>JACGWO010000012.1:11917399-12349183 GCA_034509735.1 Sesamum alatum
AACACAAACAAAGTGATGCCAAATGAAATTTCACTTCTTTATTCATTAATGAATTATCAAACACCTGAAATTGTCTAGACATAGGTTATACATATAACCCGCCAAAATTGGCTTACATGAGTCACCTATTTCTAACAGTTACATGGGTGAGAGGGGAAGGAATGCGGTTACCTGGATGAACGTGCGTGTAACCAACCCCCATTGGGCGGTTACAAGACCGACATAGGCCAGTATCGAAAAACTTGACCTCCTAGTACAGAGCAAGGTGGAGCCACGCGCCTCACGTCCCAAGGGATTTGGGCGCCCAAAAACCAAATCAAGCCCTAGCCATCAATTACTAGGCTATGGCTATGGCTACTCGAAACTCGCGAAAAGGCTGACAACCCTTTCTTAATAGCGAAAGAAAGTTTGTTATATACAAAAAGGCTGGCAGAGAGGGCCTTACTCTAGAAGGCAGAAAGGTCGAAGAAGATCAGGGGCATGCCTCGCCCCTAGGGAAGGAAGTCCCCCTAAGGGGCCTCCCAGGAAGACTTCTACTCTCAGGGGGAGTAATGAGATATTCCCTCCCCTCAGAGTGGGGGGGGGGGGGGGAAGGGGGGCTAATTGGTGTGCGTAAAATTTTAGGCCTATACATACAGACCATAAAGTCAAGAAGGCCCATCTTCAAGAGACGAGCCCCGAGGAAAAGTAACCCACAAACCTTTAGCCCACTTGGGGGAAGTCGATCCCATGCCCAGCCAGAAAAGTAGGCCAGCGATCCTCATATGAGGGAGCAAGGCCCACGCAGAGTGAAGAAGCTCTTCAGGAGAGAGGGACTCTTGAATGCAGCCCATCTACAAACCCAGAGGGAAGAAGCCCACATAAAGAAGCTTGTCCAAGCCTAGGAGAGAAAGCATTCGGAGGAAGGACTCTCGGTGGAAAGACCTAGACTTGTCAACCCAGAGTCAAATCAGCCAGATATCTTCCCCCTAATCTAGGGTGAATCTCGCAACCAACTCCTCATTTCTAGGAGGCCAAGCCGGGTAGGACTCCAGGGGGTCCCCAGCTAATCCCCAAGGAGTCCTGCCCTCCCAGCACAGCTTCCTTGGCTGGATGAGTAACGTCTATCTACTCTCTAATACATGAATTTCTATTCAAATTGCACTTAGCATACTTTATGTTGCTGATTTTCTTTGAACTCTTCTTGCATTCAAGCTTATTAATTCCAAAATTGTTTACTGACTTGAGCGTCGAGTGCTAACGTATTTTTTTTTTTTTTTTTCAGTTTCCCTGTTCAAATTTGCAAAAAAACCCAAGCCCATCACGTTCGATAGGCCAGGAAGACAACTTTGATTGAGCACTTTTTTGCTCACATCACAACTAATTAATGAATCCAATCTATTATAATTAGACAAAGCAATCTTGTAATTGATTAAAGAATCCAATCCACTAATTAATCAACCCAAACCTATTTTAAATTAATCAAATTAATTTAAAAGGCTAAGTCCAAAATTTAATTAATCCAATCAATTAAATTTTTGGGCTATCCATCCAATGCATTATCCCAAATATTTGTTAGAATAGGTGACCAGAAAACCAATAGGTTTGGCAATTTGTAACCTATTTGACAACTTGATGTAAGTGTAATATTATTATCTGATGAATAAAATGAGTGTTCGTCACTATTGTTGTTTACTTTATTGCGCTCATTTCACATATTTTTAAAATGGTGTTTTACTTATATCGCACAAAGCCCACAGACCACGGTTAACAAACTCATGCAGTTGGGAACCACGCATTCGATGGTGGTCATGAAACCAACTGATTAAGAGTTGGTCTGAAATGTTTCCAAGTTGAGGACCTCGAGACAGGGCATCGAGAGTCCTATTGAGATTTGCATCAAGAGTCGTGTTCATTGGATGAGTGTCGTGTTCATCGGCAACAGGCGTGGGACTCCTACATGATCTTGAATGGGTTGGTCGACTGGGGTTGAGCCGATTGGACTAACTCGCGAGGATCATCATATGGAAGCCTTGTAGGCTTGGTCGGTATGATTGGATTTCCCCGGTTCCGATAGTACGGGAGTAGTCCTCAGACTTGAGGAATCATGGCAGTTCGCGTGCACAGGACGACTGTATCTTGGATCTGGTGAGAAGGTGATCATTCTGTAAGATGATCATCATAAGCCTTGTCAAGTGCAGTCGGAATGTGTAGCAAGGACGGTGCATTCCAATAAGAGGATCCGTCCCCTGTCAGTATGTAACAGAGGTATCTCCTATGTACTCGGAGACACGTTCAATGCTGTTTAAAAGTTGTGGCAAAGTGGTTGGTCGAACAGGGAATTGTTTCCTGTGTTGACGCAATGAAGCATACGTAGTCCTCGAGTATTAAGCATATATGCCTAGTCAAGGATGGGAACCGACGCCCAATTCCATACCCTAGACTGAGGCCGGGAGACGGTAGACGGAAGAACCCGTACCCATACGGAATCGGCGCTAATGTTCCGTAAACATTCACCTAGTCTCTAGTGCCATGGACCGTTGCTAGAATGACCACCCATGGTAACGAGCCCTTGTGGGACATGGCCAAGTCTAGCTGAGGGTGAACCTAAAGGGTCACACACAAATCACCGAGAAGGTTGAGAGATTGACTTGGAGTCAATCTCGAAGGATAAATAAGTAATTAGATCACTTAAGGGATAGTCCATTGGATAGACGGGCCGATATTGTATTGGGTCCTCGTTTTAATCGGTATATTAGATTTATCGATTAAATATGGAAAGTCGAGATGTTGGATCTTTTGATTGGACTAAAAACCAACGGGAATAATTTAAGTGGACATTAAATTGGATTTAATTTTGGGTTCATCATAATTGGATTACGATAAAACCCGATCCATTAAAGTTTGACCCGAGAGGAGAAATAATTCTTATTTTGGAATAGGAACAAGTTGGACTTCTTCCCAGATTTAGCATGGCTGAAATGCTCCCTTGGAGGAAGCAAGATTCAGCCATGTTCCATGCAAGGTGGCGGTTGACTTGTCTCTTTTAGTAAGAGAGACAGATCAACTCCAATCAAGTCCTTCCCTTTTGGTATGATTTGATCATACCTTAAAGTTGGTAGGCTTGATTGAAGAATTGATGGTGATTGATTGGGATGTATCTAGACATCCTTGGATGAACCTAGACACATTCCAATAATCACATTAATTATGTATATATATGAGTATATACAACACCTTGTGTATTAGAATCATTATTCATTTTTCTAGGAAAAGAGAAGACAATTTTCGGCCTCTCTCCTCTCTAACTCTCGGCCACTCTCTCTCTCTCTCTCACTTGTGTTCTTCACTTGATTTTGAATCAAAAGGAAGAACAAAGTAGGTTTAAGAGAACACTAATTCATAGTGTTTATTTCTCTTAAACCGATTCTTCATAAAACCCGTTTCTTCTAGCAAGGAGAATGTGAGTTTCTTCCGGTGTGGTGTGGATCACCTTTGGAGGATCCATACGTTTGGATTTGTGAACATTCCGGAGAAGGAACAATGCAAGTAGCCGAGCACACGTGAAATCTACAAAGGTAACGGTTTATTACGCTTTAGTAGATTTAATTTTCGTCTATGCCCTACGATGTTATATATATATATATATATATGTTTAAATATTAACACATCCTACATCGAACGTTCCAATTGAGCACCAAGGGTACACCCTTTGGGATCACGTTAATTTAAATTGTTTAAATTTACGTACTTTACTCGCCTTTCTCGCTTTCGCTCGCGCTCCTGGGCGGATCTGCTTGTCCTTCAAGTGGTATCAAAGCCCGGTTCGATGTAAAAGGCATAGATCTATGTGCTTGGCATGATCTACTTGCTTTTATGGCTTTAATGGCATGTTATATTGCATAAATATATGAATAAAAATGATGATTCAATTGTTTAAATTTGATGGTCGGTTAAGCATGCTATATTTGTGAGATTGGATCTAGAATTACATGCTCATTTTCAGTTTATTATTGTTGTTTTGTGCTAAAAGGAATGTCGAAAAATTATGAAAAAATGGACAGCAGGGGCAGTGGTTGGCTGCCGCCCTGCCGGCCGGTCACTGGCTGGCAGGCACGCGCGGGCTCACGCCTGCTCGCAGGCCTGGCCAGCGTGCCTGCCAGCGTGCGTGCTGGCAGGGCGGCCGCGCATATCGCGGCCGTGCGAAGGCGGGTGCCTGCACGCGCTGTGTGCAGGCATGCGCTCCCGCCGAGGCCAGCGCGGCACAAGCGCGCGCGCATTACCCTGTGCGCACGGTTGGCCGGCAGGTACAACGGCTAGGCCGTTTTGTGCCATTTTTCGAACATTTTCTGGAAAAATTGATTTTCTATTTTTTCTGCACATTATTCTGAAAATATATTAATTTTGCACATTTTATTTTGGAATAACTGGATTGTTCCTTAGATCAAATTTGCTTAATTCATCTTGGGATTAATACATGCATTGGATACATTGTTTATAATGTCCATTGAATTTGAAATTTGAATCTTTGCATATTGTTTATGTATTTATGTTTTGTGATGTTGGACAACTTGGATATTTGGAATATCCAGGATTTACGCATAATTATTTGAATAATTGTGTTATGTGCCTTAATGGAATCAACATGGGATGATGACAAAACCCTAGACCTTGTGTATGGATGAATGTATGATTATTTACAATTCTGTTGGGTGGGGCCTGTGTGCCTCTTGTTTTGGGACTATCATCTCCCGTATTTCAACCTCATGATGTTAAGGCTTGTTTTTATTTCCCATGTATTGCTTTCAATTGTAATGAGAGTAGATAGGATTGGTGAGGTTTTTAATTTCAACAAGCATATGGAGTCGGAGACCCCAAGGTGGAGCATCAAGGCGTGAAACATGAACATTACAAGGCCCATTGGAATGACAATGGGTATATCACTTTGTAATAATTTAGGACCACCCTAGACAGACCATAGACTCACTGCGGGCTCAATGAGTCACATAGGTTGGGCTTGTGATTATCCTAACAGTGGTATGCTATGTTTTTTGCGTGCGACGTATTTATTTATCGCTTTAAATATTGGATATTTATGCGTGCTAAAACACCTTAATGTGATGAGGTCTCGGCCATTTATTAAACTGTCATTTGGTTGGACCAAATTAAATATTAGGCCCAAAACGGACTTGAATCAAAATGGTATTTTGATCTGTCCGAGCCTTCCATCCACAGCAATGTGGTGAGGAAGCTATCACTATGCAAGTGTGGTCTCACGAGTCGTGGCACACTTGGACTAGGGGAAAGCTTCATCATTGTTGTGAACAAAGATATTGCACTCGTTGTTTTCCTGTCTCACGAGTCGTGGGGGGCGATAGTTTGAGGCATGATTTGGTTGATGGTCGGGCCTAATACTGAGTAACATGGTTCGCTTGGAAGTCCCCGGAACCATGCGAATAGGTGAGGCAAAATATCTTGAGAATCTCACTAGATGAGAATGATATTGGATATCTCCCACGAGGTCCTCTTCATTTGAATCGTAAAAGCGAGGCATGGAGATTACGTTTGTGGATCCCAAGCCCACTAGGAAATGGTTTTTCCGAAACTGTCCGCTTGAGAGTGGCAGACTTTCGTATAAATAGTGGGAGGGTTAAAGACTAAAAGACCATGTCTTCAACTTGAATAATAATATTACCATCATCTGCTAATTTCTGCTTTACATTTTATTAATGCAGATATGTCTAAGAATCCATTAACCATGGTACTTCAGACTAATAAATTCAACGGAACGAACTACTTGGACTGGCTGAGAAACCTGAGGGTTGTCTCGGTTTCGAGAACCAAGGCAACGTCTTGGACGAGCCGCCGCCGAGCGACTTACCGGAGGGGTCCACGCCAGAAGAATGTTTGACGTTGGAGAAATGGCATGAGGACAATCGGAAAGTACGCAGTATCATATTAGCTCCGATGTCTAACGACATCCAGAAGCAATATGAAGAGGCTGGACACGTCTCTGCCATAATGCTCCGCATGAACGAGGTTTATGAGGTTCTGGATAGGCATATTAGATATGCCGCCACCAAATCATTCTTTGGTACCAAGCTTGCTGAAGGATCATCTGTACAAAGTCATGGGGTTAAGATGCTCTCCCTAGTGGAGAAACTCGAGGACCTTAAAGTTGGTTTAACAATGACACGTACATCGACGTGATCCTCCAGTCACTTTCCTCCATCCTATGACCCCTTTGTTGTAAACTACAACATGAACGGACTTGAGAAGTCTATTCATGAATTAATCAACATGCTGATTCAATCCGAGGCAACGACCCACAAGTCGGCGTCGGCGGTATTGATAGGAGAGGGCTTCAACCTCCAAGGCGAATGGCAAGAAGGCCGGACGCTGGAAGAGGAAGAAGGAAAAAGGGAAGATGGTTGCGGCCCCTGCTCGCGCTCCACGCGCCCCTGTTGCCCCGGTGGGACCAGGCAAAGGAAAGGGAAGGCCCGTGGTTCTCAGCGGTCCAAGGCCAATGATGTCTGCATGCATTGCGAAGGAAAGGAGCATTGGAAGAGGGAGTGCCCACAACTCCTCTCCAACCCAGGCATGTTTGTGGTTGAAGTAAACATGATAACTAATTCTGCTTCATAGGTATTGGATACCAGGTGTGGTGCTCACATCTGCAATGATTTGCAGGCACTGCAAAGAAACAGAAGGCTAACCAAGGATGAGATGATCCTGAGGTTAGGCGATGGCAAGGCCGTTGCTGCGGAAGCCGTAGGATCAATGGAGTTAGCCATTAGTAGTCATGTTAGGATTGTACTGAACGACTGTTTCCATGTACCTAGCATGATTAAAAACATTGTATCTATCCCGGTCCTTGACAAGGAGGGATATTCATTCACTATTAATAAAAATGGTTTTTTCATTATAAAGGATGGTATTTCTCATTTGCTTGGTACATTGGTAAACGTTCTGTACATACTTCAACAGTCTAATTGGATTATGACTGCGGAACACAAACGAAAATGGATAATCATGATAACACACAGACATGGCATGTGAGGTTAGGTCATATTTCTAAAGATAAGATAAGAAGTTTGGTGGACTCAAAAAGTCTAGAAATAAACGATTTGGACAACCTACCGAGCTGCGAATCCTGTTTGAAGGGAAAGATGACCAAGAAACCCTTTGTTGGACAAAGCACGCTAGCCAACAGTCTGTTGGATTTGATCCATACGGACGTCTGTGGCCCACTAAATACTCAGGCTAGAGGTGGGTACTCGTACTTCGTAACCTTTACCGATGATCACTCACGGTATGGTTATGTTTACCTGATGAGGTACAAGTTTGAAGCCTTTTGAAAGTTTAAGGAATACAGACTTGAAGTAGAGAACCAAACCGGTCCAAAGATCAAAGTCCTTCGGTCGGACCGAGGTGGAGAGTATTTGAGTGGTGAGTTTACTGATTATCTAAAAGAGAATGGGATTCTCTCTCAGTGGACCCCTCCTAGAACACCACAGCTTAATGGTGTGTCTGAAAGGAGGAATCGGACCTTGTTGGACATAGTCTAATCCATGATGAGTTTTACCGAACTCTCCCTTTCCTTCTGGGAATACGCTCTTGAGACGACGACCAAAGTTTTGAACTTGGCGCCATCTAAAAAGATATCCCAGACCCATATGAGATATGGCTGCCTCCCACAAATACTTGAAAGTGTGGGGTTGCTCCGCATATGTCAAGAGATTAGTGGGAGATAAATTGGACTCGAGGTCTAGTTTATGCAGGTTCATCAGCTATCTGAAAGAAAATGCAGGGTATTATTTCTATCATCCCTCCGAGCAAAAGGTTTTTGTTTCGCGAAATGCAGTGTTCTTGGAAATGGGTTTTCCATCAGATAGTCGGCGCGATGAGGTACTCCTTGCAAGTGAGGTACCTCATGAGGCGGCAATGATATCTGAGCCGATAGTTCCCACTGATAATGTTTCAGTCCTCCGTAGGTCGGCCAGAGTATCCCATGCACCTGATTGGTATGGATTTCTGGGCCTGACCGGTCAGTTGGATAATGATCCAAAAACGTATGGAGAAGCGATGTCGGACATCAATTTGGATAAGTGGCTTGAGGCCATGAAATTCGAGATGGACTCAATGGGTACAAACCAGGTTTGGACCCTAGTGGACCCACCCAAAGGGGTAAAACCCGTAGGGTGTAAATGGGTCTACAAATGTAAGTTTGGAGCTGACGGAGAGGTTACAACCTTCAAAGTCAGGCTTGTGACGAAGGGTTACACTCAGCGACCCGGAGTCGACTTTGAGGAAACCTACTCGCCCGTAGCAAAGGCTAAGTCCATTCGGATACTACTTGCCATAGCAGCATGGCATGACTATGAAATATGGTAGATGGACATGAAAACCGCCTTCCTCAACGGTTTTGTAGAGAAAGAGATCTATATGGATCAACCGGAAGGTTTCACATCTGTTGGAGAAGAGCAGAAGGTTTGCTGTCTCCAAAGGTTCATCTATGGCCTGAAACAAGCTTCCCAAAGCTGGAACATACGTTTTGATGAAGTCATACGTGGATATGATTTCACCAAGAACAAGTCCGATCCTTGGGTATACAAGAAGATCAGTGGGAGCTCGGTTGCGTTTCTAGTGCTTTACGTGGATGACATCTTGCTCATTAGGAATGGTGCTAAGATGTTGGGTACCAGTAAAGCTTGGTTGTCAACACAATTCTCCATGAAGGATATGGGTGAGGCATCCTACATCCTTAGCATCAAGATCTACAGGGATAGATCTAGAAGGATGTTAGGAATGGCCCAATCCTCGTATATTGAGAAAGTCTTGAAGATATTCAAGATGGAGAACTCAAAACGGGGATTCCTTCCTATGAGACATGGAATTAAATTATTCAAGAAGCAGTCTCCTAAGACAGATGAGGAGCTTAAACGGATGTTGGACATCCCCTATGCTTCAGCTGTAGGCTGTATACAGTATGTTGTTCAGTGCACTAGATCTGATGTGGCTTTCGCTTTGAGCGTAACTAGTCGATATCAGTCATGTGTCGAGGAGGCACACTGGAGTGCGGTCAAGACTATCCTGAAGTACTTGAAAAGGACTAAGGACATGTTCTTGATCTACGGAGGTGGAGAGTTGATGCTGGAAGGCTATAGCAACGCCAGCTTCCAGTCGAATGACGATAATGCCAACTCTCAGTCTGGTTATGTGTTCAGACTTAATGGTGGCGTGGTTGCTTGGAAGAGTTCCAAGCAGGCTACCACGGTGGACTCCCACCACAGAGTCTAAATACATAGTGTTAGAATAGGTGACCATGTAAGCCAATTTTGGCGGGTATATGTAAACCTATGTCTAGACAATTATAGGTGTTTTGATAAATTTTTAATGAATAAAGAAGTGAATTTTCATTTGGCATTACTTTGTTTGTGTTCACTTGCACCTATTTTTCCATATCTGTTCACTACGCAAACAGAGCCCACGGACTGAGATTCGATTTCGGGGACTGGGACTACGCTTGGAGGTAGGGTCCATGGAATCAGTCTTCCCGAATCAGTTCGGAAATCTCCAAGTCAAGGAATCCCGAAAGTGGGTACCGGGATTCCATTTGAGACTTGCACTAAGCATCTGCTGTCGTGTTTCATCGACGGGTGACGAGGATCGTCTAAGCAGTGTTAGTGGGTTAGCCTGCTAGGATGCAGCTGACTGAGGTGACTCGTGGGAACCGTCTTACGGAGGACCTTGAGTATGGTCTGCAAGGTATGACGAGTATTCCCGGTTCCAACGGTACAGGTCAAGTCCTTTGACTTGAGGAATTGCTGAGTTTACCTGTACATCAGGGCTGTATCTTAGGTATGGTGAGAGATTGCCAGAATTCTCTTTGGTAGTCATAAGCCATGTCTAGTGCAGTCCTGGTGTGCAAAGTGACAGTAGTTTCCAAGAAAGGATCTGTCTCCTGTCAATAGGTTTTGACAGTTGAGTCTCATGTATGCTCTAGGTCTTGTCCCTAAAACTGTGGCCACAGTGACTGAACAGAAGGGAAGGTTTCCCTTGCGGCGTTTAGTGAGGACAGACCGACACTTAGGTCCAAGATGGGTACCTGCGTTATCCGTGCCCTAGACACTAAGTGATGAGACCGAAGACAGAAGGACAAGCGTACTGTTAGAGCCTAAATGTTCATCCCTGAATATTTCACCTAGTCTCTAGTGCCATGGACCGTTGCTAGATGGCCACCCATGGTAACGGACGGATTCTAGGAATCCGACCAAGTCTAGCTGAATGGTGAACCTAAAGAGTCACACACTATCCACACACAATTAAATATTTAATTTGGAATTAAATATTGGAGTGAAGGAATGATTAAATTAGATTTAATCGGGACCTTTATTTTTCTTGGAGAAATAATTCTTTCTATTTGATAGAAGGAATTAAATTGATAAATTGGATTTATCAAAGGGATTTATTTAATGGGCTTAAATAATATTTATATTTATTTTAGCCTCTTGGAAATATTTAAATAGGTTTTAAATATTTCCATTAAATTAAATTAAATCAACGGTTGAGATTAATGGGAGAGATGGATGGCTAGGATCGTTTTGACTAGGTCAAAACACTAGTTTGACTAGGACTTTGACTAGGTCAAAATCCTAATCAAATTAGAGTTCTTAAAAGAGGAGTTTAAAGAGGATTAAACTCCTCTTCTATATAAACCCCTAGCATCCTACAATTTACATGATGATAAACTCCAACACACACACACAACACACACACACGGTTTCTCTCTCTCTCCCATCTCTCTCGTCCGCCCTCTCTCTCTCTCAAGAAAATAGTTTTCTTGATTCTTTTGTTCTTGGAACATTAGAATCTTGATGAATCAATACCATTAATTGATAATGTGTTATTGATTCATCCACTCCAAAATTATACACTTGTTCGTTGCTAGCACGACGTGCAAGATACGTGGGTGGATCGTGTTTTCACGAATTAGAGGGTCTCAAAGACGGGATCTTGGTGCAAAACGGGGAACAACGCGTGTAGCCGTTGAAGACGAAAACGACAACGGGTAGGTCTCGTTTTAAATTTTCGTCCCTCTTTAATTTTCAACCCTATGGCCTCCATGATTTATTTTATGTTATACGTTCATGAGATACACCGAATGCCCGGGAAAATTTCAAAGGCACACCCTTTGAAACGTGTTTTTTTAATTTAAAAGCATGTTTAAATTCCGTTTTAATTTTTTAATTATACCGCGCTTCCGCATTCGCGCTTTTCCCGGGACGATCCACATAATCTTTCAGAGGTATCAGAGCCCGGTTCGGTGTATAGGCCTAGGGTTTATGTGCGTTTTAAGCATGAAACGTGAAATAGCATGTTGTAATTAAATCTTGAATTTCTTGATTCTTGAAGCATGTTATTTTATTGCTTTTAATTCGTGTGAATTGCTGAATATTGGTATTTTCTGTTTTTCTTGGGAATCGGGATGGGAATTAATCTGAAAAACGAGAAAACGTCACAGCCGGCCAGCCGGGAAGGCTGGCCGCGCGCAGCCGAGCGCTGCCGGCAGGGCAGACGCGCGCAGGCATGGGAAGCCTGCGCGCGCGGGCGTTGCCGGCCGCGCAGGGGCAGCGCGCAGCCGGGTTGGTTGCGCGCGGGCGTGCGCGCATGGAAACGCCTCCAGGCGCGCGCGCGGGCAGACAAAGGTGTCTGCGCCCGCGCGCTCGGCAGGCGCGCCCATGCGCGCGCGCGCGCAAGGCTGGCGGGCGGAGGAGCCCGCGCGCGGACGGGCACCAGGCGCGCCGCCAGGCGCGCGCGCACGCAGACGGAGGCGTCTGCGCCGCGCAGCGCCCGGCAGGCACGCCCAGTGCGCGTCTGCGCGCGCGCTCTGCGCACGACGCAGGGACGCGGCCGGTGGCCAGCAGGCCAGCGCGCGCGCACAGGCAAAGGAGCCTGCGCGCGCGTCGGCCTGCCGATGCGCCAGGCCGCGCAGACTGATGCCGGCCAGGCGCGCGCGCACACAGGCAGGGGCCTGCGCGCGCGCGCCCGGCAAGGCGGTGCCTGCGCGCGCGCAGAGGCGGCAGGCAGGGCCTGCTGCCCTGCGCGCCCGGCGGCCGACTGCTGCAGGCGGCGGCGGCCGGTGGCTCCTTGGCTAGGGTTTTGAAACCCTAGTGTAATTTTATTTTTAAATTTATTTTCAGTTTTAATTTTGAATTAATTCTGAAAAATTCGTTTTTTGGGTTCAATTTTTCCTAAATTCCTAAAGACATTATTTTAGGAGGAAAATAAATGGATTTGGGAATCCCGGGGTTATTTTACTTAAAATAATGAGGAAAGGTTTCCTAAAACGAAAAAAAATTTACATTGCCAATATTTATATTTTTATTTTCACACGTTACGCACATGTTCATTTATTTTCATCTTGGATTGATGTGATTGGAAATCATGTGTTTGTTGGAATATTATGATTATGTGATTGGATCATGTAATTATGTGTGTTGGAATGGAAATGGATGATCACGAGCCCTAGACCGAATGTATGGTTTAATTTTCTGTTGGGCCTGTGTGCCTCTTTAAACTGCTTTCTCCTTCTCTCTTTCTAGTGCCTTGGAATAATAAGGCTTTCTACCTCCCTCCTTATGTACTCCCCCCGGGTTTTTCGCTGGGGTTTCTATTTTTTAATATGTAATGAGAGTAGACTAGGAGTGAGGTTTCCATTTTTGTAATTGGTGGAGAAGAAGGAAGGACCACATGGAGAGCACAGACCGGAGGTCCCTTGGCGTTTTCCATGAAGTGAAGAAAGAGAAAAAGAGACCAAGGCCCATCAGAATGATGATTGGGTTACTATTATTGTAATAGTATAGGACCAACCCTAGATTGACCATAGATCCACTGCGGGCTCAGTGGATCGCATAGGATTCGGGCTTGTGATCATCCAACAGGGGCGTGCTAGGCTTTAATTTTGCATGTGGTTATTGTGATGGATGAATGGGTTTTATTTATCATGTATAACTGCTATGGATGAATTTCATTTATGCATTTTTGGATGAATGTATGGATATAGTATGAGATCTCGGTCATTATTACTCTCACATTGGTTGGACCAATGTTAAAATATTAGACCCTAGATAAAGTGGACATGAACTCTAGGAGTTCGTCCATGCCTTCCAATCCGTGGCATAGTGAGGAAGCTGTCTTAGGTCAATAGCGTGGTCTCACGAGTCGTGGCACGTTATTGTACTTAAAAGAAGCTGCACTATGTCATGAACGAAAAATGGGCTGCTGCTACCTGTCTCACGAGTCGTGGGGGTACTAGTGGGTCCATGGCTCGGTCGATTGGGTCGGGTCTAACGCCTAATTAGCATGATTCGCTTGGAGTCCTCGGGATCATGCAAAAGGGTGAGGCAATAATCTTGGGAATCTCGTGGAACGAGAATGGTATGGAATACCTCCCACAGGATCTTTTCCATGCGAATCGTAAAAGCGGGGTATGGGAAAAATCGCTGTGGATCCCAAGCCCACTAGGAAAGGATTTCCCGAAAACTACGTTTGAGAGTACCGTGTTTTCGTATAAATAGTGGGAGGATTAAATGACTAAAGACCAAGCATTTAATTATTTTTTATCAAACCACCGTCTTTACTTTCTGCTGATCGCGCGTTGTTTTTTCAACATGTAGATTTTTTAAAATGTCTAAGAACCCACTTTCAACCATTCTTGAGACAAACAAATTTAATGGAACCAAACTACAACGACTGGTTGCGCAATCTCAGGATAGTCCTGGATTATGAGAACCAAGGCTACGTCATGGACGAGCCTCTCCCTAGGACCTTACCGGAAGGATCCACGCCAGAGGAACGTGAGACGTTCGAGACTTGGCATAAGGATAACCGGAAGGTTCGTAGCATCATACTTGCTTCGATGACCAATGAGATTCAGAAGCAATATGAAAGGCTAGACGATGTCCCTTCCATGATGGCTCGCCTTAAGGATTGCTATGCAGTCCCGGACCGGCATACTAGGTATGTCGCGACCAAGGCGTTCTTTGGAACTAAAATGACAGAAGGATCCTCTGTACAAGAACATGGGGTTAAAAATGCTTACCCTAGTGGAAAAGCTCGAGGACCTAAAGGCAGGTCTCGATAACGAAACGTACATAGATGTGATCCTTCAGTCACTCCCACCCTCCTTTGATCAATTTATTGTCAACTACAACATGAATGCACTTGAGAAGGGTATTCATGAGTTGATCAATATGTTGGTGCAATACGAGGCAACGACTAAGAAAGTCCACGCCTTCGGTATTGTTTGGAGGTGCTTCTACTTCCAAGACGAAAGGCAAGGGCGCCGGACGTTGGAAAAGGAAAAAAGGGAAGGGAAAGGCAGTCATAGCAGCTACGAACACTCAGAGTGTTCCCATTGCCAAAGAGGGGAAAGGCAAAGGAAAGGGAAAGGTTGTCTCCAAGCAACAGTCGAAGGCATATGACATATGTATCAACTGCCGTGAGAAAGGGCATTGGAAGAGAGAGTGCCCCAAACTCTTCTCAAACCAAGGTATATTTGTGATTGAGGTTAACATGGTCACTAATTCTGCCTCTTGGGTATTGGATACCGGCTGTGGAGCTCACATTTGCAATGATTTGCAAAGAAGCAGAAAACTAAGTAGCGGGGACATGATCCTGAAGCTCGGAAATGGCAAGGCCATCTCGGCAGAAGCAGTAGGATCCGCCACTTTAGTTTATTAGTGATACCATTAGCATAGAGAGCAAGTTTATTTTGTACCCAGTATGATTAAAAACATCATTTCCATTCCATTGTTAGACAATAATGGTTATGAGTTTAAAATCAATAAAAATTGCTTTTATTTGATGAGGTGTGGAATTGCTCATCTACTTGGTACATTACATAATGGGCTCTATATCTTGCAACAAACGAATTTCGTTCTTAACGCTCAACACAAACGGAAATTAGATAATAACGGGAACGCACGTCTGTGGCACGCTAGGCTAGGTCACATATCCCAAGATAGGATGAAAAGGTTGGTAGACTCAAAGAACCTAGAGGTTGGGGACTTGAGTAATCTACCAACTTGTGAATCTTGTCTAAGAGGGAAAATGACCAAGAAGCCCTTTGTAGGACAAAGCAGGCTTGCCACAGGTCTGTTGGACTTGGTCCATACAGACGTGTGTGGACCACTAAGGACGCAGGCCCGAGGTGGGTTCTCCCACTTCATAACCTTCACCGATTATCATTCACGGTATGGTTATGTTTACCTGATGAGGTACAAGTCTGAAGCTCTTGAGAGGTTTAAAGAATTCAGACTTGAAGTGGAGAATCAAACCAACTGCAAAATTAAAGTCCTACGGTCAGACCGAGGCGGTGAATACCTTAGTGCCGAATTCCTAGATTATCTAAAGGAACATGGTATAATATCAGAATGGACACCTCCCGGAACACCACATTTAAATGGCGTCTCTGAAAGGAGGAACCGAACCCTGTTGGACATGGTTCGTTCCATGATGAGTTTTACCAAATTGCCCCTATCGTTTTGGGGTTATGCATTAGAAACGGCAGCCAAGTTATTGAATTTGGCGCCTACTAGTGTAGTGACCCAAACGCCATATGAGATATGGCACGGCAAGCCTGCATCCTACAACTACTTGAAAGTGTGGGGTAGCCCCGCATACGTCAAGAGGTTAGTGGGAGATAAGCTAGAATCCAGGTCTAGCCTATGCAGGTTCGTTGGATACCCTAAAGAAACTGCGGGTTTATTACTTTTATGACCCTTTGGAACAAAAGGTATTTGTTTCAAGGAATGCAGTATTCTTGGAGCAAGGCTTCCCGGAGGATATCCAACCTGATGAGCTGATCCTTGAGGAATCAAGTGATGGAACTCAGTCATCAGAAACAGTCGCGGAAACCTCACCTAGAGGATTCAGGATAGACACTAGGAGGACTGACCTACCTAGAGAAGTCCAACATGCTAGGCATGAAGGACAACCTCAAGGCAGGCCAGCCCCGGCCCCTGAACCGCCGGCTCCGATACAGTCAGCGCCCACAGTTACCACTAACGTTCCCGTTCTCCGAAGGTCCACTAGAGAATCCAGACCTCCAGTGAGATATGGATTTCTAGGTGCGACCGATCTTCTGGATAACGATCCTAAGACATACGGGGAAGCGATGTCAGACATCGACTCTGGGAAATGGCTTGAGGCCATGAAAACCGAAATGGACTCCATGAGCGAGAACCAAGTTTGGAGACTTGTAGATCCACCGAAAGGTGTTAAGCCAGTGGGCTGTAAGTGGGTCTACAAGCGCAAACTCGGCGTTGATGGAGAGGTCACTACCTTCAAGGCTAGGCTTGTAGCTAAGGGATACACTCAACGACCCGGGGTCGATTTTGAGGATACCTACTCGCCAGTAGCCATGGCTAAATCCATTCGGATCCTGCTTGCCATAGCAGCATGGTATGACTATGAAATATGGCAGATGGACGTGAAAACGGCCTTCCTCAACGGCTTCGTTGAAGAAGAGATCTATATGGATCAGCCGGAGGGTTTCACGGTCGCTGGAGAAGAACAGAAAGTCTGTCGTCTCCAGAAGTCCATCTATGGCCTCAAACAAGCTTCCCGGAGTTGGAACATTCGATTTGATGAGGTAATACGGGGTTATGACTTCATCAAAAACGAATCCGACCCTTGTGTATACAAGAAGGTCAGTGGGAGCTCCATAGTGTTCCTAGTGCTTTACGTGGATGACATTCTGCTCATTGGAAATGACGTCAGAATGTTAGGAAACACGAAAGCATGGCTGTCAACCAAGTTTCCATGAAGGACTTGGGTGAAGCATCCTACATCCTAGGCATCCAGATTGTCAGGGACAGATCTAAAAGGATGTTAGGGCTCACCCAAAACTCGTATATGGAGAAAGTCCTAAAGAGATATCGAATGGACAACTCCAAACGAGGGTTCCTTCCTATGAGGCATGGGATCAAGTTGTCCAAAGAAACAGTCCCCGCAGACTGATGAGGAACTTGAAAAGATGAAAGTCATCCCCTATGCTTCTGCCGTAGGTAGCATCCAATATGCGGTCCACTGCACCAGGCCTGACATTGCATACGCTTTGAGCGTGACTAGCAGATATCAGTCCTGTGCAGGAGAGGCACATTGGAATGCAGTTAAGGGCATCCTTAAGTACCTAAGGAGGACTAAGGAAATGTTCTTAGTCTATGGCAATGGAAAACTAATTCTGGAAGGCTTTAGCGACGCCAGCTTCCAGTCTGATGACGATGATGCCAAGTCTCAATCGGGGTATGTATTCAAGCTCAACGGAGGAGTAGTGGCTTGGAAAAGTTCCAAGCAAGCAACCACTGCTGACTCCACCACTGAGGCTGAATACATAGCAGCTTCAGAAGCTGCCAAGGAAGCGGTTTGGATGAGAAACTACATCCAAGAGTTGGGTGTGGTGCCTAGCATCGCCGAGCCCGTTGTCATCTTCTGTGATAACAACGGTGCAATAGCGCAAGCGAAGGAACCGAGATCTCACCACCGTTCCAAACATATTCTTAGACGCTACCATCTTCTTAGAGAAATGGTAGGAAGAGGTGACGTTCGGATGGACCGAGTCAACTCAGCAGACAACACAGCAGACCCGCTGACAAAGCCTATGTCGCAAAGTGCTCATACGCAACATCTTGAGAAGATGGGGATTAGGCATATGGGTGATTGGCTTTAAAGGTCAAGTGGGAGATTGTTAGAATAGGTGACCATGTAAGCCAATTTTGGCGGGTATATGTAACCTATGTCTAGACAATTATAGGTGTTTTGATAAATTTTTAATGAATAAAGAAGTGAATTTTCATTTGGCATTACTTTGTTTGTGTTCACTTGCACCTATTTTTCCATATCTGTTCACTACGCAAACAGAGCCCACGGACTGAGATTCGATTTCGGGGACTGGGACTACGCTTGGAGGTAGGTCCATGGAATCAGTCTTCCCGAATCAGTCCGGAAATCTCCAAGTCAAGGAATCCCGAAAATGGGTACCGGGATTCCATTTGAGACTTGCACTAAGCATCTGCTGTCGTGTTTCATCGACGGGTGACGAGGATCGTCTAAGCAGTGTTAGTGGGTTAGCCTGCTAGGATGCAGCTGACTGAGGTGACTCGTGGGAACCGTCTTACGGAGGACCTTGAGTATGGTCTGCAAGGTATGACGAGTATTCCCGGTTCCAACGGTACAGGTCAAGTCCTTTGACTTGAGGAATTGCTGAGTTTACCTGTACATCAGGGCTGTATCTTAGGTATGGTGAAGAGATTGCCAGAATTCTCTTTGGTAGTCATAAGCCATGTCTAGTGCAGTCCTGGTGTGCAAAGTGACAGTAGTTTCCAAGAAAGGATCTGTCTCCTGTCAATAGGTTTTGACAGTTGAGTCTCATGTATGCTCTAGGTCTTGTCCCTAAAACTGTGGCCACAGTGACTGAACAGAAGGGAAGGTTTCCCTTGCGGCGTTTAGTGAGGACAGACCGACACTTAGGTCCAAGATGGGTACCTGCGTTATCCGTGCCCTAGACACTAAGTGATGAGACCGAAGACAGAAGGACAAGCGTACTGTTAGAGCCTAAATGTTCATCCTGAATATTTCACCTACTCTCTAGTGCCATGGACCGTTGCTAGATGGCCACCCATGGTAACGGACGGATTCTAGGAATCCGACCAAGTCTAGCTGAATGGTGAACCTAAAGAGTCACACACTATCCACACACAATTAAATATTTAATTTGGAATTAAATATTGGAGTGAAGGAATGATTAAATTAGATTTAATCGGGACCTTTATTTTTCTTGGAGAAATAATTCTTTCTATTTGATAGAAGGAATTAAATTGATAAATTGGATTTATCAAAGGGATTTATTTAATGGGCTTAAATAATATTTATATTTATTTTAGCCTCTTGGAAATATTTAAATAGGTTTTAAATATTTCCATTAAATTAAATTAAATCAACGGTTGAGATTAATGGGAGAGATGGATGGCTAGGATCGTTTTGACTAGGTCAAAACACTAGTTTGACTAGGACTTTGACTAGGTCAAAATCCTAATCAAATTAGAGTTCTTAAAAGAGGAGTTTAAAGAGGATTAAACTCCTCTTCTATATAAACCCCTAGCATCCTACAATTTACATGATGATAAAACTCCAACACACACACACAACACACACACACGGTTTCTCTCTCTCTCCCATCTCTCTCGTCCGCCCTCTCTCTCTCTCAAGAAAATAGTTTTCTTGATTCTTTTGTTCTTGGAACATTAGAATCTTGATGAATCAATACCATTAATTGATAATGTGTTATTGATTCATCCACTCCAAAATTATACACTTGTTCGTTGCTAGCACGACGTGCAAGATACGTGGGTGGATCGTGTTTCACGAATTAGAGGGTCTCAAAGACGGGATCTTGGTGCAAAACGGGGAACAACGCGTGTAGCAGTTGAAGACGAAAACGACAACGGGTAGGTCTCGTTTTAAATTTTCGTCCCTCTTTAATTTTCAACCCTATGGCCTCCATGATTTATTTTATGTTATACGTTCATGAGATACACCGAATGCCCGGGAAAATTTCAAAGGCACACCCTTTGAAACGTGTTTTTTAATTTAAAAGCATGTTTAAATTCCGTTTTAATTTTTTAATTATACCGCGCTTCCGCATTCGCGCTTTTCCCGGGACGATCCACATAATCTTTCACATAGCAGCTTCGGAAGCTGTTAAGCAGGCGGTTTGGATGAAGATCTACATCCAAGAGTTGGGTGTAGTACCTAGCATCCCTGAGCCAGTAGTTATCTTCTGCGATAACAACGGGGCCATAGCCCAAGAAAAGGAACCGAGATCTCATCACCGATCACATATGTTAAAACGGTGTTTTACTTATATCGCAACAAAGCCCACAGACCACGGTTAACAACTCATGCAGTTGGGCCAAGCATTAGATGGCGGTCATGAACCAACTGATTAAGAGTTGGGTCTGAAACGTTCCAAGTCGAGGACCTCGAGATAGGGCATCGAGAGTCCTATTGAGACTTGCATCAAGAGTCGTGTTCATTGGATGAGTGTCGTGTTTCATCGGCAACACGCGTGGGACGCCTACACGATCTTGATGGGTTGGTCGACTGGGGTGGAGCCGACTGGACTGACTCGCGGGGATCATCATGTGGAAGCCTTCGAGGCTTGGTTGGTATGATTGGATTTTCCCAGTTCCGATAGTACGGGAGTAGTCCTCAGACTTGAGGAATCATGGCAGTCGCGTGCACAAGAGGATTGTATCTTGGATCTGGCGAGAGGTGATCATTCTGTAAGATGATCATTATAAGCCTTGTCCAGTGCAGTCGGAATGTGTAGTAAGGACGATGCATTCCAAGAAGAGGATCCGTCCCCTGTCAGTATGTGACAGAGGTATCTCCTATACACTCGGAGACACGTTCATGTTGTTTAAAGCTGTGCCACAGTGGTTGGTCGAACAGGGAATGATTTCCTGTATCGACGTAATGAAGCATACGTAGTCTCGAGTATTAAGCATAGATGCCTAGTCAAGGATGGAAACCGACGCCCAATTCCATACCCTAGATTGAGGCTGGGAGATGGTAGATAGAAGGACTGTACTCGTACGGAATTGACGCCTAAATGTTCACGCCAACATTCACCTAGTCTCTACTACCATGGACCATTGCTAGACGGCCACCATGGTAACGGGCCCTTGTGGGACACGGGCCCAAGTTTACTTGAGGGTGAACCTAAAGGGTCACACACAAATCACCGAGAAGGTTGAGAGATTGACCTGGAGTCAATCTCGAAGGATAAATAAGTAATTGGATTACTTAAGGGATAGTCCATTGGATGGACAGGCCAATATTGTATCGGGCCCTCGTTTAATCGGCAAATTGGATTTATCGATTAAATATGGAAAGTCGAGATGTTGGATCTTTTGATTGCATTAAAAGATAACCGAAAATAATTTAAGTGGACATTAAATTGGATTTAATTTTGGGTTCCGTGTAATTGGATGATGATAAAACCCGGTCCATTAAATTTTGACCCGAGAGGAGAAATAATTCCTATTTTGGACTAGGAAGAAGTTGGACTTCTTCCCATATGGAGCATGGCCGAAATGCTCCCTTGGAGGAAGCAAAATTCAGCCATGTTCCATGCAAGGTGGTGGTTGACTTGTCGCTTTTGGTGAGAGACAAATCAACTCCAATCATGGGTGATTGGGATGTATCTAGACATCCTTGGATGAACCTAGACACGTTCCAATAATCACATTAAATTATGTATATATATATATATGAGTGTATACAACACCTTGTGTATTAGAATCATTATTCATCTTTTCTAGGAAAAGAGAAGACAATTTTCGGCCTCTCTCCTCTCTAACTCTCGGCCACTCTCTCCCTCTCTCACTTGTGTTCTTCACTTTATTTTGAATCAAAACGAAGAACAAAGTAGGTTTAAGAGAACACTAATTCATAGTGTTTATTCTCTTAAACTGATTCCTTCATAAACCCGTTTTCTTCTAGCAAGGAGAACGTGAGTTTCTTCCGGTGTGGTGTGGATCACCTTTTGAGAATCCATTGAAACGTTATGTGGATCGTCCCGGGAGATGAACGCGAATAGCGGAAGCGCGAAAAATTGCATATTAAAATTGCAAAGCATAATTAAACGGAATTTAAATCATACATAACATACATAACCGGATCAAGGGGTGTGCCCTTGATTCTCCCGGGCGTTCGGTGTATCTCATGTTCAATAAAACACAACATGGAGGCCATATAATTGAAACCGAAAAAAGTAATTAAAGAACCTACCCAGTTGTAGTTTTGTCTTCGTTCGGCTACATGCATTGTTCCCCGTTTTGCACCAAGATCTCAAAGAAGAGACCCTCTAAATCATGACACTCGCTACACCGGAAAGCAAAGAATCCTTGTGCTAGCAAGAAATTATTTGGGGAGAAGAGACATCGATACACGCTATCAATTAACGCAATCAATGTCTCTTTATGTTCTAACTTGAATAAATCAAGAAGAACAAAGTAGAATTCTTGGAGAGAAGAAGAGGGGGTGGATGAAAATTCTTGAGAGAATTTTGGGAGATGAGAGTTGTAGAGATTAGTAGGTGTGTGTGTGTGTGTGTGTGTGTTTTTGAGTATTTATAGAAGATGGAATTTCATATTCCTTCTCAAACTCTTCTAAAGAGACACACTTTGACTAGAATTTTGACCTAGTCAAATCCTAGTCAAACTAGGCTTTGATTAAATTAAATTAATCATGGCCCTTCATCTCATCAATCCCTTGATCAAATCTTGTTCATCCATTTTGATGGGCTTTATGGAATGGGCTTATTTAATTCTAAATTAAATAATCCCATGGACTTTATATTAAAATCTATTTAATATCCAAGCCCATTAATTAACTAATGGAATGAACTTTATTTAATTTTAAATTAAATAGTCCATGGACTTTATATTAAATCCTCTTTTAATATACCCAAGCCCATTAATTAATTCATCCTTTTAATCTAATTAAAAGGGAAGCCCATGCTTTATAAAATTCATAAATCTAATTTATGAACTCAAGCCCCATTATTCCAAATAATCCATCGAGGCTTGAATCTCCAAGAAGTATAATTTAATTCCATTAAATTAAACCTTCTCCCGGAATTAATTTCAAATTAATTTCCTTTCATTTGGTGTAGCGGGTGTGACTCTATAAGTTCACCTTTCAGCTAGACTTGGACCTACTTCTTGTTATTTCATAACCAAAGTAGTCTGTTACCATGGGTGGCCATCTAGCAACAGTCCATGGCACTAGAGACTAGGTGAATATCTGGTGTGAACATTTAGGCTCCGAGTTACATGCAGGTACGGTCCTACCGTCGCTTGATACGTACGGGTACGGTCCTACTGTCACCTGTCTCCCGGCCTTTAGTCTAGGGCATGGAATTAGGATGCCGGTTCCCATCCTTAACTTAGGCATCTATGCTTAATGCTTGAGATAGGTTTGACTCGACGTAGGAAATCCTTTCATACTCAATCAAGTGCTATGACCATAGACTTTGTGAGTCTAAACCATCTCAAAGCGCATAGGAGATCTTGTTGCATATCCTTTGACAGGGGACAGATAATATCTTGGAATACACCGTTCTTACGTACTCCGACTGCACTAGACAAGGCTTATGATGACCATGTGATAACCGGTCAAATTTCACCAGATCCAAGATACAGCCTTAGTTTGTAGAGGACTACCGTGATCCTCAAGTCCGAGGACTAATCCCTTACTATCGGAACCGAGAATACGAGTCATACCGACCAAGCCCGAGTGGCTTCCATATGACGATTCCCGCGAGTCACCTCAGTCGGCCGCTCCCAGCAGGCCGACCCACTAACACTGCTTAGATGATCCTCGTCATCCGTCGATGAAATACAACAGCAGATGCTTAGTACAAGTCTCAAGGGGATTCTCGATGCCTATCTCAAGATTCCTTTTACTTGGAGTATTTCAGACCGATTCGGCGAAACTGATTTCATGAACCTACCTCCAAGCGTAGTTCCAATTTCCCAAAATGTTATTTCAGTTTGTGGGCGTTTGTTGTGACAAGCAGTAAGTACAACAAACTCATGCCTATGAACCCTTACTACATTCATTAACATAATAATACTTGTTCACAGATTGACGAATGGTTCTCAGAACAGCCAATATCATTGACTTTCTGGTCACCTATTCTAACATCCATACGTTTGGATTTGTGAACATTTCGGAGAAGGAACAACGCAAGTAGCCGAGCACACGTGGAATCTACAAAGGTAACGGTTTATTATGCTTTAGTATATTTAATTTTCGTCTATGCCCTATGTGTTATATATATATATATATGTTTAAATATTAACACATCCTACATCGAACACCTGGTTGAGCACCCAAGGGTACACCCGTTGGGATCACGTTCATTTAAATTGTTTAAATTTACGTACTTTACTCGCCTGTCTCGCTTCCGCTCGCGCTCCCGGGTGGATCCGCTTGTCCTTCAATATTACCCAATCATCTATTTTTCTCATTGATTAATTTAATTTAATTAAATAAATTTGTTTGTTCTGAAATTAATTCTAAATTAATTCCATCACTTCCACAGTGATTTGTGTATGATCCTTTAGGTTCACCCTCAGTTAGACTTGGGTGACCATCTACCTCCGGTCCATAGGTGACCATCTAGCAACGGTCATGGCACCAGAGACGAGGTGAATATTGTTAGAATAGGTGACTAGAAAGTCAATATGGTTGGTTGTTTTGAGAACCATTCGTCAATCTTTGAATGAGAAATATAATGTTGATGAATGTAATAACTATTCATCATTGGCAACGATGAGCTTTTTGTGCTTACTGCTTGCATTGAATGTCATTTCGATGTCACAACAAACGCCCACAGACCGGACATATGAATCCAAGAAGTTGGACCGCGCATAAGATGGCGGTCATGGAACCAACTTCTGTAGATAGGTCTGTAACAGTCCAAGTCGAGGACCTCGAGATTAGGCATCGAGGATCCTATAGAGACTTGCACTAAGGACTGCATTCATTAATTGATTACCGTTTTTCGTCGATGACAGACGTTGGACGTCTATGCAAAATCAGTGGGTTAGTTGACAAGGGTGACGGCTGACTGAGGTGACTCGTGGGAATCGTCATATGGAAGCCACACGAGCTTGGTCAGTATGACTCGTATTCCCGGTCTTGATAGTACAAGATTAGTCCTCGGACTTGAGGAATCACGACAGTCGCCTACATACTAAGATTGTATCTTGAATCTGGCAAGCGGTGATCGTGTCCTAAGACATGGCCATCATAAGCCTTATTCACTGCAGTCGGAGTACGTAGAGAGGACGTTGGATTCCAAGATAGATCTGTCCCTTGTCAAAGATTATGACAGCGAGATCTCCTATGCACTCTGAGATGGTTTAGACTCTCAAAGTCTATGGCCATAGCACCTAATTGAGTGGGAAAGGATTTCCTATGCTAATCATAGAGTTAAACCTATCTCGAGTTTGAAGCATAGATGCCTAAGTCAAGGATGAGAACCGACATCCTATTCGATGCCCTAGACTAAGGTCGGGAGATAGGCGATAGTAGGACCATACCTGTATGTAACTCGGAGGTTAAATGTTCACGCTACATATTCATCTAGCCTCTAGTGTCATGGACTGTTGCTAGACGGCCACCCATGGTGACGGACTACCTTGGTTATGAGATAACGAGAAGTAGGTTCAAGTCTAGTTGAAGGTGAACCTAAAGAGTCACACCCGCTCCACCGGATGTGAAAGGAATTAACTTGGAATTAATTCCAGGAGAATGTTTAATTTAATAGGATTAAATTATACTTCTTGGAGATTCAAGCCTCGATGGATTAATTGGATTAATCGGGCTTGAGTTCATAAATTTTATTTATGGATTAAATAAAGCATGGACTTCCCTTTTAATTAGATTAAAAGGGTGAATTAATTAGTGAGTTTGAAATATTAAATAGGATTTAATATAAAGTCCATTGGACCTTTGGACTATTCAATTAAGAATTTAATAGGCCCATTCCATAAAGCACATTGAAAATGGATGGACGAGATTTGATCTAGATATTGATGAGATGAAGGGCCATGATTAATTTGACTTAATCAAAGCCTAGGTTGATTAGGATTTGACTAGGTCAAAATCCTAGTCAAAGTGTGCCTCTTTAGAAGAGGTTGAGTAGGAATAGGAAAATTTATTTTCTATAAATACTCAAAAATAAACACACACACACACACACCTACTAATCTCTACACTCTCATCTCACAACTCTCTCTCAATCTAGTCCACTCTCTCCCAATTCCATCTAAGATTTTCCCTTTTCTTCTTCTTGATTTATTTAAGGTAGAACCTAAAAGATGTCGATAGCGTTAATCAATAACGTGTATCGATGTCTGTTCTCCCCTAAATGATTTCTTGCTAGCATGGGACTTTGTTGCTTTTTGGTGTAGCATGTGGACGATTTAGAGGGTCTCTACTTTGAGATCATGGTGCAAAACGATGAACAATGCGTGTAGCCGAACGAAAATGACTACGAGAGGTAACGTCCTCTTTTACGTTTCTTGTTCTAAATTCTATGCACTTGATGTTGTGTTTTCTTGAACATGAGATATACTGAACGCCCGGGAGAATCAAGAGCACACCCCTTGATCCGTTTATGTATGAACAATGCATGCTTTAAATTCCATTTAATTTATGTTGTGCAATTTTATCATGCAACCCATCGCGCTTCTGTCACGCTCCCTCTCTTGGGACAATCCACGCTCGCTTTCAATGGTATCAGAGCTAGGTCCGGTATGTTAAGCCTAGAATTCTATGTGTTATATGTGTTAAAGCATGGTCAACGTGTTTTAATTTACGTTTGAAGCATGTTTAGCATAGATCTTGTTTGGTGTTTAATTTTGCATGGGACTTTGGATCTTGGATTTCTTGAATATGTATATACATGTTCTTGGGTTGGATTTGTCTTGTGGTTCAGAAAATTGAATGAAAAAATCAAAAAAGGGTGAAAAATGGCGAACCGGCAGCAGCAGTACGCTGGCCTATGCGCACCTGGACAGCGCGCCTGTTGTGCCGACCGCACGCGTGGCAGCGCGCGCAGTCATGGGTGCCTGCGCACGCTTTGATTGTGTGCACAATAGGCATTGCCGCCTGCGTTGGGCACATGTGCAGGCAAAGGCCCCTGCGCGCACGCCTGGCCGGGTCGGCGGTGCATTCTCCAATTTTTCCCGTTTTTTGGCTTATTTTTCAAAACTATTTTTCCTGAATTATTTTTTATGATATTTTCTGCATTTTCTGAACCCATTGACTTGGGATATATATTTTTGTTTGAGATTTGGAATTTTTAAAAATGAATATTACTTTGTTAATGATGACAGGGTTTCCTGACAACATTTAATTTTTGCAATGGTTGCACCAATGATCAAATTTCAAGTGTAAAATTTTGAATTAATTTCTGCGTTTTATGATGTTGGACATCATGGTTATTTTCATAGCATGAGAATGTGTAGATCTTGACATGTATTAATATTGCACAGATGTTGAATTTTGGGATTCTTGAATATATGGGTATATTCTTGAATTGATGGTTTTTGTGTTCAAGAAAAGGAGGTTGCAAGAAAAACATCAAAACAGAAAAACGGTGGCGGCCGGCAGGCATGCTGCACAATAGGCAGCATGCCCGCACTCGGGTGAGGGCCTGTTGTTGGAATAGGTGACCAGAAAGCCAATAGGTTTGGCAATTTGTAACCTATCCAACAACTTGATGTGAATGTAATATTATCATGTGATGAATAAGATGAGTGTTGGTCACCAATGGTACCTTCTTTGTTGCACTCATCTTACATTTGTTAAAACGGTGTTTAACTTATATCGCAACAAAGCCCACAGACCATGGATAACAACTCATGCAGTTGGGCCACGCATTGGATGGTGGTCATGAAACCAACTGATTAAGAGTTGGGTCTGAAACGTTCCAAGTCGAGGACCTCGAGACAGGGCATCGAGAGTCCTATTGAGATTTGCGTCAAGAGTCGTGTTCATTGGATGAGTGCCGTGTTTCATCGGCGACAGGCGTGGGACGCCTACACGATCTTGATGGGTTGGTCGACTGGGGTCGAGCCGACTGGACTGACTCGCGGGGATCATCATATGGAAGCCTTGGAGGCTTGGTCGGTATGATTGGTTTTCCCCGCTTCCGATAGTACGGGAGTAATCCTCAGACTTGAGGGATCATGGCAGTCGCGTGCACAGGACGGTTGTATCTTGGATCTGGCGAGAGGTAATCATTCTATAAGATGATTATCATAAGCCTTGTCCAGTGCAGTCGGAATGTGTAGCGATGACGGTGGATTCCAAGAAGAGGATCCGTCCCCTGTCAGTATGTGACAGAGGTATCTCCTATGCACTCGGAGACATGTTCATGCTGTTTGAAGCTGTGGCCACAGTGGTTGGTCGAACAGGGAATGGTTTCCTGTGTTGACGCAATGAAGCATACGTGGTCTCGAGTATTAAGCATAGATGCCTAGTCAAGGATGGGAACCGACGCCCAATTTCATACCCTAGAGTAAGGCCGGGAGACGGTAGATGGAAGGATCGTACCCGTACGGAATCGGCGCCTAAATGTTCACACCAATTCACCTAGTCTCTAGTGCCATGGACCGTTGCTAGACGGCCACCCATGGTAACGGGCCCTTGTGGGACACGGGTACAAGTCTAGCTGAGGGTGAACCTAAAGGGTCACACACAAATCATCGAGGAGGTTGAGAGATCGACTTGGAGTCAATCTCAAAGGATAAAATAAGTAATTGGATTACTTAAGGGAAAGTCCATTGGATGGACGGGCCGATATTGTATCGGGCTTTCATTTAATCGGTAAATTGAATTTTCGATTAAATATGGAAAGTTGAGATGTTGAGACGTTGGATCTTTTAATTGGATTAAAAGATCAACGGGAATAATTTAAGTGGACATTAAATTGGATTTAATATTGGGTTCGTCGTAATTGGATTACGATAAAACCCGTTCCGTTTAAATTATACCCGAGAGGAGAAATAATTCCTAATTTGGAATAGGAAGAAATTGGACTTCTTTCCTTAATTAAACATGGCCGACATGCTCCCTTGGAGGAAGCAAAATCAGCCATGTTTCATGCTAGGTGGTATGTTGACTTATCTCTTTTGGAAAGAGACAAATCAACTCCAATCAAGCTCTTCCCTTTTTGGTATGATTTGATCATACCATATATTTTGGTAGGCTTGATTGAAGAATTGATGGTGATTGATTGGAATGAATCTAGACATCCTTGGATGAACCTAGACACATTCCAATAATCACATTAATTATGTATATATATTAGAATATACAACACCAAGCATGTGTGATTCATTATTCATCTTTTTCTAGGAAAAAGAGAAGACAAAAAATCCTCTCCTCTCTCTCAATTTTCGTGCTCTCTCCCTCTCTTACACTTGTGTTCTTCACTTGATTTTGAATCAAGAAGAAGAACAAAGTAAGTTTAAGAGAACACTAATTCATAGTGTTCTTCTCTTAAACCGATTCCTTCCTAAACCCGTTCTTTTCTAGCAAGAAGAACGTGTGTTTCTTCCGGTGTGGTGTGGATCACCTTGTTAGAATAGGTGACCAGAAAGTCAATGGTATTGGCTGTTCTGAGAACCATTCGTCAATCTGTGAACAAGTAATATTATGTTAATGAATGCAGTAAGGATTCATAGGCATGAGTTTGTTGTACTTACTGCTTGCATCGTTACGATGTCACAACAAACGCCCACAGACTGAAATAACATTTCGGGAAATTGGAACTACGCTTGGAGGTAGGTTCATGAAATCAGTTTCGCCGAATTAGTCTGAAATACTCCAAGTCAAAGGAATCTCGAGACAGGGCATCGAGAATCCATTTGAGACTTGCACTAAGCATCTGCTGTCGTGTTTCATCGACGGGTGACGAGGATCGTCTAAGCAGTGTTAGTGGGTCGGCCTGCTGGGGAGCGGCCGACTGAGGTGACTCGCGGGAATCGTCATATAGAAGCTACTCGGGCTTGGTCGGTATGACTCGTATTCCCGGTTTCGATAGTACGGGATTAGTCCTCGGACTTGAGGATCACGGCAGTCCCCTACATACTAAGGCTGTATCTTGGATCTGGTGAAATTTGACCGATTATATCACATGGTCATCATAAGCCTCGTCCAGTGCAGTCGGAGTATGTAAGAACGGTGAATTCCAAGATAGGATCTGTCCCCTGTCAAAGGATATGACAGCAAGATCTCCTATGCGCTCGGAGATGGTTTAGACTCACAAAGTCTATGGCCATAGCACTTGATGTAGTGGGAAAGGATTTCCTACGTCGAGTTAAACCTATCTCGAGCATTATGCATAGTTGCCTAGTCAACGATGGGAACCGACCCCTAGACTAAAGGCCGGGAGACAGGCGACAGTAGGACCGTACCCGTACGTATCGAGCGTCGGTAGGACCGCACCTGCGTATAACTCGGAGCCTAAATGTTCACACCATAAATTCACCTAGTCTCTAGTGCCATGGACCGTTGCTAGATGGCCACCCATGGTAACGGACTACTTTAGTTATGAAATAATGAAAAGTAGGTCCAAGTCTAGCTGAAAGGTGAACCTAAAGAGTCACACCCGCTACACCAAATGAAAGGGAATTAATTTGGAATTAATTCCGGGAGAAGGTTTAATTTAATGGAATTAAATTATACTTCTTGGAGATACAAGCCTCGATGTATTATTTGGAATAATCGGGCTTGAGTTCATAAATTAGATTTATGAATTTTACAAAGCATGGGCTTTCCTTTTAATTAGATTAAAAGGGTGAATTAATTAATTAATGGGCTTGGTATTAAATAGGATTTAATATAAAGTCCATGGACTATTTAATTTGGAATTAAATAAAGTCCATTCCATTAATTAATTAATGGGCTTAGTATATTAAATAGGATTTAATATAAAGTCCATGGGACTATTTAATTTAGAATTAAATAATCCCATTCTATGGAATTAATTAATGGGCTTGGTATTAAATAGGATTTAATATAAAGTCCATGGACTATTTAATTTGGAATTAAATAAAGTCCATTCCATTAATTAATGGGCTTAGTATATTAAATAGGATTTTAATATAAAGTCCATGGGAATATTTAATTTAGAATTAAATAGGCCCATTCCATAAAGCCCATCAAAATGGATGGACAAGATTTGATCTAGAGAATGATGAGATGAAGGGCCATGATTAATTTGACTTAATCAAAGCCTAATTTGACTAGGATTTGACTAGGTCAAAATCCTAGTCAAAGTGTGTCTCTTTGGAAGAGTTTGAGAAGGAATAGGAATTCCATCTTCTATAAATACTTAAAAACACACACTTACACCTAGTATTCTCTACAACTCTCATCTCTCATCTCTCTCAAATTCGTCCACCCTCTTTCTTCTCTCCAAGAAATATACTTTGTTCTTCTTGATTTTATTCAAGTTAAGAACGTAAGAGACGCCGGTTGCGTTAATTGATAGCGTGTACCGATGTCTCTTCTCCCCAATGATTTTCTTGCTAGCACAAGGGTTCGTTGCTTTCCGGTGCAGCGAGTGAGATGACTTAGAGGGTCTCTTCTTGAGATCTTGGTGCAAAACGGGGAACAATGCATGTAGCCGAACGAAGACAAAACTACAACCGGGTAGGTTCTTTAATTATGGTTTTCGTTTCTAATTCTATGGCCTCCATGTTGTGTTTTATTGAACATGAGATACACCGAACGCCCGGGAGAATCAAGGGCACACCCCTTGATTCGTTTATGTATATTATGCATAGTTTAAATTCCATTTAATTATGCTTTGTAATTTTTATTACGCACTATTTCGCGCTTCCGCTATTCGCGTTAATCTCCCGGGACGATCCACCGATTTCTTTCAGTGGTATCAGAGCCCGGTTCGGTGTATAGGCCTAGAATTCTATGTGCTATGTGCGTTTAAGCATGATAAACGTGTTTTTAATTTACGTTTATAGCATGTTTATCGTAGATATTTATTGGCGTTTAATTTTGCATGGGATTTTGGATCTTGGTTTTCTTGAATGTGTTTATACATGTTCTAGGGTTTTATTTATCTTGTGGTTCAGAAAAATTGCATGAAAAATCGAAAAGAAGTGAAAAACGGCGAACCGGCAGCAGCAGCACGCTGGCCGCGCGCACAGGGGCGCGGCCGGGCGCGCGTGCAGGCAGGGGCCTGCGCGCGCCCGGCCAGCGCGCCCAGCGTGCGCGGACAGCGCGCGCGCAAGCGCTAGGCGCAGGCGCGCGCTGGGCGCGCGCACGGCATGCGCTGGGCGCGCGCGCTGTGCGCGCAGGCAGAGGAGCCTGCGCGCGCGCGCGCGCGCGCCTGGCCGGCCGGCTGTGCCGTTTTCCGTTTCTCTCCCGTTTTTGGCTCGTTTTTCAAAACTGTTTTTACTGTATTATTTTTATGATATTTTCTGCATTATTCTGAACCCGTTGACTTAGAATATTTATTTTTTGAGATTTGGAATTTTCTAAAATAAATATTGCTTGGTTGATGAGGAAAGGGTTTCCTAACAAGATTTAATTTTTGCAATGGTTGCACCAATGATCAAAATTCACATGTGAAATTTCGCAATAATTTCTGCGTTTTATGATGTTGGACATCATGGTTATTTTATGGCTTGAGTATGAGTAGATCTTGACATGTATTAATATTGCACGAATGTTGGATTTTGGAATTCTTGAATAAATGGGCATATTCTTGAATTGTTGATTTTTGTGTTTCAGAAAAATTTGATTTTTCTGTATAATTCTGGGAATTTTTCTTAATTAATTAACTTGGGGCATTTTAATTTTGGTTGAGATTTTATATTTCATAGAATTAATATTGCCTTGTTAATTATGGAAAAGGTTTTTCCAACAAAAATCGTTGTGCATAGGTTGCACTATTATCCAATGTTTGGTGTGGATATTTTACATGTAGTTTCTGCATTTATTTTATGGTATGGATTATCATGGATGTTGGTATAGCATATTTTACGTGGGATATGTATTTGTGCTATTTGTGTTAATTGATTTGACAAAGGATGATCACAAAGCCCCTAGACCGCATGTATGGTTTATTTACATTTATTTGTTGGGTTGTGGCCTGTGTGCCTCTTTATTTTCCTCTCTGTCTCTCTTCTAGTGCCTTGGAATAATAAGGCTTTCTCTCTCCCTCCCAATGTACTCCCCCCAAATGTTTAATTGGGGTTTCTTATTTTATGATGTAATGAGAGTAGAATTAGTGGTGAGGTTTTATTCTTTTTTGTAAATAAAAGCTGCAAGAGAAGATAAGCCCAAGGTGTTGGAGGCCCATGGAGGTTGCCATCAGATGGCCCACGGAGGATCCATGGAGAAGAAGCCCGGTGTAGGCCCACGATGGAGAGCCCAAGAAGATAAAGAGGACTTACAAGGCCCATTGCATGTAATGGGTTATTAAAACTTGTAATAGTGTAGGGCCTACCCTTAGATTGACCATAGATCCACTGCGGGCTCAGTGGGTCGCATAGGTTTGGGCTTGTGATCATCCTACAGGGGCGTGCTAGACTTTATTTTGCATGCGATGCGTATTTTATGCTTATGATTATTCTATATGCTTTATGTATGGTTACATTCACGCTTAGAATATTTCTGCCATAACGCACGCAATGCAATACTTAATATGTGATGAGGTCTCGTTCTATCAAAACTCTCACTTGGTTAAACCAAGTTAAATATAGACCCTTAATAAATGGACTAGGACTCTGGGAGTCTGTCCAAGCCTTCCATCCATGGCAAAAGTGAGGAAGATCTTTTAGGTCGATAGCGTGGTCTCACGAGTCGTGGCACGACTATCGTGCTTAAAAGAAGCTGCACTTTGTCATGAACGATGAGTAGACTACTGTTACCTGTCTCACGAGTCGTGGAGGTAGCAGTGAGTTTATGAATCGGTTGATTGGGTCGGGTCTAACGCCCGAATAACGTGATTCGCTTGGAGTCCTCGGGATCACGTGAAAGGGTGAGGCAATTATCTTGGGAATCTCGTGGAACGAGAATGGTATGGAATACCTCCCACGGGTTCTTTTCCCATGCGAATCGTAAAAGCGGGGTATGGGGGAGATCGCTGTGGATCCCGAGCCCACTAGGAAAGGATTTCCCGAAAACAACGTTTGAGAGTGCCGTGTTTTCGTAGAAATAGTGGGAGAGGTTAAGGACTAAAGACCGAGACTTAACCAAAATATTACTTCATTCTGCTTATTATTTTCTGTTTCATATATGTTGTGAATGTCTAAGAATCCACCAAACACATCACTAAGAGGCTCATTAAAAAGGAACCAATTAGACGAATTGACTGCGAAATCTTAAGATGGTCTTAGATTTCCAGAACCTTAACTCACATACCGGAATGAGGACGTTCCTCAGCCCTTGCCGGAGGGGTCGACAACTAAGGCAACGCTTGGCGTTCAAAAGTTGAAGGATGACCACCGACAAGTAGGATATAATGATGTTGGCTCAAACTATGCTTCGTTTGCATCATGTCTATATGGTCTTGGACCAGCATGTGGGGTAAAATGCAACGAAGGCATGTTTGGAGCTAAGATGACGGAAGGGATGTCGGTACAAAGAACATGGAGTGATGATGCAATCCCTAGTGGAGAAGCTCAAAAGACCTCCACGTCAGTCTTAGAGACGTACATTGACATGATCCTTCAGTCTCTTCCTTCCTCCTACGAACCATTAATTATCAACATGAATGAGCTTAGAAAAGATCTTCATAGGTTGGTAATTATGTCGGTCTAGTACGAGGCAACGATTGCAAAATCTGCGCCGTTGGTACTAGTAGGAGAGGCTTCAACCTCCATAGCGAAAGGCAAGGGTGCCAGACGCTAAAAGAGGAAGAAGGGTAAGGTAACATCAACTATTGCAGCACTTCAAGTGTTGTTCCTTTACAACACAAGGTGGAGGTAAAGGAAAGAGCAAAAGGTTCAAGCAGTCAATAGATTCTAAGAACGTAAGAATTTACTGTCGTAAAAAGGGCCATTGGAAAGGGGAGTATTCTAAACCCCTCTCCAATGTAGGTAAAATTTGATATTGAGTATTGACATGATCACTTTTACTCTATTTGGTATTTGATACCATTCCTATCACTAATCTGCGGGTGGTTTGCAGAAAGTGAATAAGGACTTAAAAAGCCAAGAACAGTTCTAGGATTCAACAATGGCAAGGTCCATTGATGAAAAGGACTAGAGACTTGTTAGGCCCATAATCGTGATCATGTTAGGGTAATATAGGAATTACGTAACCTAGCTTGATCAAAAGTATGTCTCTTTGTTGGACAAAGGTTTTATTACATACATATTTGATCAAACAAAATTATTGAATATTGATTCATGTTTGCTAGTGTTTGTACGTAAATTCCTAAAATACCATCCTATAAAAGGTTTATGGATACTCAAAATTCAAATTATTTAAATGGATTAATCAAGACCAACTTACAGATTTGGCATCTACAACAGCTAGGACGTTTCTTCTTATTAAAAGATAAGTAAATTGGAAAGTTCGATGAATCTAGAAATAGATGATTCGAATCGACTAAATTTACAAGTCTTTTATGAAGAAGAAAGTCCGAAAGCTCTTTGTTGGACAAAGTATGCTTGCCAAATAGTCTATTGGAAGGGAGCCAATAAGACAACTGTAGGTTACTAATACACAAGACCATAAGAGGGTTCAAAAGTCTAAAGATCCCATAGGAGGTTTGGGAATTAGACTTAAGGAGGTGAACCATAAATGGTTGCAAAATTAAACCTGTTTCGATAGGATCGAAAAGGCCGTGTATTTAGTGGGAGCCCTTGAGCATCCAAGTTGAGAATGGAATTCTCAATGAAACATTTCCTATAAAGGCCAAATATGACGGTCTATGATAAAGGGAATGATCGAATCTCGTTGGACGAAGATCCATCGAAGTTTCGCCCAATTACCTTAGCCCGTGTAGACGTAGACTCAAAATTGCCAACGTAAGGAACATGGCACTTTGCTAGGAGTCAAGCACAAGGAGCCATGGTTTGGCAAGCCTATGTCCCGACAAAGTTCTTGAGCATGTAGAAGGATCCTACATACGTCAAGGGACTAGTGGGAGGCAAATTAGACTCGGTGTCTGGTTTGTGTAGGTTGACGACAGAATAATGCTAAAACGTTGCTTATAATTGCATTTCTATCTTAAATTGATCATATTCCAAGTCCCCTTAAGAACGAACCCGAATGTCGTAAAAGGTACGAGTGATCGGGATATGTTCGGTCAAATTTGGATAGTAATCCAAATGACTTGCGGAATGTGATGTTGGACATCGTAGTAGGATTTATGGAGAGGAGCCATAGAATCCACTAGGAAATTCAAACAAGGTTTGAAACACCGCATAACTGGAATATTCGTTTTGACGAGCTCATACGGAGCATGACTCGGTCTTAAACGACGTAGGTGATCAGTGGGAGTAGAAATGGCGTTCCAAGTGTTTAAGTGTGTAATGTCTTGATTCATGGATGAATTCAAGGCATTAGGAATCACTAAAACTCAAACTGTAACTCACGAAAATTCTCGATGACATTTTAGGGATCCCACATACATATCATGAATTGAGCTTTTTCAAAGACTCAGTCATGGTGGACTGATGAGAAAAACTCATATATGTAGAGGGACAAGTTGTTCGAGACTCAGTCATAGTAAGACTGATGAGAAAACTTGGATACTATGCATAAAGCATCAAGCCATTCAAGACTTAGTCACGGTGGACTAATGAGAAGGCTTGGATGTTGAGTATCCCCTACGTCTTAACCCTAGGCAAACATATGATATGTTTACTCGGTGCATAGGAACCGATGTTGAGAGTGCTTCTAGCATGGCTCAACATAAATCGGTAATGCACTGAGGGGTTGAAGACAGCAATCAAGAACGATCCTTAGTACCTGAATAAGGACTAAAGATGTGTTCATGATGCACCGTCTGTTGAGAGTTGCTTTGGAAGGCTAAAGCGATACTAGCTTCCAGAGCATAAGTGAAAACCAGTTAGTCTCAAAGGTATGCACAGTCAGGCCCAATGACGAGTGCATCGGATAGTGGTCACTGATGAAGACCGCGTCCATAGGATGGACGTGGCGCCTAGCACGACCAAGCCATGTTTGCCTAAATGGCAGGCAACTTGGCTATGGGAGTATTGGCACGAGATCTCATCACAAGATCCACGAAAATATTCTTAGACAACCACCATCTCTAAGAGGCAATGGTGGATAGAGGTAACACGGTTAGACCGTATTGCTTCGCAAGGAAATATAAGCGGACCCACACTACCTTAGTCGGTATCGTAGATTACTCATACTCAGAGGATTCTGAACAAAGTGGGTAATTGACTTATTGGTCAAGTGGGAGATTGTTAGAATAGGTGACCAGAAAGTCAATGGTATTGGCTGTTCTGAGAACCATTCGTCAATCTGTGAACAAGTAATATTATGTTAATGAATGCAGTAAGGATTCATAGGCATGAGTTTGTTGTACTTACTGCTTGCATCGTTACGATGTCACAACAAACGCCCACAGACTGAAATAACATTTCGGGAAATTGGAACTACGCTTGGAGGTAGGTTCATGAAATCAGTTTCGCCGAATTAGTCTGAAATACTCCAAGTCAAAGGAATCTCGAGACAGGGCATCGAGAATCCATTTGAGACTTGCACTAAGCATCTGCTGTCGTGTTTCATCGACGGGTGACGAGGATCGTCTAAGCAGTGTTAGTGGGTCGGCCTGCTGGGGAGCGGCCGACTGAGGTGACTCGCGGGAATCGTCATATAGAAGCTACTCGGGCTTGGTCGGTATGACTCGTATTCCCGGTTCCGATAGTACGGGATTAGTCCTCGGACTAGAGGATCACGGCAGTCCCCTACATACTAAGGCTGTATCTTGGATCTGGTGAAATTTGACCGATTATATCACATGGTCATCATAAGCCTCGTCCAGTGCAGTCGGAGTATGTAAGAACGGTGAATTCCAAGATAGGATCTGTCCCCTGTCAAAGGATATGACAGCAAGATCTCCTATCCGCTCGGAGATGGTTTAGACTCACAAAGTCTATGGCCATAGCACTTGATGTAGTGGGAAAGGATTTCCTACGTCGAGTTAAACCTATCTCGAGCATTATGCATAGTTGCCTAGTCAACGATGGGAACCGACCCCTAGACTAAAGGCCGGGAGACAGGCGACAGTAGGACCGTACCCGTACGTATCGAGCGTCGGTAGGACCGCACCTGCGTATAACTCGGAGCCTAAATGTTCACACCATAAATTCACCTAGTCTCTAGTGCCATGGACCGTTGCTAGATGGCCACCCATGGTAACGGACTACTTTAGTTATGAAATAATGAAAAGTAGGTCCAAGTCTAGCTGAAAGGTGAACCTAAAGAGTCACACCCGCTACACCAAATGAAAGGGAATTAATTTGGAATTAATTCCGGGAGAAGGTTTAATTTAATGGAATTAAATTATACTTCTTGGAGATACAAGCCTCGATGTATTATTTGGAATAATCGGGCTTGAGTTCATAAATTAGATTTATGAATTTTACAAAGCATGGGCTTTCCTTTTAATTAGATTAAAAGGGTGAATTAATTAATTAATGGGCTTGGTATTAAATAGGATTTAATATAAAGTCCATGGACTATTTAATTTGGAATTAAATAAAGTCCATTCCATTAATTAATTAATGGGCTTAGTATATTAAATAGGATTTAATATAAAGTCCATGGGACTATTTAATTTAGAATTAAATAATCCCATTCTATGGAATTAATTAATGGGCTTGGTATTAAATAGGATTTAATATAAAGTCCATGGACTATTTAATTTGGAATTAAATAAAGTCCATTCCATTAATTAATGGGCTTAGTATATTAAATAGGATTTTAATATAAAGTCCATGGGAATATTTAATTTAGAATTAAATAGGCCCATTCCATAAAGCCCATCAAAATGGATGGACAAGATTTGATCTAGAGAATGATGAGATGAAGGGCCATGATTAATTTGACTTAATCAAAGCCTAATTTGACTAGGATTTGACTAGGTCAAAATCCTAGTCAAAGTGTGTCTCTTTGGAAGAGTTTGAGAAGGAATAGGAATTCCATCTTCTATAAATACTTAAAAAACACACACTTACACCTAGTATTCTCTACAACTCTCATCTCTCATCTCTCTCAAATTCGTCCACCCTCTTTCTTCTCTCCAAGAAATATACTTTGTTCTTCTTGATTTTATTCAAGTTAAGAACGTAAGAGACGCCGGTTGCGTTAATTGATAGCGTGTACCGATGTCTCTTCTCCCCAATGATTTTCTTGCTAGCACAAGGGTTCGTTGCTTTCCGGTGCAGCGAGTGAGATGACTTAGAGGGTCTCTTCTTGAGATCTTGGTGCAAAACGGGGAACAATGCATGTAGCCGAACAAAGACAAAACTACAACCGGGTAGGTTCTTTAATTATGGTTTTCGTTTCTAATTCTATGGCCTCCATGTTGTGTTTTATTGAACATGAGATACACCGAACGCCCGGGAGAATCAAGGGCACACCCCTTGATTCGTTTATGTATATTATGCATAGTTTAAATTCCATTTAATTATGCTTTGTAATTTTTATTACGCACTATTTCGCGCTTCCGCTATTCGCGTTAATCTCCCGGGACGATCCACCGATTTCTTTCACACCTTTGGAGAATCCATACGTTTGGATTTCGTGAGCATTCCGGAGAACGAACAACGCAAGTAGCCGAGAGCATACGCTAAACAATCAAAGGTAACGGTTTATTACGCTTTGATTGATTTCATTTATATATCTATGCCCTATGTGCTTCAATATATATTTTAATATTTACACATCCTACATCGAATGCCCGGTTGAGCACCCAAGGGTACACCCCTTGGGATTCGCGTATTTTGAATTTGATTTAAATTTACGCACAATTTCTCGCGCTCCGGGGCGGATCCGCTTGTCCTTCAAGTGGTATCAGAGCCCGGTTCGATGTAAGGGGCATAGACCTATATGTTTGGCATGATCTACTTGCTTTTAATGGCTTTATTGGCATGTTAGATTACATAAATATATGAATAATATGATGATTAAATTGTTTGGATTTAATGGACTTTTGGCATGCTTAATTTTGTTAGATTGGGATCTAAAATTGCATGCTTATTTTCAGAATAATATTATTGTTATTGTGCTGAAACAGTTTTGAAAAACAAAAAAAAAAAAAAAAATTTGATTGGGCCGTCAGTGGCCGCGCGCAGGCGGGCGCCAGCGCGCGCGGACGCTGCGCACAGGCGCGCTCGCTGTGCGCAGCCGACCGCTGCTGGCCGAGGCCAGCGCGCGTTGCCCTGTGCGCGCGGCCGGCCGGCCAGCACAACGGGTGGGCCGTTTTGTGCCGTTTTTTGACTTTTTCCGAAAAATTTGATTTTCTGTTTTTTCTGCACAATATTCTGAAAATATATTAATTTTGCATTTTTGATTTTGGAATAATTGGATTATTCCTTTGATTAAATTTGCTTAATTAATTTGTGATTAATAAATGCATTGGATGCATTGTTTAAAATGTCCATTAAATTTGAAATTTGAATTTTGCATATTATTTGTATGTTTATACTTTTGTGATGTTGAACATCACTTGGGTATTTGGAATATCCATTGGAATTTATGCATGATTATTTGGAATAATTATGTTATGTGTGTTGATAGAATCAACATGGGATGATCACAAGAGCCCTAGACCTTATGTATGGATGAATGTATGATCATTTATTTTCTGTTGGGTGAGGCCTGCGTGCCTCTTGTTTTTGGGACTATCATCTCCCGTATTTTCAGCCTCATGATGTTAAGGCTTGTTTTCTTTATTACCAATGTATTACTTTCAGTTGTAATGAGAGTAGATAGGATTGGTGAGGTTTCAATTTCAACAAGCAATTGGAGTCGGAGACCCCAAGGAGGAGCATCAAGGCGTGAAATAAGAAGCACTTCAAGGCCCATTGGAATGACAATGGGTTTATTATTATTGTAATAATTTAGGACCACCCTAGACAGACCATAGACTCACTGCGGGCTCAGTGGGTCGCATAGGGTGGGCTTGTGATCATCCTAACAGGGGTATGCTATGTTTTATGCATGCGGCGTTTTTTATTTATCGCTTTAAATATTGGATATTTATGCATGCTAAAACACCATAATGTGATGAGGTCTCGGTCACACTTAAACTCTCATTTGGTTGGACCAAATTAAATAATAGGCCCAGAACGGACTTGGATCAAAATGGTATTTATGATGTGTCCGAGCCTTCCATCCACAGCAATGTGGTGAGGAAGCTACCACTACCCAAGTGTGGTCTCACGAGTCGTGGCACACTTGGACTAGGGGAAAGTTGCACCATTGTTGTGAACAAAAAGAATGCGCTCGCTGTTTTCCTGTCTCACGAGTCGTGGAGGGCGACAGTTTGAGGCATGATTTGGTTGATGGGTCGGGCCTAACACTGAGTAACATGGTTCGCTTGGAGTCCTCGGAACCATGCGAATAGGTGAGGCAAAATATCTTGGGAATCTCATTGGATGAGAATGATATTGGATATCTCCCACAAGGTCTTCTTCATGTGAATCGTAAAAGCGGGGCATGGAGATTATGCTTGTGAATCCCAAGCCCACTAGGAAATGGTTTCCCGAAACTCTGCTTGAGAGTGGCGGACTTTCGTATAAATAGTAGGAGGGTTAAAGACTAAAAGACCAAGTCTTCAACTTGAACAATAATATTACCATCATCTGCTAATTTCTGCTTTACATTTTCATTAATGTAGATATGTCTAAGAACCCATTAACCATGATTCTCGAGACTAACAAATTCAACGGAACGAACTATTCGGACTGGCTGAGAAACCTGAGGATTGTCCTCGGTTTCGAGAACTAAGGCTACGTCTTGGACGAGCCGCCACCGAGCGACTCATCGGAGGGGTCCACGCCTGAAGAACGTTTGACGTTCGAGAAATGGCATGAGGACAACCGGAAAGTACGCAGTATCATACTGGCTTCGATGTCTAACGACATCCAGAAGTAGTATGAGAGGCTGGACGACGTCTCCGCCATAATGCTCCGCATGAACGAGGTTTATGCGGTTCCGGATAGGCATATTAGATATGCCGCCACAAAAGCATTCTTTGGCACCAAGCTTGCTGAAGGAGCGTCTGTATAAAGTCATGGGGTCAAGATGCTCTCCCTAGTGGAGAAACTCGAGGACCTTAAAGTTGGGCTTAACAATGACACGTACATTGACGTGATCCTCCAGTCGCTTCCTCCATCCTATGACCCGTTTGTTGTAAACTACAAAATGAACGGACTTGAGAAGTCTATTCATGAGTTGATCAACATGCTGGTCCAATACGAGGCAACGACCCATAAGTCGGCGCCAGCGGTATTGATAGGAGAGGCTTCGACCTCCAAGGCGAATGGCAAGAGGGCCGGACGCTGGAAGAGAAAGAAGGGCAAAGAGAAGATGGTTGCGGCCCCTGCTCGCGCTCCGGGCGTCCCTGTTGCTCCAGTTGGACCGAGCAAAGGAAAAGGGAAGGCCCATTGTTCTCAGTGGTCCAAGGCAAATGATGTCCGCATGCATTGCCAAGGGAAAGGGCATTGGAAGAGGGAGTGCCCACAACTCCTCTCCAACCCAGGTGTGTTTGTGGTTGAAGTTAATATGATTATTAATTCTGCTTCATGGGTATTGGATACCGGGTGTGGTGCTCACATCTGCAATGATTTGCAGGCACTGCAAAGAAGCAGAACGCTAACCAAGGATGAGATGATCCTGAGGCTAGGCGATGGCAAGGCCGTTGCTGCGGAGGCCGTAGGATCACTAGAGTTAGCCATTAGTAGTCATGTTAGGATTGTACTGAACGACTGTTTCTATGTACCTAGCATGATTAAAAACATTGTTTCCATCCCGGTCCTTGATAAGGAGGGATATGAATTTATCATCAATAAAAACGGTTTTTTCATTATCAAAGATGGTATTTCTCATTTACTTGGTACATTGATCAACGGTCTGTACATACTTCAACAGTCTAATTGGATTATGACTGCAGAACACAAACGAAAATGTGATGATCACAATAACGCACAGATATGGCATGCGTGGTTAGGTCATATCTCTAAAGATAGGATAAGAAGGTTGGTGGACTCAAAGAGTCTAGAAATAGACGATTTGGACAACCTACCGACCTGCGAATCATGTCTAAAGGGAAAGATGACCAAGAAATCCTTTGTTGGACAAAGTACGCTAGCCAGTGGTCTGTTGGATTTGATCCATACAGATGTCTGTGGTCCACTATATACTCAGGCTAGAGGTGGGTACTCGTACTACATAACCTTTACCGATGATCACTCACGGTATGGTTATGTTTACCTGATGAAGTACAAGTCTGAAGCCTTTGGAAGGTTTAAGGAATACAGACTTGAAGTAGAGAACCAAACCGGTCGAAAGATCAAAGCCCTTTGGTCGGACCGAGGTGGAGAGTATTTGAGTGGTGAGTTTACTGATTATCTAAAAGAGAATTGGATTCTCTCTCAGTGGACCGCTCCTGGAACACCGCAGCTTAATGGTGTGTCTGAAAGGAGGAATCGGACCTTGGTGGACATGGTCCGATCCATGATGAGTTTTACCGAACTACCCCTTTCCTTCTAGGGATACGCTCTTGAGACAGCGGCCAAAGTTTTGAACTTGGCGCCATCTAAAAAGGTATCTCAGACGCCATATGAGATATGGCATGGCAAGCCTGCCTCCTACAAATACTTGAAAGTGTGGGGTTGCCCCGCATATGTTAAGAGATTAGTGGGAAATAAACTGGACTCGAGGTCTAGTTTATGCAGGTTCATCGGCTATCCAAAAGAAACTGCGGAGTATTATTTCTATGATCCCTCCGAGCAAAAGATTTTTGTCTCGCGAAACGCAGTGTTCTTGGAAAAAGGTTTTCCATCGGATAGTCGACGCGATGAGGTGCTCCTTGAGGAATCAAGTGAGGCACCCCAAGAGGCGGTAGTGACATCTGAGCCAGAAGTTCCCACTGATATTGTTCCAGTCCTCCGTAGGTCGGCCAGAGTATCCCATGCACCTAATAGGTATGGATTTCTGGGCCTGACCGGTCAGTTGGATAATGATCCAAAGACATACGGAGAAGCGATGTCGGATATCGATTCGGACAAGTGGCTTGAGGCCATGAAATCCGAGATGGGCTCGATGGGTACAAACAAGGTTTGGACCCTAGTAGATCCACCCAAAGGGGTTAAACCCGTAGGGTGTAAATGGGTCTACAAACGTAAGCTTGGAGCTGACGGGGAGGTTACAACCTTCAAAGCCAGGCTTGTGGCGAAAGGTTACACTCAACGACCCGGGGTCGATTTTGAGGAAACCTACTCGCCCGTAGCAATGGCCAAGTCCACTCGGATACTGCTCGCCATAGCAGCATGGTATGACTATGAAATATGGTAGATGGACGTGAAAACGGCCTTCCTCAATGGTTTCGTAGAGGAAGAGATCTATATGGATCAGCCGGAAGGTTTTACAACTGTTGGAGAGGAGCAGAAGGTCTGCCGTCTCCAAAGGTCCATCTATGGCCTCAAATAAGCTTCCCGAAGCTAGAACATACGTTTTGATGAAGTCATACGGGAATATGATTTCATCAAGAACGAGTCTGATCCTTGTGTATACAAGAAGATCAGTGGGAGCTCATTTGCGTTTTTGGTGCATTACGTGGATGACATCTTGCTCATTGGGAATGATGCTAAGATGTTGGGTACCACTAAAGCTTGGTTGTCAACGCAATTCTCCATGAAGGATATGGGCAAGGCATCCTACATCCTTGGCATCAAGATCAACAGGGATAGATCTAGAAGGATGTTAGGAGTGGCCCAATCCTCGTACATTGAGAAAGTCTTGAAGAGATTCAAGATGGAGAACTCAAAACGAGGATTCCTTCCTATGAGGCATGGAATTAAGTTATCCAAGAAGCAGTCTCCTAAGACTGATGAGGAGCTTAAAAGGATGTTGGACATCCCCTATGCTTCAGCCGTAGGCAGCATACAGTATGTCGTTCAGTGCACTAGACCTGATGTGGCTTTCGCTTTGAGCGTAACAAGTCGATATCGGTCGTGTGCCGGGGAGGCACACTGGAGTGCAGTCAAGACTATCCTAAAGTACCTGAAGAGGACTAAGGACATGTTCTTGATCTACGGTGATGGAGAGTTGATACTGGAAGGCTATAGCGACACTAGCTTCCAGTCGGATGACGATGATGCCAAGTCTCAGTCTGGTTTTGTATTTAGACTAAATGGTGGCGTGGTTACTTGGAAGGGTTCCGAGTAGGCTACCACGACGGACTCTACTATAGAGTTTTGAATACATAGCGGCTTTGGAAGCTGCTACGGAGTGGTTTGGTTGATGAGCTACATCCAAGGGTTGGATGTAGTACCTAGCATTGCTAAGCCTGTAATTATCTTTTATGATAACAACGGGGCGATAGCGCTAGCAAAGGAACTGAGATCTCATCACGAACCAAGCATATTCTTAGACGCTACCATCTCTTAGAGAGATGGATAGCAGGAGTGACGTTCGGTTGGACCGAGTCAACTCCGCAGAAAACATAGCAGATCCACTTGCTAAGACCATGTCGCAAGTTGCCCATACTCACCATCTGAATAAGAGGTTCGAGGTCAATGGGTGATTGGCTTTAGGTCAAGTGGGAGATTGTTGGAATAGGTGACCAGAAAGCCAATAGGTTTGGCGATTTGTAACCTATCTGACAACTTGATGTAAATGTAATATTATTATGTGATGAATAAGATGAGTATTCGTCACCAATGGTACCTTCTTTGTTGCGCTCATCTTACATTTGTTAAAATGGTGTTTAACTTATATCGCAAGAAAGCCCACAGACCATGGATAACAACTCGTGCAGTTGGGCCACGCATTGGATGGTGGTCATGAAACCAACTGATTAAGAGTTGGGTATGAAACGTTCCAAGTCGAGGACCTCGAGACAGGGCATCGAGAGTCCTATTGAGACTTGCGTCAAGAGTCGTGTTCATTGGATGAGTGTCGTGTTTCATCGGCGATAGGCGTGGGACGCCTACACGATCTTGATGGGTTGGTCGATTGGGGTCGAGCCGACTGGACTGACTCGCGGGGATCATCATATGGAAGCCTTGGAGGCTTGGTCGGTATGATTGGTTTTTCCCCGGTTCCGATAGTACGGGAGTAATCCTCAGACTTGAGGGATCATGGCAGTCGCATGCACAGGACGGCAGTATCTTGGATCTGGCGAGAGGTAATCATTCTGTAAGATGATTATCATAAGCCTTGTCCAGTGCAGTCAGAATGTGTAGCGAGGACGGTGGATTCCAAGAAGAGGATCCGTCCCTGTCAGTATGTGACAGAGGTATCTCCTATGCACTCGGAGACACGTTCATGCTGTTTGAAGCTGTGGCCACAATGGTTGGTCGAACAGGGAATGGTTTCCTGTGTCGAGGCAATGAAGCATACGTGGTCTCGAGTATTAAGCATAGATGCCTAGTCAAGGATGGGAACCGACGCCTAATTCCATACCCTACACTAAGGCCGGGAGACGGTAGACGGAAGGATCGTACCCGTACGGAATCGGCGCCTAAATGTTCACGCCAATTCACCTAGTCTCTAGTGCCATGGACCGTTGCTAGACGGCCACCCATGGTAACGGGCCCTTGTGGGACATGGGCCCAAGTCTAGCTGAGGGTGAACCTAAAGGGTCACACACAAATCACCGAGGAGGTTGAGAGATCGACTTGGAGTCAATCTCGAAGGATAAAATAAGTAATTGAATTACTTAAGGGAAAGTCCATTGGATGGACGGGCCGATATTGTATCGGGTTTTCATTTAATCGGTAAATTGAATTTTCGATTAAATATGGAAAGTTGAGATGTTGAGACGTTGGATCTTTTAATTGGATTAAAAGATCAACGGGAATAATTTAAGTGGACATTAAATTGGATTTAATATTGGGTTCGTCGTAATTGGATTACGATAAAACCCGGTCCGTTAAATTATACCCGAGAGGAGAAATAATTCCTAATTTGGAATAGGAAGAAGTTGGACTTCTTCCCTTAATTAAACATGGCCGACATGCTCCCGTGGAGGAAGCAAAATCAGCCATGTTTCATGCTAGGTGGTATGTTGACTTGTCTCTTTTGGAAAGAGACAAATCAACTCCAATCAAGCTCTTCCCTTTTGGTATAATTTGATCATACCATAAATTTTGGTAGGCTTGATTGAAGAATTGATGGTGATTGATTGGAATGAATCTAGACATCCTTGGATGAACCTAGACACATTCCAATAATCACATTAATTATGTATATATATTAGAATATACAACACCAAGCATAAGTGATTCATTATTCATCTTTTTCTAGGAAAAAGAGAAGACAAAAAAATCCTCTCCTCTCTCTCAATTTTCGTGCTCTCTCCCTCTCTTACACTTGTGTTCTTCACTTGATTTTGAATCAAGAAGAAGAACAAAGTAAGTTTAAGAGAACACTAATTCATAGTGTTCTTCTCTTAAACCGATTCCTTCCTAAACCCGTTCTTTTCTAGCAAGAAGAACGTGTGTTTCTTCCGGTGTGGTGTGGATCACCTTTGGAGAATCCATACGTTTGGATTTCGTGAGCATTCCGGAGAAGGAACAATGCTAGTAGCCGGGAGCATAAGCTAAACAATCAAAGGTAACGGTTTATTACGCTTTGATTGATTTCATTTATATATCTATGCCCTATGTGTTTAAATATATGTTTTCAATATTTACACATCCTACATCGAACGCCCGGTTGAGCACCCAAGGGTACACCCCTTGGAATTCGCATATTTAAATTAGATTTAAATTTGTGCACGATTTCTCGCTTTCTCGCTTCCGCTCACGCTCCCGGGCGGATCCGCTTGTCCTTCATTGGCAATTTGTAACCTATCCGACAACTTGATGTGAATGTAATATTATCATGTGATGAATAAGATGAGTGTTCGTCACCAATGGTACCTTCTTTGTTGCGCTCATCTTACATTTGTTAAAACGGTGTTTAACTTATATCGCAACAAAGCCCTCAGACCATGGATAACAACTCATGCAGTTAGACCACGCATTGGATGGTGGTCATGAAACAAACTGATTATGAGTTGGGTCTGAAACGTTCCAAGTCGAGGACCTCGAGACAGGGCATCGAGAGTCCTATTGAGACTTGCGTCAATAGTCGTGTTCATTGAAGGAGTGCCGTGTTTCATCGGCGACAGGCGTGGGACGCCTACACGATCTTGATGGGTTGGTCGACTGGGGTCGAGCCTACTGGACTGACTCGCGGGGATCATCATATGGAAGCCTTGGAGGCTTGGTCGGTATGATTGGTTTTCCCCGGTTTCGATAGTACAGGAGTAATCCTCAGACTTGAGGGATCATGGCAGTCGCGTGCACAGGACGGTTGTATCTTGGATCTGGCGAGAGGTAATCATTCTGTAAGATGATTGTCATAAGCCTTGTCCAGTGCAGTCGGAATGTGTAGCGAGGACGGTGGATTCCAAGAAGAGGATCCGTCCCCTGTCACTATGTGATAAAGGTATCTCCTATGCACTCGGAGACATGTTCATACTGTTTGAAGCTGTGGCCACAGTGGTTGGTCGAACAGGGAATGGTTTCCTGTGTTGACGCAATGAAGCATACGTGGTCTCGAGTATTAAGCATAGATGCCTAGTCAAGGATGGGAACCGACGCCCAATTTCATACCCTAGACTAAGGCCGGGAGACGGTAGATGGAAGGATCGTACCCGTCCAGAATCGGCGCCTAAATGTTCACACCAATTCACCTAGTCTCTAGTGCCATGGACCGTTGCTAGACGGCCACCCATGGTAACGGGCCCGTGTGGGACACGGGCCCAAGTCTAGCTGAGGGTGAACCTAAAGGGTCACACACAAATCACCGAGGAGGTTGAGAGATCGACTTGGAGTCAATCTCAAAGGATTAAATAAGTAATTGGATTACTTAAGGGAAAGTCTATTGGATGGACGGGCCGATATTGTATCGGGCTTTCATTTAATCGGTAAATTGGATTTTTGATTAAATATGGAAAGTTGAGATGTTGAGACGTTGGATCTTTTAATTGGATTAAAAGATCAACGGGAATAATTTAAGTGGATATTAAATTGGATTTAAAATTGGGTTCGTCGTAATTGGATTACGATAAAACCCGTTCCGTTAAATTATACCCAAGAGGAGAAATAATTCCTAATTTGGAATAGGAAGAAGTTGGACTTTTTTCCTTAATTAAACATGGCCGACATGCTCCCTTGGAGGAAGCAAAATCAGCCATGTTTCATGCTAGGTGGTATGTTGACTTATCTCTTTTGGAAAGAGACAAATCAACTCCAATCAAGCTCTTCCCTTTTTGGTATGATTTGATCATACCATATATTTTGGTAGGCTTGATTGAAGAATTGATGGTGATTGATTGGAATGAATCTAGACATCCTTGGATGAACCTAGACACATTCCAATAATCACATTAATTATGTATATATATTAGAATATACAACACCAAGCATGTGTGATTCATTATTCATCTTTTTCTAGGAAAAAGAGAAGACAAAAATCCTCTCCTCTCTCTCAATTTCCGTGCTCTCTCCCTCTCTTACACTTGTGTTCTTCACTTGATTTTGAATCAAGAAGAAGAACAAAGTAAGTTTAAGAGAACACTAATTCATAGTGTTCTTCTCTTAAACCGATTCCTTCCTAAACCCGTTCTTTTCTAGCCAGAAGAACGTGTGTTTCTTCCGGTGTGGTGTGGATCACCTTTGGAGAATCCATACGTTTGGATTTCGTGAGCATTCCGGAGAAGGAACAACGCAAGTAGTCGGGAGCATACGCTAAACAATCAAAGGTAACGGTTTATTACGCTTTGATTGATTTCATTTATATATCTATGCCCTATGTGCTTAAATATATGTTTTAATATTTACACATCCTACATCGAATGCCTGGTTGAGCACCCAAGGGTACACCCCTTGGGATTCGCGTATTTTGAATTTGATTTAAATTTACGCACAATTTCTCGCTTTCTCGCTTCCGCTCGCGCTCCCGGGCGGATCCGCTTGTCCTTCACCTGTGTGCGCAAGCGTGCGCACTACGCCTGTGTGCGTTGCCGTGCAGCGGCCGTGCGAGGAGTGCGCCTGCACGCGAGCGCCTCGTTGGTGGTGCTGGTCCGTTTTTCGAGTTTTTCATCTTTTTTCATGCATTTCCAGAAATCTGATTTTTTTTTTATATTATTCTGGAATTTTTCTGAACTAATTAACTTGAGGCATTTTAATTTTTATTGAAATTGGTTATTTCCTAGAATTTATATTGCCTTGTTAATTGTGGAAAAGGATTTTTCCAACAAAAATCGTTGTGCATAGGTTACACCCTTATCCTATGTTTGGTGTGAATATTTTGCATGTAATCTCTGCACTTATTTTATGGTATGGGATATCATATATATTTGAATAGCATATTTTACATGAGATGTGTATATATGTTATTTGCGTTAATTGGATTGACAAAGAATGATCACAAAGCCCCTAGACAGTATGTATGGTTTATTTAAATTTATTTATTGGGTTGTGGCCTGCGTGCCTCTTTGCATCTTCTTACCTCTCTCGTTTTTGCCTTGGAATAATAAGGCTTTCTCTCTCCCTCCTAATGTACTCCCCCCAACTGTTGATTGGGGTTTCTTATTTTATATGATGTAATGAGAGTAGAATTAGGAGTGAGATTTTATTTTCGTAAACAAAAAGATGCAAGAGAAGATAAACCCAAGGCGTTGGAAGTCCATGGAGGATGCTATCGGTTGGCCCACGGAGGATCCATGGAGAAGAGGCCCGGCGTAGGCCCACGGAGAGCCCAAGAAGATGAAGAGGACTTACAAGGCCCATTGCATGTAATGGGTTATAAAGTCTTGTAATAGTGTAGGCCTACCCTCAGATTGACTATAGATCCACTGGGGGCTCAGTGGGTCACATAGGTTTGGACTTATGATCATCCTACAGGGGCGTGCTAGGTTTATTTTGCATGCGATGCATTTTATATGCTTTGAGTATTCTATATGTTTTATGTATGTTTACATTCATGCTTAGAATATTCCTACTATTACGCATGCAAAACACTTAATATGTGATGAGGTCTCGTTCTATTAAAACTCTCAACTTGGTTGGGCCAAACTAAAACACTAGACCCCTAATAAATGGACCAAAACCCAAGTGGTTCGTCCAAGCCTTCCATCCATGACAAAGTGATTAAGCTAGTTTCAGTCAATTGTGTGGTCTCATGAGTCGTGGCACGTCTTTTGTCCGAAAAATAAGTTGCACATTTCTTGTGAATGAAGTGAATACACTCATGTTACCTGTCTCACGAGTCGTGGGGGTAGCAGTGAGTGCTATGATTCAATTGATGGGTCGGGACTAACACCTGAATAACGTGATTCGCTTGTAGTCCTCGGGATTACGTAAAAAGGGTGAGGAAAAATATCTTAGGAATCCCGTTAGACGAGAATGGTATGGAATACCTCCCACAAGGCTATTTTCCATGCGAATCGTAAAAGTGGGGTATGGAGAATTTCGTTTGTGGATCCCAAGCCCACTAGGAATCCGTTTCCTGAAACCTCGTTGAGAGTGATGGGCTTTCATAGAAATAGTGGGAGAGGTTAAGGACTAAAGACCAAGTCTTAACTTAAACTTAATATTACTTCATTCTTCTTATTATTTTATGCTTTGTATATCGTGAATGTCTAAGTATCCACCAAATGCATTACTAAGAGGCTTATTAAATGGAACCAACTACACGAACTGACTATGAAATCTCAAGATGGTCTTAGATTTCCAGAACCTAACTTACATGTCGGATGAAGATGTTCCTCAACCCTTGCCGGAGGGGTGGACAACTAAAGCAACACTTGGTCTTCAAAAGTTGAAGGACAACCACTGGCAAGTCCACAGCGTCGTACTAGCCTTGATGATAAACGAGATCTAGAGCAGTACAACAAGTATGATGATGATGATGGCTCAACTATGCTTCGTTTGCATAATGTCTATGCGGTCCCGGACCGGTATGAAGGATATAATGCAACGAAGGCATTTTTTGAGCTAAGATGACGAAAGGGACGTCTGTACAAAGAACATGGAGTGATGATGCTATCTCTAGTGGAGAAGCTCAAAAGACCTCTACGTCGGTCTTGACGTACATTGATGTGATCCTTCAGTCTCTTCCTCCCTCCTACGAACCATTTATTATCAATATGAATGAGCTTGAAAAAAGATTGCATTATAAACCCTAGGCCTATACACCGAACCGGGCTCTGATACCACTGAAAGATTGTGGATCGTCCCGGGAAATAGCGCGAATGCGGAAGCGCGGTATAAAATTAAAATACAAAAAATTTAAACATACTTTAATTAAATAAAAGAACACGTTCAAGGGGTGTACCCTTGAAGTTCCCGGACGTTCGGTGTATCTCATGAATTAAAAGCATAAACAAATCATGGAGGCCATAGGATTAAAAATAAGGAGAAACGAGAAATTAAATCGGAACCTACCGATTGTCGTTTTCGTCTTCTAACCGGTACTCGCGTTGTTCCCCGTTTTGCACAAAATCTCGTACGTGAGATTCTCCAAATTGTAACACGAAATCCACCCACGTATCTTGCACGTCGTGCTAGCGAACGAACAAGTATATTTTGGAGAGGATGAATTAATAACACGTTATTGATTAACGGTATTCATTCTCCTAAGTTCTATTGTTCCAAGAACAAAAGAACAAGAAGTATTTTCTTGTATAACAGAGAGAGAGAGAGAGAGAGAGAGAGAGAGAGAGAGAGAGAGAGGGCGGACGAGTAGGGAGAGGGAAAGAACCGAGTTTGTGTGTGTGTTGTGTGTGTGTTGAAATTTCATCACTCTTCAAATAGTGAAAGGCTAGGACTATATATATAGAGGAGGAGTTTAATCCTCTTTAAACTCCAACTCTAAAGAGGTCTATTTTGACTAGGATTTTGACCTAGTCAAAGTCCTAGTCAAAGTAGTGTTTGACCTAGTCAAATCAATCCTAGCCATCCATCTCTCCCTTTCCATCTCAACCATTAATTTTAATTTTAATGGAATATTTAAATCCTATTAAATATTCCAAAGGCCCAAATAAATAAATATAAATATTTATTCTAAGGCCATTAAATTAATTCTCTAATAAATCTAATTTATTAGATTAATCCCTTTTATCAAATAAAAGGAATTAATTCTCCAAGAAAATAAAAGGACCCGAGTAAATCCAATTTAATCATTCCTTTTCTCCAATATTTAATTCTAAATTAAATACTCAATATGTGTGGATTGTGTGTGACTCTTTAGGTTCACCTTTCAGCTAGACTTGGTCAGATTCCTGGAATCCGTCCATTACCATGGGTGGCCATCTAGCAATGGTCCATGGCACTAGAGACTAGGTGAAATTTCAGGGATGAACATTTAGGCTCTAACAGTACACTTGTCCTTCTGTCTACGGTCTCACCACTTAGGGTCTAGGGCACGGAAAATGCAGGTACCCATTTTGGACCTAAGTGTCGGTCTGTCCTTACTAAATGCCGCAAGGGAAACCCTCCCTTCTGTTCAGTTACTGTGGCCACAGATTTTAGGGACAAGACACAGAGCATACGTGAGACTCAACTGTCAATGCCTTTGACAGGAGACAGATCCTTTCTTGGAAACTATTGTCACTCTGTACACCAGAGCTGCACTAGACATGGCTTATGACTACTCAAGTGCTTCATGGCAATCTCTCACCATATCTAAGATACAGACCTGATATACAGGTAAACTCAGCAGTTCCTCAAGTCAAAGGACTTGGCCTGTACCGTTGGAACCGGGAATACACGCCATACCTTGGTGACCCTACTCAAGGTCCTCCGTAAGACGGTTCCCGCGAGTCACCTCAGTCAGCTGCTCCCCAGCAGGCTAACCCACTAACACTGCTTAGACGACCTTCGTCACTCGTCGATGAAATACGACAAGAGATGCTTAGTGCAAGTCTCAAGGGGAATCTCGGTACCCAATTTCGAGATTCCTTGACTTCGAGATTTTCGGGCTGATTCGGCGGGACTGATTTCATAGTCCCAGTCCCCGAAATAGGCTTTCAGTCCGTGGGCTTTGTTTGCATAGTGAACAGATAGATATAAAGCAGTAAAGTGAACGCAAACAAAGTAATGCCAGAATGAATTTCACTTCTTTATTCATTAATAGTTTATCAAAACACTGAAATTGTATAGACATAGGTTACATTTTGCCCGTCAAGATTGGCTATATGATCACCTATTCTAACAGAAATCTGCGCCGTCGGTACTAGTAGGAAAGGCTTCAACCTCTATCACGAAAGGCAAGGGCGCTATAACGCCAAAAGAGGAAGAAAGCTAAGGTGACATCAACTATTAAGCACTTCGAGTGCTGTTCTTTCTACAGCACAAGGTGGAGGTAAAGGAAAGAGCAAAAGGGTTCGGCAGTCAAGTTCATAGATTCCTAAGAATGTATGCATTCACTACCGTAAAGAGGGCCATTGGAAGAGGGAGTGTCATAAACCCCTCTCCAATGAAGGTAAAATTTGATATTGAGTATTGACATGATCACTTTACTCCGTTTAGTATTGGATACCGTTCTTGTCACAAATTTGTCGGTGGTTTGCAGAAAGTGATAAGGATTTAAATTCCAAGAACAATTCTGGGATTCAACAATGGCAAGGCCATTTGCTGAAAAGGACTAGAGACTTGTTAGACCTATAATAGTGATCATGTTAGGATAGTTTATAGGAATTACGTAACCTAGCATGATCAAAAGTATGTCTCTTTGTTGGACAAAGGTTTTATTTCATACATATTTGATCAACAAAATTATTGAATATTGATTCATATTTGCTAGTGTTTACATGTAAATTCCTAGAACACCATCCCATAAAAGGTTTATGAATACTCAAAATTTAAATGATCTAAATGGACTAATCAAGACCAACTTACAGGTTTGGCATCCGCAACAGCTATGGTGGTTTCCTCTTATTGAAGATGAGTAAATTGGAAGGTTCAATTTATCTAGAAATAGACGATTCGAATTGACTAAATTTACAAGTCTTTTCTAAAGAAGAAAAGTCCGAAAGCTCTTTGTTGGACAAAGTAGACTTGCCAAATAGTCTATTGGATGGGATCCAGTAGGACAACTGTAGGTTACTGAATACACAAGACGATGAGAGGGTTCAAAAGTCTAAAGGTCCCATAGGAGGTTTGGGAATTATACTTGAGGTGGTGAACTGAAAATGGTCACAAAATCAAACTTATTTCGATAAGGATCGAAAAGGCCGTGTATTTAGTGGGAGCTCTTGAGCATCCAGTTGGGAATGGAATTCTCAATGAAACGCTTCCCGTAAAGGCCAAGTATGACGGTCTCTGATAAAGGGAGCGATCGAGCCTCGTTGGCAGAGGTCGATCGAAGTTTCACCAAACTACCTTAGCCCGTGTAGACGTAGACTCGTACATTGCTAACGTATGGAATGTGGCATTTTTCTAGGAGTCACGCACCATGGTGTCATGGTTTGGCAAGCTTGTGTCCCAACAAAGTCTTTGAGCATGTAGGAGGATCCTACATACGTCAAGGGACTAGTGGGAGACAAACTAGATTCAGTGTCTGATTTGTGCAGGTTTACGGCAGAATGATGCTAACATTGCTTATAATTGCATTTCTTACTTAAACTGATCATATTCCAGTCCCCTTAAGAACGAACCCGAATGTTGTAAGAGGTATGAGTGATCTGGATAAGTTCGGTCAAAATTTGGATAGTGATCCAAACGACCTGCGGAACGTGATGTTGGACATTGTAGTCGAATTTATGGAGAGGAGCCATAGAATCCGCTAGGAAAATTCAAACAAGGTTTGAAACACTATAACTAGAATAATCGTTTTGACCAGTTCATACGGGGTATGACTCAGTCTTGAAACGACGTAGGTGATTAGTGGGAGTAAAAATTGTGTTCCAAGTGTTTAAGTGTGTAATGTCTTGTTTATCATGAAGGACAAGCGGATCCGCCCGGGAGCACGAGCGGAAGCGAGAAAGCGCAGAAATAGCATAAATTAAATCAAATCTAATTTAAAATACGAATCCCAAGGGGTGTATCCTTGGGTGCTCAACCGGGCGTTCGATGTAGGCTGTGTAAATATTAGAAACATATATTTAAACACATAGGGCATAGATGTATATTAAATCAATCAAAGCGTAATAAACCGTTACCTTTGATTATTTAGCGCATGCTCCCGGCTACTTGCGTTGTTCCTTCTCCGGATTGCTCACTAAATCCAAACGTATGGATTCTCCAAAGGTGATCCACACCACATCGGAAGAAACACACGTTCTTCTTGCTAGAAAAGAACGGGTTTAAGAAGGAATTGGTTTAAGAGAAGAACACTATGAATTAGTGCTCTCTTAAACTTACTTTATTCTTCTTCTTGATTCAAAATCAAGTGAAGAACACAAGTGTAAGAGAGGGAGAGGGGCCGAGAGTTTGAGAGAGAGGAGAGGATTTTTGTCTTCTCTTTTTCCTAGAAAAAGATGAATAATGAATCACTTATGCTTGGTGTTGTATATTCTAATATATATACATAATTAATGTGATTATTGGAATGTGTCTAGGTTCATCCAAGGATGTCTAGATTTATTCCAATCAATCACCATCAATTCTTCAATCAAGCCTACCAAAATTTATAGTATGATCAAATCATACCAAAAGGGAAGAGCTTGATTGGAGTTGATTTGTCTCTTTCCAAAAGAGATAAGTCAACATACCACCTAGCATGAAACATGGCTGATTTTGCTTCCTCCAATGGAGCATGTCGGCCATGTTTAATTAAGGGAAGAAGTCCAACTTCTTCCTATTCCAAAATAGGAATTATTTCTCCTCTCGGGTATAATTTAACGGACCGGGTTTTATCGTAATCCAATTACGACGAACCCAACATTAAATCTAATTTAATGTCCATTTAAATTATTCTCGTTGATCTTTTAATCCAATTAAAAGATCCAACGTCTCAACTTTCCATATTTAATCGAAAATCCAATTTACCGATTAAACGAAAGCCCAATACAATATCGGCCCGTCCATCCAATGGACTTTTCCTTAAGTAATCCAATTACTTATTTTATCCTTCGAGATTGACTCCAAGTCAATCTCTCAACCTCCTCGGTGATTTGTGTGTGACCCTTTAGGTTCACCCTCAGCTAGACTTGGGCCCGTGTCCCACAAGGGCCCGTTACCATGGGTGGCCGTCTAGAAACATTTAGGCACCGATTCCGTACGGGTACGATCCTTCCGTCTACCGTCTCCCGGCCTTAGTCTAGGGTATGGAATTGGGCGTCGGTTCCCATCCTTGACTAGGCATCTATGCTTAATACTCGAGACCACGTATGCTTCATTGCATCGACACAGGAAACCATTCCATGTTCGACCAACCACTGTGGCCACAGCTTTAAACAGCATGAACGTGTCTCCGAGTGCATAGAAGATACCTCTGTCACATACTGACAGGGGACGGATCCTGTTCTTGGAATCCACCGTCCTCGCTACACATTCCGACTGTACTGGACAAGGCTTATGATAATCATCTTACAGAATGATTACCTTTCGCCAGATCCAAGATACAGTCGTCCTGTGCACGCGACTGCCATGATTCCTCAAGTCTGAGGATTACTCCCGTACTATTGGAAGCGGGGAAAACCAATCATACCGACCAAGCCTCCAAGGCTTCCATATGATGATCCTCGCGAGTCAGTCCAGTCAGCTCGACCCCAGTCGACCAACCTATCAAGATCATGTAGGCGTCCCACGCCTGTCGCCGATGAAACACGGCACTCATCCAATGAACACGACTCTTGACGCAAGTCTCAATAGGACTCTCGATGCCCTGTCTCGAGGTCCTCGACTTGGAATGTTTCAGACCCAACTCTTAATTAGTTGGTTTCATGACCACCATCCAATGCGTGGCCCAACTGCACGAGTTGTTACCCATGGTCTATGGGCTTTGTTGCGATATAAGTTAAACACCGTTTTAGCAAATGTAAGATGAGCGCAACAAAGAAGGTACCATTGGTGACGAATACTCATCTTATTCATCACATAATAATCTTACATTTACATCAAGTTGTCAAATAGGTTACAAATCGCCAAACCTATTGGCTTTCTGGTCAGCTATTCTAACATATCATGGATGAGTTCAAGACGTTAGGAATCAGTAAAACACAGTCGTAGCTCACGAAATTCTCCATGTCATTTTAGGTTCCCACATATATATCATGAATTGAGCTTTTCAAAGACTCAATCATGATAGACTGATGAGAAAACTCACGTACGTAGAGGGATAAGCTATTTAAGACTTAGTCACGGTAGACTAATGAGACGACTTGGATGTTAAGTATCCCGTACGTCTTAACCCTAGATAAACATGAGATATGTTTACTTGGTGCATAGTCCGATGATGAGTGTGCTTCTTGCATGACTCAACAGAAATCGGTAATGCACTGAGGAGTTGAAGACAGCATTCAAGAACAATCCTAAGTACCTGAATAAGGACTAAAGATGTGTTCTCGATGCACCATCTGTGGAGAGTTGTTTAGGAAGGCTAAAGCGATAGTAGCTTCCAGAGCATAGTGAAAAACGGTTAGTCTCAAAGGTATGCACAGTCAGGCTCAATGACAATTGCATTGGATAGTGGTTATGGATGAAAATCGCGTCCATAGGATGGACGTGGTGCCTAGCACGGCCAAGCCAATTGTTGCCTAGATGGCAGACAACCAGGCTACGGAAAAAGTTATGGAATGAGATCTCATCACAAGATCCACGAAAAATTCTTAGACAACCACCATCTCTAGGAGACGATGGTGGATAGAGTAACACGGTTAGACCGTATTACTTCGGCAAGGAAATATAGCAGACTCACAAGACCTTAGTCGGTAGCGTAGATTACTCATACTCATAGGGTTCTGAACAAAGTGGGTAATTGACTTAATGGTCAAGTGGGAGATTGTTAGAATAGGTGACTAGAAAGTCAATGTGGTTGGCTGTTCTGAGAACCATTCGTCAATCTTTGAATGAGTAATATTATGTTGATGAATGTAGTAAGGATTCATCACTGGCAACGATGACTTTGTTGTGATTACTGCTTGCATTGAATGTTGTTCGATGTCACAACAAATGCCCACAGACCGGACATATGAATCCAAGAATTTGGACCGCGCATAGGATGGTGGTCATAGAACCAACTTCTGTAGATAGGTCTGATACACTCCAAGTCGAGGCCTCGAGATTGGGCATTGAGGTTTCTATAGAGACTTGCACTAAGGATTGCATTCATTAATTGAATACCGTGTTTCATCGGTGATAGACGTTGGACGTCTATGCAATATTAGTGGGTTAGTTGACAAGAGTGTCGGTTGACTGAGGTGACTCACGGGAATCGTCATATGGAAGCCACACGGGCTTGGTCAGTATATTCCCGGTTCTGATAGTACAGGATTAGTCCTCGGACTTGAGGAATCACGACAATCGCTTACATACTAAGATCGTATCTTGAATCTGGCAAGCGGTAAGCGTGTCCTAAGACATGGCCATCATAAGCTTTGTTCAGTGCAGTCGGAGTACATAGACAGGACGGTGGATTCCAAGATAGGATTTGTCCCCTGTTAAAGATTATGACAGCAAGATCTCCTATGCGCTCTGAGATGGTTTAGACTCTCAAAGTCTATGGTCATAGCACCTGATTGAGTGGGAAAGGATTTCCTACGTCAATCATAAAGTTAAACCTATCTCGAGTTTGAAGCATAGATGCCTAAGTCAAGGATGGGAACCGACATCCTATTCCATGCCCTAGACCAAGGCCGGGAGATAGGCAACGGTAGGACCGTACCTGTATGTAACTAGGAGCCTAAATGTTCACACTACATATTCACCTAGTCTCTAGTGTCATGGACCGTTGCTAGACGGTCACCATGGTGACGGACTACCTTGGTTATGAGATAACGAGAAGTAGGTTCAAGTCTAGCTGAGGGTGAAGCTAAAGAGTCACACCTGCTACACCGGATGTGTAAGAAATTAATTTGAAATTAATTCCGAAAGAATGTTTAATTTAATAGGATCAAATTATACTTCTTGGAGATTCAAGCCTAGATGGATTAAATGGATTAATCGCACTTGAGTTCATAAATTAGATTTATGGATTTAAAAAAGCAAGGGCTTCCCTTTTAATTAGATTAAAAGGGTGAATTAATTAGTGGGTCTGGAGTATTAAATAGGATTTAATATAAAGTCTATTGGACCTTTGGACTATTTAGTTTAGAATTAAATAGGCCCATTCCATAAAGTCCATCAAAAATGGATGGACGAGATTTGATTTAGAGATTGATGAGATGAAGGGCCATGATTAATTTGACTTAATCAAAGCCTAGGTTGACTTGGATTTGACTAGGTCAAAATTCTAGTCAAAGTGTGCCTCTTTAGAAGAGGTTGAGTAGGAATAGAAAATTTTATTTTCTATAAATACTCAAAAACACACACACACATACTAATCTCTACACTTTCATCTCACAACTCTCTCTCTCAATCTCGTTCACTCTCTCTCAATTTTCTCCAAGATTTTTCCTTTTCTTCTTCTTGATTTATTCAAGGTAGAACATAAGAGACGTCAATAGCGTTAATCAATAGTGTGTATCGATGTATCTTCTCCCCTAAATGATTTTTTCCTAGCATGGGACTTCGTTGCTTTCCGGTGTAGCGTGTGGACGATTTAGCGGGTCTCTACTTTGAGATCATGGTGCAAAATGGGGAACAATGCATGTAACCGAACGAAGATGACTACAAGGGGTAACACCCTTCTTTACGTTTCTTGTTCTGAATTCTATGGCCTCCATGTTGTGTTTTCTTGAACATGAGATACACCGAATGCCCGGGAGAATCAAGGGCACACCCCTTGATCCATTTATGTATGAACGATGTATGCTTTAAATTCCATTTGATTTACGCTTTGCAATTTTATCATGCAACTTATCGCGCTTCCGCATTCGCGCTCCCTCTCCCGGCACGATCCACGCTCGCTTTCAAATGTGACGTGAACATTTAGAATCCGAGTTCCACACGGTACCATCCTTCCGCCAACTGTCTCCGGACCACAGTCTGGGTTACGGAATATGGCATTGGTTTTCATCCTTGACTAGGCAACTATACCTCATACTCGAGATGCATTTACTCTATTAATCCGATCAAGGGAACTCATCCATAATCAATCAATCGCCTTGGCCAAAGACTTTGAGAGTCGAAACAATCTCAAAGCGCATAGAAGAATTTGTTGTCACAATACTGATAGGGGACGTATTCTATCTTGAAATCCACTGTCCTCATTACATACTCCAACTACACTAGACAAGGCTTATGATGACCATACTAAATGATACAGTCACCGCTCGTTAGATCCAAGATACAGTCTTCGTATGTAAGCAACTGTCATGATTCCTCACGTTCGAGTATTAATCTTGTACTATCGGAATCGGGAATTCCAATCATACAGACTAAGCCTCCAAGGCTTCCATATGAAACTCGGTCACTTCAGTCAGTCAACTACCTTGCCAACTAACCCGCTGAAATTGCATAGACAACACATGTATGTCACCATTGAAACTCGGTGCTCGCCAGTGAATGCAATACTTAGTGCAAGTATAGGACTCTTGATGCCCAGTCTCAGGTCCTCGACTTGGAACATTTCAGATCGAGCATTAAAAGTTGGTTTTATAGACGCCAACCTATGCGCAACCCAACTCCATATGTTTAATCTTTCGATGTGTGGGAATTTGTTGTGACATTAAAACATTGTTTAACGTGTTAGTGAGCCCAACATACACTTATTTCATTGATGAATAGTCACTATATTCGTCATGCCAATATTACTTTTGATAAAGATCGATGAATAGTTTTTAAAACTGCCAGACCAATTGACTTTCTGGTCATCTATTCTAACAGGAATGGCTTTTGGGGCAACAAAAATAGCCGTTAAAATATAGTCGTTAGACTGAGGCATTATTGGAACTGCCTTTGTAACTAATAATTGCTTTTGTAGAACAACCATACCAATTAGGATGGTTTTGCAACGACCAATAGTATTGCAAATTTCTAACAGTGTTTACACGATAACTGGAGCTGAAGCTCTCATATTTCGCGTGGCCGTTTCATTTTAAACTAGGCCATCCAAAAACTGTTGTAACTTTGCAACGACCATAATTTTGTACCACCTTTTGCAATGATCGTGTCGTACTACAAATGTGTAACCACTTTTTACACGACCATGGAAAGGTTTTTTTCATAGCCCGAGAGGCCGTTACAAATCAAAGTGAGTCATGTCAAACGGTGTTCCAACGGTGATGGCCTGTATTTTGTTATGCCTTTACGAACACCACCATTTCAAATATTTTTGGAATGGCCTTTGTAACTATTCCCCCGTTACAAAATGACGAAATGCATTTCACCAACTACATGACGCCAGCAAAAATTATCCGTACAAAAATTATTGCAAAGACCGTTAACATTGGAATGGCCACAAGGCCGTTCTAAATCGACCATTACAAATCCCGCATTTTTTTGTAGTGGATATTTTAGTCATACAACTTGTAAGGGTTGTAAAATGACTTTTTACTTCTTTTAATTTCGCCAGGACAAAATTGACTAGAACTTTTAAAATTAGCCAGAATATGACACGTGTCTTCATGTGCCGGTTAAAAACTAGAAAATTATTAAATAGCTTATACCGTGTCGCCTACTTTCTTTTTACGTCACCCACCACCACTTGTCACGTTAGTACAAATTAGCCAATAAGATGTCCTTTCTAATTTTTAAATGGCATATGCCACTTTTCGGCCAATCTTGAAAAATCCTGGCCAAATTGTGTCACGAGATCGTGAAATTTTAAAAAGTGAAGGACCACCCTAATAAATTACAGGACTAAAATACCAAACAACCATAATCATAGGATTAAAAATTCAATGAAGTCTATATTATCCAAACCTCATATAGGACTACATAAATCCAGAAATGAAGGGACAAGCGGATCCGCCCGGGAGCGCGAGCGGAAGCGAGAAAATTGAAAACATAAAATTGAATTGCATATAAGGCGAAATCCCAAGGGGTACCCTTGGGTGCTCAACCGGGCGTTCGATGTAAGATATATTAAAGTGAAAAGCATACTTATAACATATAGGGCATAGATGAAAAAGAAAGTTAAGATCTACTAAAGCGTAATAATCGTTACCTTGTAGAGTTAACGTGTGCTCGGCTACTAGCGTTGTTCTCTTTTTCCGAAATGCTCACAAATCCAAACGTATGGATTCTCCAAAGGTGATCCACACCACACCAGAAGAAACTCACGTTCTCCTTGCTAGAAGAGAACAGGTTTAAGAATGAATCGATTTAAGAGAAGAACACTGTGGATTAGTGTTCTCTTAAACCTAATTTGTTCTTCTTCTTGATTCAAAATCAAGTGAAGAACACAAGTGAAAAGTGAGGGATGGCCGTGTGAGAGAGAGAGAGAGGAGAGGGCCGAATTTCTTCTCCTTTTTCCTAGAAAAAAATGAATTATGATTTACTTATGCTAGGTGTTGTATATACTCATATATATACATAATTAATGTGATTATTGGATATGTCTAGGTTCATCCAAGGATGTCTAGATACATTTCAATCAATCGTCATTAATTCTTCAATCAAGCCTACCAAATTTTATGGTTTGATCAAATCATACCAAAAGGGAAAGGCTTGATTGGAGTTGATTTGTCTCTTTCCAAAAGAGATAAGTCAACATACCACCTTGCATGAAACATGGCTGATTTTGCTTCCTCCAAGAGAGCATTTCGGCCATGTCTAATTTGGGAAGAAGTCCAACTTCTTCCTATTCCAAAATAGGAATTATTTCTCCTCTCGGATCAAATTTAACGGATTGAGTTTTTATCGTAATCCAATTATGATGAACCCGACATTAAATCCAATTTAATGTCCACTTAAATTATTCCCGTTGATCTTTTAATCCAATTAAAAGATCCAACTTCTCAACTTTTCATATTTAATCAAAAATCCAATTTACCGATTAAACGAGGGCCCGATACAATATCGGCCCGTCCATCCAATGGACTTTCCCTTAAGTAATCCAATTACTTATTTATCCTTCGAGATTGACTCCAAGTCAATCTCTTAACCTCCTCGGTGATTTGTGTGTGACCCTTAAGGTTCACCCTCGGCTAGACTTGGGCCTGTGTCCCACAAGGACCCGTTACCATGGGTGGCCATCTAGCAACAGTCCATGACACTAGAGACTTGGTGAATTGGCGTGAACATTTAGGCACTGATTCCGTACGTGTACGGTCCTTCCTCTACCGTCTCCCGGCCTTAGTCTAGGGTATGGAATTGGGCGTCAGTTCCCATCCTTGACTAGGCATCTATGCTTAATACTCGAGATTACGTATGCTTCATTGCATCGACACAGGAAACCATTCCCTGTTCAACTAACCACTGTGGCCACAGCTTTAAACAGCATGAACGTGTCTCCGAGTGCATAGGAGATACCTCTGTCACATACTGACAGGGGACCGATCCTCTTCTTAGAATCCACCGTCCTCGCTACACATTCCGACTGCACTGGACAAGGCTTATGATGATCATCTTACAGAATGATCACCTCTCGCCAAATCCAAGATACAGCCGTCCTGTGCACGCGACTGCCATGATCCCTCAAGTTTGAGGACTACTCCCGTACTATCGGAACCGGGGAAATCCAATCATACCGACCAAGCCTCCAAGGCTTCCATATGATGATCCCCGCGAGTCAGTCCAGTCGGCTCGATCCCAGTCGACCAACCCATCAAGATCATGTAGGCGTCCCACGCCTGTCGCCGATGAAACACGACACTCATCCAATGAACACGACTCTTGATGCAAGTCTCAATAGGACTTTCGATGCCCTGTCTCGAGGTCCTCGACTTGGAACGTTTCAAACCCAACTCTAAATCAGTTGGTTTCATGACCACCATCCAATGCGTGGCCCAACTGCACGAGTTGTTAACCGTGGTCTGTGGGCTTTGTTGCGATATAAGTAAAACACCGTTTTAACGAATGTGAAATGAGCGCAACAAAGTAAGCACCAAAAGTGACGAATACTCATTTTATTCATCACATAATAATATTACTTTTACATCGAGTTGTATAATAGGTTACAAATCGCCAAACCTATTGACTTTCTAGTCACCTATTGTAACAAGAAACACGAAGATCCACAACTTCATCTACAAATCACAGATCTGGCTGAAAAGGAACACCAGTTTCAGGGATCCAGTCGACTCCATTAATAAACGATCTCACCGTAAAATTCTTGGCTTCATCAGAAGTGATGTTAACTTTCAATCCATTCCATTTAACTCTGTTACTCGTCACTGCACCTGGACCTGTATTGTTGTATTCGGCATAATATATAGTATCAGGTGGTGGAATTCCAGGTATCCAGGACAGCCATCCCTCAGGATCAATCAAGTTATCTAACATGCTCTCCATAAAAATGGTGGTCGAGTAGTTTTTCCATGGCCGGCCCAGAAAAGTTCTAGCACCGCCAAGATCCTCGGCAGCACTAACAGAACAGTTCTGAATGGAAATGCCTTGATTCACGCCCGCCATGGCTTTTCCAGATGCCGTAATTACGTTCTGCTGTCCAAGTAAGGGTTTCTTGACAAGAATGCTGCAGTTCTGGAAGACAGCAGCTGACTGTCCGAATATGAAATCTATTGTTCCAGTTATCCTGCATTCTCGGTAAAACTGCCGATTGGAGTGTGTATAGAGAGTGTCTTGATATCCATCGAAACTACATTTGTAGAAAATAGCTTGGTCGGAAGATGATTCTAAGGCCACTGCTTGCATTTTGGCTGGCCCTGCAGTGTTTTGAAACCCCACGTCCCGAGCAATGAAGTTTGAACCATCAGCAGCTGCATGTAAAAATAAATATATGTTACGAGTTTATGTTAGTGGTTCTCAACATTACAAGTTTTTAGGGATAAATGCAATTTGCCCCATTGTGATATAAAAAATGAGTAAAAATTCTCATGTGAAAAAATAATTAACAAATTATCCCTGTTATTTTAAAATGAAGCAAATTATCCTTGTGTTTTCCCTTGATAGGGGGGTAATTTGCTTCATTTCTCAAACCACAGGAGATAATTTATTAATTAGATTTGGCGTTTTTCCTTTTAGACTTTTGTAAAATAATGGTCGCTGTCTCGTAGCCTTTGCTTTCCCTCTGGGATTGGAACTACTTTTTATCTCTAAACCTTCCTTCTTCCCTCTCCGTGGGGTATAAAAGGGTTAAGTTGTTAAGCACCAATGAAGAATGCCCACGGCATTCCAAAAATTTTTGTTGTACATTCGTTCCAACCCTCAACTCTCTTTCTTAGATTTATCGAATTTTTTTACAAGGAAATTTTTGTTCATTTCTTATATCACAAGGGAAACAAATTGCATTTATCCCCAAGTTTTTTATATAGAGTTAAATGTGATAGTATGTCCTATTTTGAAAACACTAACAGAGAAAATATTTCCTAAAGAAGCAAAAGGACTATGTGACCACCTTCTCAACTTCTGCAAACGCGTGATCGTCTGCATTGCCCTTTTATAGTTTATTGTAAGAAAAACTGCAAGCAACCCTCTGCGATATTGTAAATATGCAACTTACCCCCCTATAAAAAAAATAAATAGCAATATTCTCTTTTATTTTTTAAAATGAAGTAATTTACTCTTCTGTGTTTTTCAAAATGAAGCAATTTACCCCCCTAGGTAGGAAGGTAAATTGCATCATTTTGAAAATTACTATTTTTTTTTATAAGAGGGTAAATTGCATTAAACCCGTTTATTTTAACCGGGTGATTGGAATACAATTAACATATTTTTGCATGAAGGTAGCTAAATACCTTATACGTAAGTTTGAGGAGCAAAGACCAAAGGATTTATAAACAAGAAATGACAAATCATCAGTTACCAAAAGTTGGTGTCAGAAAGGTTGCTGTAAGTGTAGAATTGCTGAGAGACCCCGAAACAATAGTCTGATCCATTCCATCACCATACATCATTATATACGGTTTGGTTTCGTCGATCCTCACATTCTCTAAGTACAATCCTCTCTTGACATAGATAACAAATCTCCTGGTACTGTATGGGGGCACAACATTGATGGCTTCACTTATCGTACTGTAATTTCCAGACCCATCCGCCGCCACAACAACATCGGCATTCATCGTTGGATTTGCACGAAAAAGAAGTTCCCTGTCGGAAGCCGACAACCAAGAAGGCGGCCAATCCTTTCTCGAACCAGAATTATCAACTATTGATGAGGACTTGTCCTTTCTCACATCCTCATCAATCTTTGATATGATGGAAAGGCTATTGACAACAAGTTTAGTCGAATTCTCCAAACTTTCAAACACAATTTTTCTCGCCTCATCGGACGAATACCCAAAGCCATCTATGCATGTGTCGAAGTCGGCTATTGCAGCACTTAGCCATGTTATGAAATCAAACCGAACGCCATACGGTGGAACGGTATTAGTACTTGTCGGTACTGACCGGTTGAGATTATATCGTGCAATGGACAAAACCACCCGACAACTCTCGATTGCTGATGGCAGACCTGCGACGTTGATGCCCTGTAATCTTCGAGTTAACGTCCCGTTTTCAGCAAAATCATTACTCACTCTCGACACCTCATCGATGGATGCTTGGACTGAAAGCTTGTAAACAAGTACAGAATCATTATGAGGCTTGTCATGTTTGGCTTTGCATACTACGAAGGCAATAGCTATGAGGAAGGCCATGAGGAAAGAGGACTTCAAAGATGCCATGAGTGCTTAAATTGCTATGTCTAATTGTTTAGGAAGATGGGAGAATAGCATAATGGTGAGCTCTACTTATATAATTGATAGAGATAATCCAATACGTTGCATGAGATTATACATGTCCCTCAAAGTAACATCATACCATAATTTTAATCTTACTAATTTTGTCTTATAAATCTACGCATAGGTTCACTAAGTATATCCATAATTAATATTTGGTTTAAATATATTTTTCGTCCTGTATTTTTTATATTTTGGCGTTTTAGTCCTTTATCTTTCTAGGTTAGCAAATAGGTCTTATAACTTTTTAATTTTTCGCGATTTTGGTCCTTCAATCACCGAAGTTTTCCGGGGAAAATTTTTTTAATTTGGGGCTTTCGTTCCCATTGGTCAAATTACAGCCAGCATGGAACCAAATTTTCGTCTTATATCTTTTATATATTATGTTTTATTTCAGTATTCATTAAATTGACCAATGAGAAAAAAGCCCCGAATTAAAAAAAAAAATCTGGCAATATTTGCAAACTCTGACGACTGAAGGAGTAAAATCGTGAAAAAATAAAATTATAGGACTTATTTGTAATTTTAGAAAGATAAAGAACTAAAATGCCAAAATGCAAAAAATACAGGACAAAAATTATATTTAAACTTTAATATCTTTCACCCCTCCTATAAGATTTTGTGTTATTGTCTAATAATGAAAATTTGGGTAAGTCAATGACACTTTAGCAATATCTAGGATATATTACTAGCATGTATTTAATTTCATTTATTTCAATGAAATGAAATATATTACTAAAATATCTTTGGAGCGTGCCTACCAAATTCAAAATTTTGGGCGTGTTATTGGATATAAGAAAAGGAAGTGCTTAGGGAATGTACTACAGAAAAATATGGTGGTCATAATATCTATTTCAATTAATGGGGTCAAAGTCGAATTTTCATTCGATTCTAGATTTCCATGATTTAGATTTTTTATTTTAATTAAAAATAATTCTTATTAGGCACTGATCTACTTTTGAAAATTTAAAAATCTGGATTTTGAAATTAATTTAACTAATGTTGACTTTCAAAGTACATTTGTTTACTTCAAATTCAATTCGAATACTTCCCGGGAAGATACACATATATATGGAATAATCACTAGAAAAAAAAATTATTATTGTCTATATTTTAAACGACTATGATTAAAAACTATAGTAAATAATTATTATTAACTATGATTTAATTAATAAAAATTAATGCAAAAACTGATTTTTCCATCATGAAAAATTTATTTGTCACGGCTACGAACTGGGGTAAAAATATTCGTCATAGCAAATGTTTTAGTTATCCTTGTAAAACCACGACCGACAACCGTTGCATAGCCGTTGTCAAATGGTTATTTGCTAAGGCTATTAGTATTAACCATTGCAATTAACCATGGCTAAATGTTATATTTCTTGTAGTGAATTGATTTATTGAAATTTTGATTTACTAGTAATGAATAAGTGCATTGCACCTGAGTCATATGCTTTGATTAAAATAATAATATAAATTTAAAATTTAATGATTAGATGTGAAATATATTAATTAATTCACGATACAAGAAAATGTAATTCTCCAAATATTGATCAACTTGAAAAAAGCTTTTAATCTATATCTATACTAAAGCATGAATCTCCCAAAGGTTTGTTCCTCAATGTGAAAAGACACTCGTACCCTTACTTAAGTAATTTTTTTCAAGTATTTGTTTCTCATTGTGAAAAGACACTCGTACGTACCTTACTTAAGTAATTTTTGTAGTAATAAATCTAAATCTAAATCTAAATTAGTTGTAAAAAAACAAAATTCTACAGGAAAAAAAAATCTTAATACCTTTAAACAACTTAGATAATGACAAATATATCTAAGTAGTTGAGAGAAGTTAGAATTACTAAATAGTCTTTCTTTTTATTAGAACTTTGTCTTTTTATAATTAATTTGTGTGTATTATTAAAAAGAATAATTTAAGTAAGGATACTAATGTTTTTCTTAAATTTTCTTTCAAATATATAAATTCCTACAATATATAAATTCAAAATTTTTACTTAAATATTAATATAATATTTATAACAATTCTGAGGTCGTGGATGTTGTTCCCTTACAAATCTTTGTCGTAATTTTGAGTTTAAAAAGATTGATAGCTGTAAGTTCATAATATTTTATAGTTGACAGTCGGTCAAATGGAACAATTCTTCAAATATATAAATTCAAAGTTATTACTAAAATATTAATGTAATATTTAATGATAAAATTTAATATTACAAAATCATAATTTTAAATTTTAAAAAAAAAGTAATAGTAAAGGGGAAGACTCAGCTTATTGGTTTGTTCTATACAGATGCAATCGCAATTCAGTTCAAATAAATTGAAGTGCATTGATATAATTTGTCGACTATCTTATATTAGAGAAATCAGAATATTAATTAAATATACAATGTAAATCTACTTTAACAAAATTAATTATAATACAGGCACTCAATCCATATTATTCATTAGATATCATGAAAAATTATATCCAAGTACCAAGTTTAATTAGAATATTATTTGATCATCTGCGCTGTTAACTATGATTTTTTAGTTTAATTACCAATAGAGATGACAATTTACAAAAGTTACAATGAAATTCATGAGTGAATATTCTATGATAAAGCAAATAATATTCAATGATAGGAAAACAATACCACAATTTATAAATTCTATAAAGTATCCAAAATTATATAATAAGCATGTCTAATATCCCGTGGTCACGGACTAAGTTCCTCTGCTTCTGTCCAGTAGATCTCTGATAGCCCGTGGATCACAGACTAATCTGGACGTGCTTCTGAAGAATTTTTTGCTCTTTTTTTATATTTGAGTTGTTTGATTGCATTTGCCTTTTGTCCACAAAAGCTTCCAAAATGCAATGAATAGACCCAAGAACAAGCATCATATCATCGAAATATGAGGATAAGCGGAGAAAGAGAAATACATCACATAATCCCTTTAACAACAATGCTAGAAGAAAGGAAGAATTACAATAAAGCAGGAAAAAAAAAGGAAAGTTTTACTTACAAGAGCAAAGATAGAAGAAGGCAAGTAATTAGCCAAATAACTTCTCTCTCTAAATCATCTGAGGGAAAATCATAAAGGTGTAAGTATGAAAGAGGAGTTAAAAGGGAAGACGAAAAGGCGGGGATTCGGCACTCACGCACATGCTAGGTAACCGGCCATCATTGGGCGGTTACCAAAAAAGGTGGTTACAAAAGGGGGCAGTTTATCAATAACCGCCCCCCACGCAGAAGATGTCCGCCCACGCGCCCGAGCAACGAGGCACCGCACGTCACAGTCGTCAAGTCACCTTGACATCCTTTCTTTATCCGAGAGGATTGTCTCCCTTAACTTATAGATGAAGACTGTTGGTATTTGGCAGAATACCACTACTCTAAGAAGGAGGACTCAGTCTTCCTCCTTCTCAATGTGTGTGTGTGTGTGTTTAGGGGGGGGGGGGGGGAGTGTGGGACTGAATGCTTTGCCCAAATCTGGCAAGCCCAAAGTAGAAGAACCAGGCGTGGTCAAAGGAGGATTGTGGCGGCCCAAGGAGCTAAGCCCACATCTTGTCCAGTAGGTCTAGGTGAGACCAAACTCGTTAAACCTCCAAATAGGCCCAACCAAGAGCCCTCCAGAGCCAACGCAGCAGCCTAGTAAACGAGGGTGTCCCAATCACCATCCCATGTGAGTCCAAGAGGACCTCGAACCTGAAACTGCTCATCCTTATCTAAGAGTGCCAACTAACTCCTATTCTCGAGGGAGTCGGATATCTGAAGATTAAGAGACCTCTTCTCGCTCGCCTCCTGAGAACCCTCAGGAGTTCAGACTCTTCATTCCATAAGGATTCCTCTGACCCATCTCCTATAAATACAGGTTTTTAATCCTAAAATGAAAAATGCATTCTTGAACTCCTAATACACATTTATCTTGTGATGCAACTGGTCCCACAATTATTTTGATTTTGTCGCACACTTTCATTTACATTTTTTTCTTCAACATTATTTGCGACTTGAGCGTCAGAATGCTAACGTATTTTTTGCAGGTCCCTTTTTTCGATCTGTAAAAATCTAGGTTCACTTACCCAGTCCCAAAACTACATCCAAGAACGAGTCCTTTTAGCTCACATCACTCAAGTTGGGCCCGAATCTTTTATAGCTTTCTAAGAGAAATATATTTTCAAGGTAGACACTGCAATATTCTCTTTCTCAAGATGGAAATTGCCTATTTGAGTTATTTTTGGATGCAATGTATAATTTAGTCAGAAAAGAGGGACAAAATCGAATATTTACATTTGGGTCCCTTTTCTAGTTTTTGGCCAGCAAATGCTGATACTGCCGTTAGTATAATTTTTCAAAAAAATAGGGGAGTTTCTGCAATTACAGAAAACCTTGCCAATATCTGTATAATTATCCACATTATTTACGTATATCACACAATAAATTATTCAGTAATATAGTTGAAGCTGGGCCTCCGCCCCATCGGCCATAGCTGGTGTCATTGTTGAGAAGAGAGAAAAGTAACGCAGATCAAGAATCTCGCCCACAGCCTCTCCCGAGATCCCCTTCGCTCTGTTCAGTTCTTGTGAGTACACTCTCTTTCTCCTTTTCGACTTGTTTCCTGCACTTTCAGGAATTTGCCTGTTGTTATTTGTTTTAGAATCTTCAGTATGATACTTCTTTGCCTTGCGAAATTTGTTGGTCCTCTATGTGTTCTTGCTTTGCTTTGTTTCTCAATTTGATTTTGCAAGTATTTCATTTTTTAGGTTTGATTGTTGAGATGCCTACTCTAATGAACTGTGGTAAACAAGAATTTTTTTCCATTTTCAAGTAGGTGGACCTTTTCTTGCACTTAGAATATTTGATCCCACCACAAAGGCAATTAATTACTGCAACTGCGTTCGCCTAAAGGGTAATTGGCATATGGGTTTTGTAATGGAAACTGGTACGGGTGGAAAATGCTTAAATATTGTAAATTTTGTAACTTTGGCTATATTATCATGATTTTGGCAGGTGGGATGAATTAGTAATGGAGGGCTTGTTCTTATTTTACATGTAATTCTGTTTTTTGTCCCCCTTCTCTTTTTCGTTTTGGGCACGAGTTTTCCTCTATATTAGTTTAGTTGCTGGAATCAGCTGCAGAAGTTGTGTGACGAGTAAAAGTGATTTTGAGAATCCGGAGGCGCAGTCCTCCTTTCACCTGTTTCCAGTACATGGCATAATTTGTATTGGTCTAATGGATTGTTTTACTAATAACTGAGTCTACCTAGTTCACTTAGTTCCCTGCATAAAGTTTTAATTGGTAGTGTGTAGTTTTGCGAATTCTTTTCTATTTCTGAGCTCATTGTGAGACTTGCAACAGTCGAAGAGTGTTGTATTGTCCAATATTTTGTATGGAGACTTTTCTAAGAATGTTGTGGACCATTTTCCACCTTTTTCCTCGCTATGCAATGCCAATAATGTATATATTATATTGGTCGTATATGACAAGCACATAGTGATATGGGCAAGTATAATATCTGGAAGTAGGAAATCCTTTGTTAATATACAACGGAGTGTGAAGCCTTTTACTCCATTCTCTCATTTGCATTTTCATGACTAATGATTCTTCATGCAAATATTTCAGTGCTATCCGTGCTTTCTGGAGATACACTGTTTTCTGGGTACAAAGCTACAGCTGAAACATTAATTCTACCCAAGATTATTGAGGAACATTAAATCATCTTCAATCACTGCACTGAAGATGCAGAATCAGGATGGGCATGTGGTGGAGTCTGGAACAGAGACCATAACGTCCATAAAAGCTTCTGAAATTGATGACTGGGAAAATTTCAGGGATGATGATATTTTGCAGCAGCAATCTGCCATCCAGGCTGAGGAGGCTGGGAAAATTCCATTTGTTGGTGACAAGGCAAGGATGCCTCTGAACAGTTTTCAGTAGATATGTACATAATATATGTTTATTATCTTATGGTTGCCTTCAGTTTCCTGTTTTTAGGTGATAACTGGTTTAATAATATACTTTCTACTAGTGTTTCAGTTTTTTGTTCTGTGAATCCTAGCATAACTCGAACCTAGTATAACATATCCTTTTAAGGATCAGAAAAGATTTATGGTCCTGCTGGGGAAACTATTCTCAGATTATAAGGCATCAGTTTCTTGACAGAGTTGCATAAAATGATCAGTAGAATTCTTCTTGTATGCTGTAGTCCACTGGTTATATGAAGTGAAAATAATTGCCTCTGGTTGATGAAGATTGTTATTGTTTTAACTCCATTTTAGAGCATATTTGAACGCCTTTGGACTAAGCTGAGGTACTTTGGTCTAGATGGAAGGTTGAATATATTTTAGGATTTCTAGAAAATTGCCTTTGATTTAGTTTGACCAATTTAGATATAAATCTTAGTTTTATTGTATTGAAAGTGTCATTGGATGTCTGTCAACTTCTCACAGCAGCTTCTTATGATCCACTTCAAAATAAGTCTTAGTTACTGCGACGATTCTGGGAATTCAAAGTCATATCCATTTGTTAACTTCATTGTTGATTTTGTTGGCTTTTGTCCCTTGTGGCCTTTGGAAGTTAATTTTCCTTTCAGATATTGTAGCTGTTATAGACCAGTCGTAAGACCCTGAAACTGGCAATTCCACTCGCTTTTTAGTTGATTCTATTGATCATAGGAATGATTTTGGTTGTGCTATTGCAGGAGCCACTATCTTCCTTAGCAGCGGAATACAAGTCAGGAAACGCAATATTGGTGGAGAAAATCAATGTCTGTATGACTTTTAAACAATATTTCTCTTGATGCTTCTCGTTTGTAGCGAGTAATTGTTTTAAGCTTTGCAGGTTCTGACTGAACAATATGCTGCTATCAGGCGTACACGGGGAGATGGGAATTGCTTCTTTCGTAGCTTCATGTTTGCTTACCTGGTATGTTTAGTTACTTGCAATCTTGAAACCTTCCAAACAACTTTTATCCATGTGCACAATTGGACAATGGGGTTACTACATTAGTACTTTAGCTACTGAAATGATCCAACAAATGTAGGAGCATATTCTGCAAACACAAGACCGTGCAGAAGTTGATCGGATCACAGCCAATGTGGAGCAATGCAGAAAGACACTTCTCAGCTTGGGCTATGCAGAATTTACTTTTGAAGATTTTTTTGGGGTACTGATATAGTTGTCTGGATGTTAATGGTTGCTCACTATGTCATTTTGAACGGGATTATAAAAGAGTCAGTTCCTAATAATCACTGGATGTTACTGCTAACAAATTTTCAGTATAAAATCTCTCAGTGCTAAACATTTACTTTTTACATAAACACTTTTTAAGAGTTGCTTCCTTCATCAATGTGGGCATGATGTGGTGATGTCAATGGATTGCTCCCAAACACATAATGCACGCAACACACAGTAACATGACAAAAAAATTCTTATGGAGACAGCTTTACTTATGCAAAGAATTTTCATTTACCTGATTTTGTGACACTTCCTGAAGATTGACATTCTGATTCTACCTACTTATTTTCAGCTATTCCTTGAGCAACTTGAAAGTGTTCTGTCGGGGACTGAAGCTTCCATAAGGTTCAGAATCTTGTTTCTTTGTTGAAACTGTTTTTTGTTGACAAACTTGTATCATGGTCACAACCATGACGAACTTGTACAGATGCGAATATAGCTGATATTTGTTATCATGATCACAGCCATGACGAACTTGTACAGAGAAGTAGAGATCAGTCAATTTCTGACTATGGTGAGTGGCACAAATGAACATTTCTATTAGATTAAGGCATACATCCAATTCATGAATTCTTGGTTGCTTATTCTGTCACTTATGTCTCAACTAACGGTAGTTGTTCCCCCTAGTTGTAATGTTCTTCAGATTTATTACCTCTGGCGAAATAAGAAAGCGTTCAGAGTTCTTCGAACCATTTGTTCAAGGATTAACAAATACCTCGGTGGAGCAGGTTGGTCCTCCGGAACTTCCATCTTATATATATCTGCTTTGTATACAATCTGCAGTTACAGTGTCTGTAAAATTGAACCCATCAATGATGGACCCTCCTTTTCCTACGCGGCAATTTGCAGGTTCTAAATTATGGGTTTATGGAGGAAGCTATTGAAAATTTTACTGAATGAATGCTTATATTAGATAGCCAAAGAAAAAATCTTGGCTTTGTTTGGTACGATTTTTAAGGTTCGTTTTTTTGGTGTTTGTGTGTGTGGGGTGGGGGGGAGAGAGGGGGAGAGAGAGAAATAGAGATGTGTCTACTTTAGAGTTTAAAATGTTTGGTTTTGTGTCGTGTATTAGCTTAAGATAAATAAAAAGGGTTAATTACACTTGCGCCCCCTCTGAAAATGTGAAATTACCTTTCCCCTTAAAAACTTTTAAAAGTACACTTGCGCCCCCACCGGAAATTCTACGTTTACAACTGTACATCCTTCCGTTAGATTTGGACGGAAAATGTGCATCAGGAAAAGAAAAAAAAGAAAAAACACTTCTACTTTTACGCCACATTTAGCATTCTGTATAAAATCTTAACAAGATAGCTAGTTTTTCCTATCATCAACCCCTACTTTTTGTCCGATGAAAATAATTTGGGAACAATATTTTGTTACAGTTACACTCTTTTGACTTTACATATATTACATTTACCCCCTTATAAGTATAAAAATATTACTTGGCTATCGTTGTGAACAAAGTATACGGAATGTGAATAAGTAGTAAAATTAGAAATTTATGTAAATTTTGGTTGATGAAAGAGGGGTGCAATTGTAAGCGGAGAATTCTCGGAGGGGGTGCAAGTGTAATCTTAAAAGTTCTTTTGGGGAAAGTGTAATCTCGTATAGACACCTGAACTTTGTGTTTTACACAGATGACGCAAACATTCATTATATTCTTTGCTGTCTTTCAATTGGGGAAAAATGAAAATTCTGAAATGGCAATGTTCATCTTTTACATTGTACCTAAGCATTGATATCAGTAGAATTTATGAAATACCATTTCCTCATCAACCCATTTTATCAGGGAGCATTATTACCATAATTCCGCTGCTTATATCTTCTTTTGACGCAGTTTTGCAAGTCGTCGGTGGAACCTATGGGCGAGGAGAGCGATCATGTTCACATTACCGCTTTATCAGATGCACTGGGCGTACCAATCCGTATAGTGTATCTTGACCGAAGTTGTGATGACAAAGGCAGCGTCAGTGTAAACCATCACGATTTCACTCCTGCTCATGTCACCAATGCTAGTAGCGGTGCCACTCAGGCGACCAAGCCGTTCATCAACTTGCTATACCGACCAGGTCATTATGACATTCTGTACCCTAAATAACTGTTTCGCACCAATAAGCCGGTGCCGGTGCTTGATTCTGATGAAAATTTCTCGTTTGGGTTGGTTGGTATGACGTTCTGTCGAACGATGACTTTTAAGATATTCGGTGAAGTTGGATTACTGTTCGCTTTTCATGAGGAATCGGTTCATGTTATGCAATGCTTGTTCCTGTCCCTCCACCCTCCTGACCCCAACTGAATCGAAGAAAATAGGCCTGAAAATTTTCGCCTTGTTTGGTTTCATTTTCCAAGCCTTATTTTCAGTGATGAATTTATACTAATATATTAAAAAAAAAATGTTTTTACCCATAAAGAGTGATTACTTATAAGTAAGTTATCTTATCGGTTGAAGGGCATTTTTAACTTCAAAAAAAATGGTGCAGCAGTATTATTAACCCTCGGTTGTAAATAGGGAGGGTTATTTTTTTTTATTCCTATATACAAATTCTGATAACGAATTTCCAGTAAGCGAAGTTGAATCTATCAAGATCAGAGTGCAGCAAAAGTTAGGTATAAGCTGAAAGCTGGTAGTAAAATATAACCAATTTTATTCTAGAGGTATTGTATAAAATATTCTGTTTTCAATAAACATGCAACTTGTGGATCACAATTTTGTAAAGTTAAATAAAATACAACACAATCGTGTGGAAAACCTGAACTGTCTGCATAAAATTGACCTCATTTAATGGTAGTGTTCGGGTTTTGTGTTTGGATTAATGAATTTAAAGGTGATGTTTTTTAGTACCTAATAACAATTTTTTTTAAATTTGTTTGGAAAATTTTATATTTTTCAAAAATCCTTATTTTTATTTACATTTTATGAATTTTAAATTTTTTTGACATAGTCATCCGAAATCCTTTTCTTAAATCATTTTTTCAAATTCATAGTGCACATTTGGATCGATAAGTTTAAAGTCTATGAATTTAAAATTTACAATTAAAATTTATCTAACTTGTTTGGATCATAAAATAAATCGATAGATTTCAAATCCTTCATTGAATCCATGAAATCTAATCCTATTTATGATGAATTCTGAAACCACTCGATAGCCTAGTCATTTCAAATCCTAGAATCCTTCGCCAAACAATTTTGGAGTCTTTCCACAAAAATTCTTATAAATCCAAATAACAAATTTCAAATATGCAGATTTAAAATGAATAAAAAAAATGAAAATCCACTCATTTTAAATACTTAAGCTAAATCCATATTCATCATTCCAAACGCCACCTGAAAGAATGTCTAATAATGCATGTAGATGTAGGACTGGAAGTGCAGATGTTTCATAAGATTAAGGAACAGGGCAGAAGGAAGGACCACCCAAAAAAAAAAAAAAAAAAAAAAAAAAAAAAAAAAAAAGGACCACAACACAAAAAACAGCAGGGAGAGAAGGGCATCCAGAACCAAAATGAGAACTAAAACTGCAACAAATTGGCTCAAAGAGGATCCTCAAAATTAAAAGAAATGATACAACAGAGTATCAATAATAACACAAAAAATATTTCTCATAGTTTTTTTACTTCTCTCAGCCAACTGCCCAAAAAACAAGAGAAGATTGAAAAACAGGGCAGAAAGGAGGAACAAAAAGTGCCGAGAGAAAAAAAAGGGAACGGCAGGAGAAGCCTCCTCCATACAGCATAATTCCGCTGTCAGCTCAGAAACTCTATACATACAGAATTCAAAATCATCGTCCAAAATTTTGAAGCTCCATGCGTTGCTCCTTTGTCACCTTTGCTATGGTAAACCGCACGACAAATGAACAATTCAATGTTTTGGTCAGGCAATCAGTCGATCTCTAGAGATTTTCCAAGTTCACCATGGTGGTGCTTTTTCCTCACTCCCCCTGTTACTACACCCCTGTCCGCTGTTCTGTTCACCACGCATTAATATACAATAACAAAATTTTTCAGGTAAATTACTAGGCCATAATCGTTTTCTAGAAAGGTTAGTAGCGATCACAAAAAGGGGCCAACAACTCAATCTGAATCTTTGCCCGACCCGGAAGATGAATCCCCGTTGGAGTATTCCTCCCCGACGAGAGAATTTGGTGGGTTCTCTTGACTGTTTTCCTCAGAGGTGCTGCTTCGAATTTTACCGGGTCTTGGTCGAATATTAGTGCCCATTGGGAAGGGAACCTGCATTGGTCATACGCAAAGATAAGAACTTTTGACTTTTTTCTGTGTCCTTGCAAAATGAAAGCTCACATCCTATGTAAAATCACAGAAGCTATCCACCCTATATCTCTAGTAATATAATTTATCTACAAAGGTCATTTTCTGAGCTTTTGGAAGTTCAAATTGCGAACCAACCAACACTTAAGGTAAAGACCTCCAACTTGAGGAGTAACAAGTCTTATGAGATAAGGATTGCACTGAAATATAGAAAATCAGAGCCGCTAATCAGACGAAAATGGATAAGATCAATAAAATTCCAAAAGGAAAGGGATCTAAACACTTGAGGAGACAACACCCAAAACCTTTGATTGTAAGCAGCCTTACCTGATCGCCTGCATTAGGACCATCAGTATGGAAGAGTATAGGACGGCATCTCTTGTCTTCATTCATCAAACTTGAATTCTGGAAGTGCGCAATGAGTGCAGCCTTTCCCTGTATCCTGGCGTACGCCAAAGATGCTACCTTTTCGCTGTTAAACTTTTCCCATTTCTTTCCATTGAATGTCTGCAAAAGCAAAAGAGAAGTAACTAAACATGTGTTTTCAAATTAATACAAGCAAATAATAAGAGCATCTGAAGAACGTCACTGGGTGTACCTGATAAAAAGGAACTATGAGGGAAGGATCAGTCATGTTTATAAATGCATAGCCTACATTGCATTTGTTCTGCAAAAAGGAATATCAAGCAATCAAAACATGGAAGATAATGTCAAATTAATGGCAGCCAGAAACACCAAGCTAGAGAAGTAAAATAACTTCAGAGAATCAGAAGAAACTGGGAACTTGCCTTAAAATCAATTGGTAAGTAGATAAAATCATAAGTCCCTCTATGGCGTTCATCAATTGCAGCCAGAAGCATCTTTGAGGTGTACCTAATATTGCGACCACTATGAAATTAGTTCGGAATAATAGGTGTAGGAAGAAAACGCAAATAATCAAGTGATTTGGAGATACACTTTATGCAGTATGATCATGAAAAATCTTTTAAACATGTGTAACATGAACAAAATATTTGATGGTCTAAATGCTTAGTTGGGAAGGTTAAAAAACACAGCACCTTTGGAATTCAGATAATACTGTACGGGTTAATCCAGACTAAAGCTTAAGCATTTACTTGATGCAAATGCACAAGGGATATTAAATTATATAAATTCAGGATATGACAAGATCAACGTGTTCTCTGATCAATAGAATGGGAGGACAGCAGACTCAGGTGCACAAGTAACCTAATGTTGTCTGGGTAGTGAGATATCAGCTCTTCTAACACATTAAAAGTGAATGACACGATAAGAAAGAACCTTCAAATTATGCATTACTAAAAATGTGTGGGGCCAAGAGTATCACCAATTTGAATGTGTCGACCAGCTCGACATATGCAAAATATATATCAGGAAAGGTATTTAGGAAAGAATTGTCAGCCTGATAAGAATATATAACCTCAGAAAATTAAAGGATCACCACATACTTGTTAGGAATGTTCTTTATCATAAGTGTTGTCCGCTTATCTTCTCCTCGTAAGATTCGGTCTATGTCAAGCTCAAACTGTTTCTTGTTGTCAGGTTGACCCGAGCTGCCTTCGTTTCTGCGGCTTCTAGTCCGTTCATTAGGAGAATCAAATGAACTCATCATGGGTAGCATCTGGCCTCTTGCAGGAAAAATCATGCACCTCTGATGATGGGGATGCAATCCCATGTTTTTGGAAGAAATTGACCCGTCCATACAATTTCCACCAGCACGAGGAAAGATGTTATGAGGGACAAATTCCAATGGATGTGGTGAATTACCAGACATTCTCATGTTCCCAAGTGAACCTGGGTGAAATACAGTGGCATCAGGTGACTCCCCAGCATAAGCCTGTCGCCTGTCCCAGATAGAAGGATTGACTGATGGTGCTGAACCCACGTGATGGTTATTTAGAGGTAGAAGTGCATTCAGCATATGAGATGGTCCTCTAGGAACTGCATGCAACTGTTGCGGATGAGCAGCACCAATCCCATTGACAAATGATGGTGAACTAGGCCACAAAACTGCCTGAGGTTGTGGATGCTGCGAATTACTCCACATGTAATGACGCCCCGGAGGTGGACAGCTCCCGTTTCCAGAGGAACCAAAAACTGAAGAGAGCAAAATCACATGACTGAGAATGTGACAGCTTGATAGAGATAAACTGTCAAAGCTAGAAAGCTAGGTCCATTTTCAGAAGAAAGGCCTGTATGTCCATGTTCTTGAATATGGAAGGAGGGCACATAGTAAAAGTGTTGGTCAATAAGGAAAACAAGGAGTTGCATAATGCAGTCTACCAGTCCTATTTCTTGTTCTCTGTTCCATTGGTTAAAAAGAATAGCAACATAACAAAAGAGAGAATCAAGGCCAACTGAACTTCTTGAGTGTTCTTCCCTGTAACAATTCTTTTTCTAAAGATTGTAGGCCTAGATATTCCGTTTGATAACCACTAAGTAGCTAGGAGAACAGAAATTAGCAGGAGATGCATAAGAAAGAGAAAGCCACAAGATCTTGGCAATTATTACCTTCATTTAACTCGATTGACTGCCCATTAGAACCAACTCTGCGAAATTGCTGGCTATCAATCATTTCTGGCGGTCGTGAACTCATACTTGCAGCGATATTACTTGGAGAACCAAAGGGAGGTCCATTTGCTAAACCATCATGGTATTCAGGAAGTGAATGAGGATGAAGACTTGGTGTCCCCTGGACCTCAAATTTCAGGTGGCTCCTCAAGTGGCCAGATTCGGGAATACTGGATTGATTTCCAGGTTCAACTCTTACTAGAGATTGTAAGCCGTTGGGTACACTAGATGATACCCCAGGGTGAAGCACATTATCCAGGAGTGGACTAATTGGGCCTCCATTTGTTGAGAGTGGGCCTAGCAATGTTCCATTATCTGTACAAGGTGCAGCTCCCGCAAGTGAAAGTGGTCCTGGTATAATTATCACAACCACGTCATAAAATATTAGTTAATTGAACTTAATCAGGCATTGATACAATGAGAAATAAAACTACCAGAAAATCCAGTTGCCAAGTTGTTAGAAGGGCTATTCTGTTGCAACAGAAGACCAAATTCTTCCTGCTCCAGCTCTGAAGAAAAGGGCTGCATCAATCTACAAATGGGACAGGTCAATCCATTAAATTTGGCAAAAAACCAAGATCTGCTATAGAACCCATCAGCCAACTGACTCTATAAATCCACTAAAAAATAATTGCCTACTTGTAAGGCTGGTTTCATTAATGAACTCGTCAAGAAAGGACCGTAAAGATGACAGATAAAGCAGTGGAATCATATAGATAAAACGTAAACGCTGATCACCTTTTGGAACCACCAGGTCTGCCTGGTTCAAGCTTAATCTGCTTTCCAGCAATGTCACTCCTGTTCAGTGCACGAAGTGCAGATTCTGCAGCTCTGACATCATAAAACTCCACAAATTTGTGATGAGATCTATGTGGAGTCTCACGAATCTGCACCCAAAAGCAATAGTTAGTTGTTCGATTGAATGTAAACTAAGAGTTATTAATTAGACAGGCACTCAAGCTCACTCATGAATCTGCACACTAAAATAGTAGTTAATTGTTCCATTTGAATGTGAAATAGAAGTTAGTAATTAAGCTGGCACTCAAGCTCACCTCCTTGATTTCACCATAGACACCAAAAATCTCACGGAGTTCATCATTTGAAACTGAAGAATCCAGGTTGAAAACCACAAGCGTGCCCTGATTGATATCCTTTTCTGATGGATTCTCCTGACAAATACAGTCAGCAAGAAACAATTCAGAGAATATATTTTGTGGTTTAGATCATGAGCAATGGAAACGCAAAGAGAGTAAAGAAGTTCAAGCGCAGTGTTGGTTAGTGTAACATAGCAGAAAATCACCTTAGGAATTGAGAAATGTATATCAAGTTTCCTACGTCGTAATGGTTTATTCTGGAGAGCTTTCATTGCATTGCGGGCTGCTCTTATATCATAATATGAGATCATAACAAACCCCCTATGCTTGCATGCTGTATACAGAGTGCGGATGTCTCCGTATTGCTACAATTACAATATTTGATAATAAGAATTCGCCAGTAAGAAAGCAAGAAGAATATACTTGAATTACAAATTGAAATACCAAAAGGCGATCACTGCTTACCTCAAAAAGTGTTCGCAATTCAGAATCTTCAACGTTGCTATTTATATTTCTAACAAAGAGTGTCCTAGAAGGATGCTCCCCGAAAGGGTGTTCCCCGCCATTCAAACCCCCAGATATTGCCAGCTGATTAATAGAACTTAAATCAGAAAATTCAGAATTTCTTTGCAAGCCATCTTCTCCAAGTTCCAGCCCTCCAACACTGCTAAATAGGTCTAGATCTTCCATGTCTTCCCCATTATTATGTCGGATAATGTTGTCAAACCCATCAGTCACACCAGAAAGCAAGTCATCATCATCAGGGAGAAGATTACCAATAGTTTGGGCCTCAAGTTCCTCAAGCGATTCAAAAGCCTCCTCTTCCTCATAATGGGAAGGAGCAGCGGCAGTAGCAACAGAGTGACTGTATGCAGCATTATTTGATGATAATTTTACTGCAAGAAATAAAAACATAGAGATTCGGGGAATTAAATGACATGGTTCTTACAATAATTACGACACAACTGTCAGATATCGAAAAATTTCACAATAAGCTGAATAGGGGAAAAGACAGGAGGACATACAGTTCCTACTAAATAAATCCGACAATGAGCTTGAAAAGAGTCCATTCTCATACTGCGCACCCATGAGATTTATTTTATCTCCATCAAAAAGATAGGATGCGGTCTCTGTATTCAAATTAGTTCTAGACCCTAGATCATGGTCAACAGCACTTGGCAAGGAACGACTGGCTGCTCTTTCTGCTCCAACAATATGCTTCCCTAGCAAAAGGTTAGGATTTTGACCACGGCTGAGATAATAGTCAGGAAGAGCAAAACCCTTTGCCATCTGCGAATCCAATGGGATTCTATTCTCAAGAGGGGAGGAAGCAACACCTTCCGTTCTTAATATTCCATCGGGCTTTAAACCTGCACAACATCCAGAACCCATGAGACAAGAGCTTCAAAAAGGCTGAAGAAGCCTATGGTATATATAATAATTTCATGTAAAACGTTACAATTCGATATAACTATATAACTTTTTCAAAAGGTTTACAGGCATTTATGATACACAGATGGACTTTGACTTTTCCTTCCCAAATTGCAATTGAATAATTCATGTGATTAAATTGAGAAAATCTTTGTAATTTGAACAGGAGTAACTAAGTCCGTCAACAATCAACTTTTTAACATGTGAGAAATTCATGAGATCAGAGTCAATCAACAGAAGATGATGAAACAGATGTGTGAATGAGGAGGCTTAGACTGCTGCTAATTCATTGAATTTCATTCACCAACTTTCCTATCGCAGTCCAAATTTAAAAATAGATTTTTGAGAAGATCCTTCAAAAGCTCAAAATTAACGTGTAATACCACAAAATGCTAGTCCCGAATTTACAATGTAGTCATTGCATTGACGAACCTTCACAGGCGATTAATTATCATAACCTAAATTCCCAAATCAGCCACATGATTTAGGTTTATTGAACAGGTTAACTTTATAACTCAATCAAGTATTCCTGTAAGATGCATCCAATTGCGGCCTTTTGCTTTGCTGACCTTGGAACGCAACTCTGTCTCATGTCTCTTAACATGATCCCAAATAATTTGCGTGACAATCTGGCAGACAAGTTATATAGTCCCAAAAGAGGAGTGGTCATGCTGTGCAACTACTATATTCGTGTGCTTCATACGAACAGTGGTTGCTTTCTTCCACAGCTTATTATCTTGTTTTCGTCATATTGTACATTCTGAACAACAGAGGACTAAACTTAGAACTACACAGTTTATTCTCTATATTTGTTGGTCTGAGCAACCACTATCAACTCATAGAACATGTCTGGTGTCTGGAGTAGGGAGGCCAAATTATATAATGCAACCAAGAGATAATCATTTAGTTTCCCAGTGGAATATTATCAAGAAAAACGGTCACAGATGCAGGAATTGAAGTGTAGGCATGAAATGCCTCTTCCTTTGAAGATGAAGGTGGAACCAAATGTAACAAGATCGAAAATGAATCCAATCTAACATGCAACCTAACAAGCATCTTCAATCAACTCTTAGCTTTTGAGGAGAAATACTCTAATCTCAATATGTAACAGATTATCTTCCAAATGCAATTACACTTTCTATTAATTGATTTCTTGCCCAGGACTACTATGTCCAAACTCAAAAGTCCAACTAACATAAAATGCGAGTAAATATAACTGGTTAAGTTGTGTTATAAAAGTATATTTTTCACCTTTTTGTTCCCTATATATTTTAGTTAAAAACTAACTTGCGAAAAATATCTTACTTTTCATATAATATAGTCCAGATTGTACAATCATCTACCACAGTGATTGTCAGCAGTAGTTGATATACATTTATGTGATCAATAAAAGACCAAAAGGAATATATGTGCAGGTGGCTGTTTCCCAAAAATTAGAGTAAAACTCCTGGTGCACCTTCATTCTACAGGCGTAAGCTAGTTCACTCTTACTCTTCGGCTTTTCAAAACATCAATATCTTACTTCACTTCAGTTATGACCCCTAGCATGTCAAAGCTCAGCATCCCACAACAAGATTAACCCATCAATCCTGAGGATAACGGAAACAAGTGTTTATACTGATATCTGAGTTCATGCTATCCTGATTTCTGTTAAATTTAATATCATTTCAGCCTCACTGTGGGTCAGCACTGCCGAAGGAAACGGGGGACTTCATTCAGACCTTCTCGGTTGAGTGAAGACTTGACTTCAGCAGATCTTTATCTCAGTTAAATTTCAGAACTGATGAAAAATTATGATGACACAGAGCTACTAAAGTATGAAAAGCCGACTCAGAACCATTTTGTCAGTCTAATTCATATCTTCATACATCAATTAACCCCATCAATTATAACAGAATCAAGTTAATGAATAACATAAAAGAAACATGTCCAATATGAGACGACAGAACACAGAAGTAAATCAACAGAAGCTGATATCTGTCAAAGTCCTACAGCAAATGGTACTAAAATGTACTGAGCGTTTAGAATAAAATTAAATTCCAAAAGCAAAAATGCAGATTATACTAACAGATAATGAATTAGATCTCCTAGGCCTGTCAAAGTTTTTTTTTTTGGAAATAGTAACATGATGTGGAACTTAGATGCCTTCTATGTTACATTGGCTCGTAAAGCAAAAGAGATGCCTCAACCTCATTAACCACTCTGTTCTTTTCTCTCTAAAAAGGAAAAATGACTAATTGGACTGTGCTCAATCATCCCCTAAATAGACGCCTTGACACACACACAGAAAAAAAAAACAAAACAAAACAAAACAAAAGAAAAGCTCTATCACGCCGTGCACAAGCTTCACCAAATCAACGGGAAAAATAATATATCATGACTACTCACCAGCGTAACTAGTAATGTGGTCCATCTTCCTTACAGCAACCTGTCTCTGCAAAGAATGGAAACAAGCAATCATGTCAATCACATAGCACAAATAAACAAAGTAGAATGTCTCGGTTTTTCTTTATTTTCTTTCTGTCTGCATGTATTGCGTCCGGTGGTAAACTGATAGAGATACAAAGTTGTACCACCAAGTTATAGAATCTCCATTTAGAGTGGAGTGCTCAGAAAATTCATTTTCAACATTGTATGGAAATCATACCTCATCAGACAAGCACAATTCTTCGGAAAAGAAGGATGCAGGAGAAAATCCCCGCGGATTCATCATGTCAGGTATCTTACGGCTGATCTTCTCAAAATAAATCTAGTCCTTGGTTTCCACCAAAGCACAAACTCTTCAGTTCTATACAGAAGTTCCCGCCTCAAAAAAAACCTGCACAGACAATTCACAAGATGATACATGTGTTCCACAAAAAGAAAAGGTAAGAGTGGACACCTGAAGAACAGCCTGACAAGGCAGAGAGAAACAAGAAGACAAATAATCTCGTGTTTATTACCCAAAAGACGGACAATATAAGCGTATATACATCAACCAAATTACAGTTACAAGTAGCGCAGATTCAATTGAGATTTTCAGTTTGATTAAGAGGTTGCCAAAATTTGGTGCTAACCCACACCTCTGTTTCAACAAATTTACACAATAACAGTTGCATTTAAGATCTCCCAGCTGACAAGGTAATTAATTTTTGGAACAAACATTTTATGCAGTCTGAAATAAGAAAAAAGCACCTTTACGAAAATCCATCAAGACCCCAAAAGAAAATTTTGAATTCAGCAGATCGAACAGAAAGAAAGATCAGCTTAAACTCCAGCACAGAATTACAGAGACCCCCCATCCCCCCTCAAAATTCAGGTGATTAAACCAAAATTCAACATCGGATCACACAGTAAGAACCCTTAAGACAATAAAGTTGCTAGCTTTGGACTTAAAAACACAAAATCCTCAAAGGATCAAAGTCCAGACAACTGAAATTCCACAAGAATTCATCAGAAAAAGTGCAACACAACGACTTACCTCCAAGATTACAACACCATCTCTCAGAGCTCCAAACCAAACAGGAAAAAAAGAAACAAAGAAAAACTCAAAAAGGGAAACGAAAGGAAGAAAACAAAGAGCAGCAGGAAACAACAAAATGGTTTGAAGAGGGCTAGACAGATTGAGGGAGAGAAGAAGAAGAGAGAATCAACTGAGAATTTAAGAATGACAAGAAAATGGAATAAATTGCGGCAAAAGGCAAGGGCAAGGGAGATTGGAGAAGAGATCTAGGTATCTGTGCCGTGCAAATAACCTCCTCCAAAGCTTCTTCGATGCCTTTCTCTCTCTTCATATTTCCTTGCTGTTTTCCCTACATTGCACGTTAACCACATGTATCATCTATTCTCTCTCTTATTTGAATCTCTCTATAAAATATACACACCAATTCTCTCTCCCCCCCTCTCTCTATCTCCGCCTTCTGTCCCTGTCAGAAGAAATAGCCGGTTCTCTGCTTGCTTTGTCCCTCAACTCCCCCACTTCCGACCGGATATCACGTCACTCTCCGGCCAGCCACGGCGGAGACCCTGATCTCCTCCGCTGCCTCTCCCAACAACAAGAAAAACCAAAAACAACAAAGAAATCAAACGTAAAAAACAAAGAAACAACACAAAAAAGGTAGAGAGAGAAGGAGAAATGGAGATCGGTTTCTATGAGGGTTTGAACAGTGAAGAAAATTGAAAGAAACAAAGAAGAAGAAATTAGACAAGAGAAGAACAAGAATTTAGCATCAATCACATTATACTCTCTTTATATATTTTCCTCTCTCTCTCTCTCTCTCTCTCTCTCTCTCTCTCTCTCTCTATTATATATATATATATATATATATAAAAGACTCTTTTCCAAATAATTAGGCCCTGCGAGAAAAAACCATTACCGAGGGGTTCTTATCCTCTGCTCTCCCCCTACCTACGCCACCTCCACTCAATTATTGCTATTGGTTTTTATTTAATTGTTATACATTATTATGTGTAAGGACAATTTTTTCATGTAATGTGAATTATGATATAATTTGTAATTGAATTATGTTGATTTTTAAGAAATAATGTAAATCACAATATAATTTGCAAAAAATCAAATTATATGAATTTTTATAATATGATTACATCCTAGGAGTAAGTGGTTAGTTATTTAGATCACAGTATTATTCACGTGGGATTTTTTGTCGATTGTGAATATTAAATGTCGGTTACAGATAACTAAAAATTTAACTGGTGTACAGAATAGAAAAGCTCACGCGAGTGTATTATTAATGTGAATTTGAATTACTTTGAAATAAAAATTTATTATGGAATACGTTTGACTGACATGCCGATTTACATGGGTTGTTGTGTTATCAATATTTGTGCCAACTGTTCGATAAGAGTAATTATTTAACTGTTCAACTGTTTAGATGAATCTCGAATCATCTAAGTTGGATACCTTGAAAATATAGTATATAATTAGAAACAATATGTCTGTTCAAAATAAATTTTAGTCTGAATACCTTGAAATATTTTGTTACTTTTTATTAAAAACAAATGGCATAACTTGTTTTTGTCAGAGCAATCACATTATTTAATATGAATTGTTGAAATCTTTTTATAGTTCGAAAAGCGAATAGAGTCAATTATTTACAAAATCTATACAATATATTATAGGCTCAAACCTTAAAGAAACTACTTTGGTACACAAAATATAGATTGTTTACAATCCGATTATTAATAGTTATTTCTTCCACAAATAATTATATCATTAATTAATTAGTTATATTAATATCTTTTATTTTAGCAATAAAAACTCAATATTTTTTGTATTCTTATTTTATCAATTCTGATCAATTATTCATTTTATTTTTCTTTTATTTCATTTAATTCAACTAATTAAATTACACGCATTGAGTGCACTTTAATGGTAGATATAAGAAGAAAAAACCAATGGAGAAATGTTCACACCCAAAGTTGATTTATTTAATTTTTCTTTTTTGATTAATTACTCATTTTATTTTTTTTCGATTCTATTTAGTTTAACAAATATAACAAAAAAATTTGAATTACGTACAAAGTCGAGTGTACTTGAAATAACACAAAAAATATGAACGGGGACGGTGTACATGGACCGGACGTAGAGAATATCCCCTAACGGAGGGGTAGGGAAGCGGCCGGTCGCCGTTAAACGGCGTTAAGTGGAAGTGCAGCAACACCCGTTGTAATCGGGTAAGAAACACGCTGGCTGTTTGTTAGTTGGCCTGTTATCGTTTTCCGGGTTTATCTAATCTTCTGCATGTGAAAAGACCAAAAAGGGCCCCATGATTTCGCACTACAATATATTCAAAGAAAAGAGTTAATTTTGGGAAAATGGTTTAGGTGAGGAGGGGCAATTTCGGGAAATCAGGCGAGGAGTTTGGCTTTTAATTTGGGAAGTGGGCCTTGGAGTCTGTGCTGTTTTATGAGATAAGGATTTGTTGGGGTTGGGGAGAACTCTAATATTAATTGTTTTCCTTTTTCTTTTATGGAAGTGCTATTATTAATTAATTAATTAACATGGGGTTGCCCCCTTGAAATTATATATCTATATATATATATATATATTTTAAAAATATATATATATATATATATATTGCGAATAGGGGCGTTGTTTGGTAAAACTAGTCGTTGTAGCGCGTCATTTTTGCGTGTATAATAAATAATTTTTTATACTTTAAAATATATTATAAATAAGAGTAAAATATATAAACTAACACATCACATTAAAAAAAGAATGAAAGAAAGAAAAAACTAATTTATCAATTAGTATAAAATTTAAAAAGTTCAATAAAATAATTATCATATCAGTTGAGGGTTATTTTTTACATTAAAAAAGATGGTGCGGCGATGTCATTAACCATCATTTGTGAGTAAAAAATGAGTTTTTTCTATATAATAGTATAGATAAAACCAAATCGAACTCAAAGTTTGATATGTCAAAATGTTGCAGTGAATTTTTTTATATAAATGAATTACTCTTTTCTTTTTTGAGTATTCGATGGTTATTGAAAATTTTGATATTGTGGTTCGGTATTTTCCTAAATCTATTTTTTAATTAATATTTTACAAAAGGGGTATTCATTTGATAAAATATAATCGAACTAAATTTTGAAATGAAAAATTCAGTATGTCAAAATGTTATACTGGATTTCTTTTTATATTACAAAGTTGTATTTATTATAATTCAGTAATTATTGATCTTTTGTTATATTTTGGTTCGATAGTTTAGTAAAATCAAAAATTTATTAAAAAATTATTAAAATTTAATTCTTAAATGATATAATTATATTTTTTATTAGTGAAAGGACAAAATGGTTTGTACATAAAAAATAAATAAAATTACTATTTAGATATTCTGTGCAGATTGATAAATCAAAACTAAAAATCAAAATCGTATCAAATATGAATTTTTCATAAATATGAAAATAGTGAGTTTCTTTGTTTCAATTTTAATATGTATCGAATTTTCAATTTTGGTTTGGTTTAATCGATTTATCAAATTGTTAACAACCAGTTAAATTATTAATTTTATTTAGTGCAGCATTTTGATATAATTTTTTCTACTTTAAATTATAGAAAAATAACTACTCCATCGTTATTTACCTACATATATTAAACCATTTATACAGGTATTCCGTTGTAAAACAATTTTATTTATTTTTACATGTCTAATGAATGAAATTATCAAATTAGTAGGAGTCTTTATTTGAATAATAGGAGATGATTATTTTTCACTGCACATATATATTTGTGTGAAAAATACTATTTGTTGCATAAAATCATTGTCATATCTATAAACATCATTTCAGTGGGGACAAAATTTTGGAAAAAATATTTTGTTGGAAAGAGCCAAGTCTTTGATTTTGAACTTATGACTTCAAGAAAGGGGTGGAGCTTTTTATTATTATAGTGTTATCAGGTAGCTACTCAAAATACTACTCCTCTCGGTGAAGTTAGGGTCTCATAATTATGAAGTTATGAATTCAGATTCTATTATACGTAGATGTAAGTGTATTTTAATATTAGTTATTTGTCTATTATAATAGTAGTTATTGGTTAGTTAAATATTTGATTGTGATAATTACATATTTTGATATTGATTATTGAAATTGATGATATAATTATAATTGGTTCATTGGATTAAAAAAAAAAAAGAATATGATACCCTCCCTCACTTTTAAATTTATTCGGCATTTAGGTCTTTTTTTTAAAGTGGAAACGATAAACCATTATTAATTGAAATAAGTTGATTAAAATTGGTCATATCGAATATCAATATTTAACAAAGAAAATTACAACAATCATATCCTGACCAACTTATCACATAAACTAAATGTAAACAACACCCACTATTATGGTAGAAAGACAACACCTCTAAGGTCATAGGGCCTCAACTTCGCCAATTGAACTAGATCTCATTGGCCCAAATTTAGCCTTTTTGGGAGTAATAATATGATATTGTAAACTCGTATTAATATCCTCATTCGATTTATGAATTATTTGCAGTGATTGTGATACATAACTTTTGTTTTTAAACCATTTACATACCCGTTTTGATCATGTGATTGAGCAAATTAAACTTGCGTTTTGAATGCAACACCTTCTTTGATATTCATTTTTGGGATTAAGTTCCATCAAAATCCATTTTGGTAAAAGCAATAATTTGAAATTTATTTTATTTATTTTTTCATCTAATTACCCACTATGCCCATTAAATATTTTTTATTTTTCTTAGTAGCCTTAAGAATGTGGTTATTTTTGGAATTTAGCCACAATCTGCATTTGCATAATCAGTGATGAAATTATTTAAACGCCATAATCTCAATTTCTAAACATATTCGCTCATTACCAATTATCTTGTAATCAATTATGTCACTGTTGGACCAAATTAGGCCTAAATTAAACTCTATTAAAACCAAAAGTTATAAGCTTATTTCCATCATTTTTTGCAATTTTTTGCTAAAAATTTAAGTATTTTGAAGTCTTTTTTTAGTCATTTCATCCACCCACACTCCAACTTCAACTTGTATTTTCTTCCGCTTTTCTTTCCCAGTATTTCCACCTCTCCTTACAACCAAATTTGTAACTTTCTCTACTTTTATTTTTTTGGATATCAATATTGTCCATTGAAGGCTTTAGAGTAACTACTTTTGGTTGAGAAAATGTCAATGGACTAAAATACAGTTCAAATATATTTATTTCTTTTTCACAAGAAAAAAAAAACTCTCCTATTTGATCATCAAATTTTCCAATAGTTTCTACGCAAGCACATTCAAAATTGAAATATATTAGTAGTAATTATAAACTAATATTTTAGGGTGAATTATGTTGACACCCTTCCAAGATATGTCCAGATACACAAAACATTCCATGTCTTTTGCAAAATAATTGACACTGGTATCACTGTAGTATACTTTAAGGGATATTTGTATAAACTTTTGCTACTGAATATTGGATGTACTTATTCATTTTTCAAAGGACATGTGGTATTTGTATATTTGGACATAACATAAGAAAGTCTTAGTATAATTCATCTTTTATTGCCATCACTTTCTTTCACTGAATTAAACAAATATAATAAATAGAATTAAATATATTTACACCCCATGATCTATGATCAATTTACACAAACTACTTATACCTTTTGAATAATTACACATACCCTAATCAGAAATATCACATCATTTACACAAATCATCCATACTTTTTGAAAAATTGCACATACACACCCCAAAACTATCTTATTTTTTGATTGTTAAGGATAATTTCTGTAATTATACAAAAAATGAGAATAATTTTTATAAACATGTCATAAATCAGAGGGTATAACTATAATTATCTCTAATAAAAATTTGAATTATGCACACATATTGAACATTTTCAAATCGCAAATAAATAATTAAATATAGAAGTGTTTACAAATACCCTCCATCTTTCATATGTAGAGTCAATCTGACCCGGATCAAAATGGCAGGATTAGGGTCATGAATTGGGAATTGATGGACCCGGTTTGAGATTTCGAATCGGTGGCTTGGGGGTGGGGTGGGGGGGGGTCTCCAAATGGTATTGACACGTGTCGAGATACTAATGGCTGTGTATAATTATCTGGTTGACACTTTTGGCAGTGGGTAGAGCAGAGTGCAGACCAATACCAACAAGATTCTCTACCTTATAATTACCTGCCAAACAATCATTAATCTTTTGTTACTTTCCTAATTTTATACATAAATTTTCTATTTCATTCTCAATTATTTTTCCTCTTCATTATTGCCTAATATGCTGTTATACGATAGAGACGGATTCAGGCACGCGATCCATGTAGACTGCAAACGAATAATTTGAGTGGTTTATAAGTTTTATGATTGTTTTTTTCCTCAGTAAATCATCTCTTCATGACAAAATTATGAGATTCGTACAAAGTAATAACGGCCAATATTTGGCGCAAAGGAACAATCGCATAGCAGGTTGTATCTGAAACTTCGATTTATTTGTATATTTTGAGAAATCTTAGTTCGAATTGAATTTGGTTAAATTAAAATTAATCATACAATGAGTATATTGTGATTGTAATTTGATTAATTTAAAGTTTCGGAAAGAATCATAAATGATATGGTAAGTGCAGTAGTATTTCTCCTGTGATTGATTCAGTATGATCAAATCTTGTTTGAATAAACAGTAGAACATTTATAGATTAAGACTTAATAAATTAATAACTTCTCCAAAATAATAATGTTTTTCAGTCCCGACTTGGACCCAATGTCAAAATTAATAATTTCGATAAATTAATAAGATAATAATTTACCAGAAGATCCTTATTATAAATTTATGGTCCTTTTAATATTATAAATTAATAATTATATAACATTACAAATATAACTAGGACAACTTAGTAAAATATATATTGTTGCTTCTTCTTAAAATTTAAATCTAATTATATTCATCTCTAAGTTTCCTTACTACATCCAAAAACTCCGGTGTTGTGTTCTCATACTGCAACAAAAAATTGCGAAGAGTTGTTGCTGCTATGAGTGCTTCTTTCCCCGTAATTGATAATTGCAAATCTTTTTGAGTGCATGTGAGGTGATCTCTCTTATACTTACATAGTGCTTTACGTATTTGATCTATCATAATGAATTTTTGAACACCTTTTAAATGTGAAGCCATGGTTGGTTGGTGTTTATTTGGATTTACTAATTATGAATATTGGGTTAATTACACCTAGACCCCATCTCAGAATGCAAGATTACACTTTCCCCTAAAGAAGTTTTGAAATTACACTTACACACCCCCTCTGAAAATTCTTTGTTTACATTTGACCCCCTTTCGTTAGAATTTGGATGAAAAATATTGACGTTAGCAAAAAAAAATTACATAAGTTTTTATTTTTGCCCCTCATTGAACATTCTCATGTAATAATTTTGCACTTATAAAAATAAAATAAAATAATATTAACCTCACTCAATATATATACATTACATTTATCTTCTCATAAGTACAAAACTATATATGAGAATATTAACTGATTGGCAAAATTGTAAGTTTATGTAATTTGTTTTGCTAACTTAAATATTTTTCGTCCAAACTCTAACAGAAGGAGATCAGGTGCAAACGAAAATTATTTAGAGGGGGTGTAAGTGTAATTTTAAAATATTTTTGGGGGAAAGTGTAATTTTGCATTTTTAGAGGGGGTCTAGGTGTAATTAACCCTATGAATGTTTGACGTTGTTTATATAGTAGTTGATTTCCTTACCATATGTGACTTGCATTAAGTTTTAACTAGTACTATGTACTACAATGAACTTTGTTTGTTTAGGGGGATGTATTAAATTTAATTAGTTCTATTGTATATGAACATTATTCAATTAGTCAATACAATGTTTATCTTTTATTCATGAAGAATCATGTAGGTTCATTGAATGAGAAAAAACTCTTTAAATTAATAAATTTATTAATTTATCGATTAATTAATATTTCTTTAAATTAATAAAATTATGTTGTTCCGATATCATTAATTTATAGAGGTTTTAATATATATATATATACTATTTTCGGTGCCTTAATTAGTTTGGTTATATTTTAGTTGACAAATCAAAATCAAATAATTTTTATATGCGTTTCTCTCTCTCTCTCTCTCTCTCTCTCTCTCTCTCTCTCTCTCTCTCTCTCTCTCTCTCTCTCTCTCTCTCTCTCTTGTTTTAAGCAGTGAATAATTGTATCTTCTTAGGCCTCGTTTACTTTGAGGGATGCGATTAAGTGGTGATAAATTAATGATGGATAAAATATAGGATGGGATTAAATTATATCACTAATATTTTCATTTAAACCATCTATTTATCATAATTAATCATCTATCTACCTAAATGTAAGTAAACAAGAGATTGGGTTGGATATCCAATCTAATCCTCACAAGTAAACAAGGTCTTAGTACAATAAGATATTAAAGGCTTAGAGGGCGTTTGGAGAAGCTTATAAGTTTTTCAAGTATTTTATAAGATATTCGGAAACTTAATTATAATACTATGAAAAGTGTTTGGTGGTTTATTTTTTATTTTATTTTATAGAAAATGCTTATAAGATGTTGGAACTTTATAAGCTCTTTCAGATAAAAGGAGGATGTTTTTAACTTAACTTTAAAATCTTAACAAACTCCTTCAATTCTGGTTATATTAGTTACGGAGTTGTCATCGCTAACGTCTTATAAAATCCATAAAATTATTTAATCAAAATCATCTTACAAGATGTAAGAGTTTATAAGATGTCCTAATAAGTTCAGCCAAACACCCTTTAAATAAATACACAGTTAAATTCGAAAGTGTACATGTTAGAAGATAACAATATAGAATAACAAATATATAACAAACAAAAACTACTAACAAAATAAAAAAAATATCCACATACATAAATTTAAAACCAAAAAAATAATTAAATAAAATATTTTAAATTCTATTTATATATTACTCAATTAAAGTTTGAAATTTGAGCTATTAAATAAATTATAACAATAACATTATCATTATTTTATTTTATAATACAATATAATACTATTATGTAGACATCTAATACTCATAATATCAACACGGGATTTCCTCTCTCTCTACCAACTTTTAGATATTCTCTTCATAGTCCAAAATACATCTCAATGTTCAATATACCTACTACCTATTTTATCTTTCTTCATAAATAATTATACCACTCTTTTTCAAAATAATAATTAATAATTATACCACTACCTTCCACACATTACTTCTCTCTCATTCTCTTTTACATAAAATATAGTTCATAAAAATTTATTTTATACATCTTTCTATAATTATTATCAAAATTTGTAGTTGTAAAAACATTGCATCACCTATACTATTATTCTTTAAAAATAACAAAAAAATCTTAAAATATAACTCTTAGAAAACATTTCATATTTACAACTAAAGTTTAGTTTGACCCATTGTTGCATAATTGATTATCAAATAATTAGTTGGAATAATTAATTTTAGAAAGAAATGATAATGATTTTTGAATTCACAATTTCAATAATGATTATACAACTGCAAATCCCAAAAATGATTTCATGTCAAGTGGTTTTGTTTGAATGTAAAGGGCATAATAGATAATTAGATGAAAAATAATTTAGAAGTTTCAAATTGTAACTTTTATGGAAACGAGATTTTTGTAGAATTTAATCATAAAAGGGGCGAAATGATATAAAAAATTAAGTTTGCAGTCGAAACGTATGTTTGGCATTCTCAATTGCAAGGCCAAACAGGTACTAACTTATAAATATAAAAGAATATTTCTATAACTTATAGGATGTTGAATTTTATCTAAAATGAATTCTCAAAATATTTGGGAAAAATGCAAGCAACCCCCTATGATATTGCAAATGTGCAAATTACTCCTCTATGAAAAATAAAATAGCAATTTACCTCTCCATATTTTTTAAATGAAGCAATTTACCTCCCTGTGTTTTTTAAAATGGTGCAATTCCCCCTAGATAGGGGGTAAATTGCTCCATTTAAAAAATACAGGGAGATAAATTACTTTTTTTTTTTTTTTCATAGGGGAGTAATTTGCTCACTTGCAATATCACGGGGAGGTAAATTACATTAAACCCCAAAATATTTGGATGGCATAAGATTACAACGTTGATAACTATTAGTACATGGCGATTCTAAGATTAAATGAACAAAATCAGAAGCATTTATCAAAATTTTAAATAAGCTTATAAGTTGCTAATCTTATTTTTGAATTTTGTAAGTCCGTTCGTTGAAAAAATTTATCGAACACTTTGTAACATTCTATAAAAAGACATAAAAACAAAGCTTATAACATCAGAAAGCAGCCCCTAGATCAGATGAATATTCCTTGTACATTTAATTACCCGTTATGTTCAACATCGAATGCCATATCTATAATATATTGCCTCGTTTGGCTTTGCTTTCATTTTTTACAATTTTCAAGTGATTTTTTGTTTTTGTATTTGATTTTCTGTAAGTAATTAAAATATGTTTCGATCAATATGTTTTGATATAAGTTTTCTTACCAAAAGACATGATAGTAAGATTGAATTATGATATTTTGTAATAATTTTTTGTATGGAAAAACGTGATATAATAAAAATATACTTAGACTAGGATATTTTGTGATTTTTTTTATAAAAAAAGACGTGATAAATTGAAAATGTGTTTGAATTAAAATAATTTGTAGTAGTTTTCTTATACCGAAAGACATGAATATTCTAAATTTATCGTAAAATTTCAGAAAAAAAAACCCTAATTAAACATAATCTCATACTTTGAAATGGTATAAAATTTATAGATATTTGAAACTGAAACCAAACAAGACCTAGAATGTGTGTATCTATTGTTGCCATTCCCAATGTTAATTTGAATATACACTAAAAAGGCCTCCACTAAGCAATTTAAAAGGTGTACACATAATTTACATCAATATTAATAAATTTTAAAATATATCATTTCGATCAATAGATTCATATTATATTAGACTCATTAATCTCATAAACAATAAATTTATATTAAATGATACACATATTCATTATAATAAGTTAATTCTATTAAGTGAGACAAATGTCCACACATGCGTAGGCCTCAAACCTATGACCTCGAACATATTTATGGGATATCAGTCTTAACAACGTAAGTGTTGATTTTTTTCTTTTTATGTGAATATCCTCATAAATTTTTGGCCCCATTTACACTAAAAGATAATATTAATAATAAATTATTCAATGAAAATTTTAAATTATCATTGAAAGTGATTGTGCGTATCATATATTAATTGCAAACGAAAAATTTGAGCAATCTAAAAGTCTCAATTCCTCATCTTCCTAGCAATATATTTTTTAAATTAAAATTATGAGGCTCATATGAGATCAGATCGGACAATATCTTGCGGAACGAGGTAATGATCGCATCATATGTTGCATCATTTGACACTATTTGTGAGAACAAGGCCATGTGTCAGTCATTCCTCCTGGGACTGAGGATGTAGACATCCATTTCATATCGATTGCAAACAAGGAACTTGGAACATCTTATAAGTCCTAAGCCTTATCCAATATTGTTCTACCGACCTTCGTGAGTCCAGATACACAAGGATCAAATTGTCCACATGAAACTGCGTCAATGATTTAAACGTGAGGTTAGAAAACTCTATTTTAGACCTTAGATCGTTTCTCATTAAAGTAAACATTAAATCTTTATTTATATAATCAATTATAATTAGTAGCAATTTTGATAAAAATCTTTTCGCTAAGTATTAAAAATATTTTTATGTGCACCAATAAATGGACATCAATAGAAAAAAAGGTTAAGTTATACTATCACACCCAAATATTTTATTTAATTACACAAATACGTCTTACTCTTTCTTAAATATACGTACACTTTCTAAAATTATAGCTGTAATTATAAGTACACCTCTTATTCAGATGCAAAATTTTATAAATACATCTCTGAGTTAAATTACATTGACCCCTCTCAAGGGGTAACTAATAATTTTATAAAAATATAAAGTATTTGTATAATTAAACTTAAATTCATAAGGCAGAGGGCATGGATGTAATTATCCAAAGATAAATGATCAAATCATGTGATGAAGAAATGTGATAGGCGTCCCAATAAACAAAAGAAAAAGTCGTGGTTCTGGGGACTAGAATACGAGGAATAACGATTTAATTTTAGTTTTATAAGAGAATATTCAGAATATTCTTTTAGGGTTTAGTCCGTAAGAGCCAGTGAAAAAAAAATATATTAAAAATATATAAAAAGAATAGTCAATTGGTTCAAATGTCGTGGGAATTCAGACAGATAATTGGAGAATTGCTTTTAAAAAATGCCTTGAATGAATTTTTGCCCGTAATTTAAATTATTTAGCATTTTTGTTTTTTAATTTTATAAAAAAATAAAATTTTAATCTTGCACCTTTTCAATTTTCATACTTTCAGTCATTTTGTCATCAGAGTTCACCCTTATCACCGATGTGCATCACACATTACATTTTAAAATGGGAGCTACTTTTTCTATTGGCTCATTTTTGTTAGCATTTTTGTCCTTTAATTTTCTAGAGTAATATTTTGATCATGCATCTTTTTAATGTTCATAATTTCAATCCTTTTTTCGCCGGAGTTCACCTCTAGATGCAAGACCAAATATTACCCTAAAAAATTAAAGAACGAAAACGTCGGATGAACTAAGTTAGCAGACAAAAGATGCATTTAACCCTAAAATTATTTTCTATGTTATAAATTATTATGATTGAATAAAATATGATAAATCAATGGCTTATTTATGTTATTAATAATAAGAAAATACAAAAATACAAAAATAATTAAAATATATATTATATAACAGCAATGGTAAAAGTCGAACTTTTTGAGTTCGACTTTACTATTTTTTTTATAATATTCTGAAGTCGAACTCAAGGAGTTCGACTTCATGTTTTTCTTTTTTTTAATTATTATTATTATTATTACTACTACGTATAATTTATATTTAAATGTACAACCAAAAATATATATAACACAAAAAAATATAATTACATCAAAAAAATTATATTTAAATCAAAAAATAAAATTTAAAAAATTAATTATAATAATTACAATTCTTAAAAATGACCGCCCGTCCCACAAGTGCGTCGGTGCCGTTGGCGCCGAGGTTTTCTTATTTCTTCACCCATATTTTGTATTGGTTCATCTTCAACATTATCATCATTATCTGCATTCATATGCAACCGACTTGATGATGTTGCAGAACTAAACTCTCCATAATCACGATATGCACCAAATGCTGGAAATGGAATTGGTGAGATGCTATATTCTGGTGCATATGTTTGACTCGTGTCAAGGCCAAGGTCAAGATCAACCTGTCCATAATAAGGTTGTTGGCTTGGCATGTATGGAGCTGAATCAAACCAATCACTTTGTTGGGGCGGTTAAGGCACGTAGCAATCTTGATATACATTTAGAGGTGTATGTACTGTGGATGGACCAACTATATCTGCCCCAATAGTATCATCACCTCTAAGTGAACTTGTAGACATTCTGCTACTGCTTCTCCTTTGTCTGTGGGATGTAGACGGAGCATTATCATGTAGCGCTGCTTGTTCTTTGGGCTGGTTATCCCTCGAAAAACGAGAAAGCATTTCACGAAGTTCAATCATTCCGATAATAAACCGATGATGCATTTGCAAAGCCTCTTCGAAATTGGTTAGTTGAGGTTGAACACTTAGATGAAGGGCCTCTGCATATTGCTCCTGCACCAATTTTAAAATAATGAATTTAAATCTAAGAGAAAAATGGGTGTAACATGAATCAAGTTTTATTGCACAACATAACACATGTTGTATTGTTGGTGCATGTCCAGGTTGATAGCCATTCTCTACACGTCTATCAGTAGATGACGAGACGAATCGACGAGTTAAACTATCGTACCAATTCCAATATCCATTTTCTGTATCTCTTCCGTTGGAAATGGATGGTCGGCGCACAACCGTTTCATGTCGTCTATCCCATCTACTAACGTATAATGCGTGATGAGTCTCTCAGTGTGTGCCCCCACGTGCTCTACCGGAGATGTTATGAAGGCTCATTTTCCGACTATCTGTACCCTGTGGGATGTCTTGCCTCATACCGAATTTGCGAAGTACCCGTTCAGGATGATGCATCTCCACAATAGTATAAAAGATTAGAGGACATATTGATGTCCACAACTGGGGGTTGAACTCATCTGAGTGGGCTAGAATATTCTCCAAGTTCATGTCGTACGGCTGCCAAAGAAACTGAAATAAAAGCAAATATGTTAAATTAGTAGGTAATTAATATTCATAAATAAATATGCGTAACAATGAGTCTTGTTTACCTGATCAGCCGTCATGTTATCTAGCATATCTCAAAATACCCGGACAGTCCACCGTACAGTGCGGGTCAAGTTGTGTTTTTTGTTCCACGTTGCACCGTACGGTGGTATTGGAAGGAGCCGATTATTATAAGTTTGTATTGGCCCCATCGTTACACGTTCATCACCAAGATCGGGTGTTATTGGTGTGATACGCGACCAAGCCCAAATCTGTAAAATAATAAGCTTGTGTCAAAAATAAAATATTGCAATAAGTTAGTTAATGAGAAATATAAATATTTAATGTTACATGCAGTAACTACAACGGACCACCAATTTGGGCGTTACCTTTGGTGCTGGCATTACACAATTCACGGTACAAAAATGCGAGCACAACACTGCCAAACTATAGTTTCGGGCGGCGTCGATATCCTCTAATTTCTGAACATATAGTAATGATACCAGATGCCCGGATGAATCAGGGAACATCACCCCACCGAAAAGAATTAATGCTATACAACGTGCATATTGTACAACGTGCATATTGTACAACATTGGAGAACAGTGTGTTATCATCAATTCTGATCGGTGTAATGTGACGCAAAATTGCGTTTATGGACACACGCGAACCCCTAAGTTCCCCATTGTCTGGCTAGAAACCCAAATAAATAACACAATATTCTTGCCATTCTGTCCAAGATCTCTCCCGATCCACCCCGGTAACGGTAAGTCCGTCTATTGGGAGTCCCCAAATTATTTGGACGTCTTGTAAGGTCATTATCGCTTCCCCTAAGGTGAAGTGAAACGTGTGTGTTTCGAGGCGCCACCTCTCAACTAGTGCTGTGATGAGATGTGCATCGTACACAATCCTGCCGCATCGGTACACACCATAAAACCCCATTTGGTGTAGTACTTCCAGCACCCTATGATGTGGGGTATGCTCTTGGAAGTGTGTCCAAAATGCACCATCCGCACGTCGTGCCTTTAAGGGTTCATCTAAATCGCCGTCAAGAACATTATCAGACCTGTGTTGTCATTGTGATGACAACACAATTTCGTTGCATGGACCATACACTTGTCTTCTGTCCATATTTTACAACAGCTTACATTTTGTGTAAAGTGAAAATGTATGAAGAATTTCGAAAAGCGTTGGTGTAAACAGAAAAGCTTGAAGAAAAGTTTGAACAAAACATCCTTCTTATATAGACACATGCAATTTTTTTTAAATATATATATATATATATATATGTTTTTATATGTATTAAAGAGCGTCACGAGTTTATAACCCGTGACCCTCATGCTGCAAGCTGCAGCCCTTGATTAAAGCAGCAGTCACGGGCTGTGACTGCTGGTGCAAGGTTGCACTATGCTGCAGCATGCACTATGCTGCAACAGTCACGGGGTGTTTTTTTTTTTTTTTTTTTTATAATAATAATAATAATAATAATAAAATTTTAAAAAAAAAGAAAAACATGAAGTCGAACTCAAGGAGTTCGACTTCAGAAGATTATAAAAAAAAAAAAAATTGGTAAAGTCTTTTACCATTGCTGTTATATAATATATATTATAATTATTTTTGTTATTTTTTATTTTCTTATTATTAATAAAATAAATAAGCCATAAATCAATACTATCTGTTAAGGTTAAACAAATTGATATAAAAATTTGAGTTCTAATTTTAATTAATCAATATTTGTCATGATTTTAGATATAATTAAAGTATTTATCATAATTTTTAGTTATGGTCAAAACACTTGCCATATTTTTTAATTAATCATGACTAATATTTTGATCTCGCTCACTAAAACAACAACTAATAATTGTTAATTTATATTTAACACAATATTTTGATTTTAATCAAGATATTTGACCACAACAAAAAAATCATATTTTTTGTAGAGCATGAGTAAACGACTTTGTTCTAACTAAACTACAATGTGGTCATTTAGGCCTCAGACTGAGATTTTGTAGGGTTGGATTTCACTGATACTTGAACATTTATTTACTATCATAAATGATAATTGCTAATTGATTAAAGATCATTATTAAATTCTAAAAAAAATTAATATTTTATAATTATTGATAATTAAAATTCACGATTCCATGACGTGTATTACTATTTTCTCAAAAAGATAATGTTTTTTAACAAGAAAAAACGAGAGGGAGTTTATTTACGCAATCCAAATTCACGATACAAGGGGACGGTGTGCGTCGTGTACAAAAGTTGAGCATATCAAAATGCACCAGCTCAGTGATCCAAGCTGGTGGTGACAAAAAGACCTGCAGTAGAGATTGCGATGGGGAAGCAAAAGAGGCGAGGTGGTTAGCCACTTGATTGCCCTCTCAGTAGCAAAAAATAGCCTTCAAGTTGTCGAATTTAGTTATGAGGACCCTGATATCCTTGGGTAAAGGCATTAGAGCTATCGACATAAAGTCCTCCCTGTGAAGAAAACAAAGTAGAGCTTTAGAATCCGTTTCCACAATGAGGCGACGAAAGTTGTATTTAATAGCCAGATCTAGTCCCGTTCTAAGAACCCAACATTCAACCATTGAGTTAGTATTAAAACCAAATATTCAGAGAATGCTAGAAGCAAATTGGCATCCTCGTCATGGAAGATGCCTCCACAGCTTGTGTGACCTGGATTTCCGACGGATGATCTGTAGATGTTTAATTTGAACCAATAATGTGGTGTCGGACTCCATTTACAGATAACAGTAAAATTGCTCCTTACAAGTTTATGCTCAAATAATTGACATTTGTTAGACAACGTATAAGTCTCTTTCCATATATTAAAAGTATTGATCGGAGAACTTCTAAATGTGGTAGAATTACAAGAGTTCCAGATGAGCCATAATGCATTTAGAAGTAAAGATTGTCTGTAAGCATTTCGTGTCAAGGAATGTAGTATGAGAAGAAGGTTAGAAGTAACCAAATGAGTGATTTCAGGTAAAAAATGTGTTGAGATATAGGAGAAAAATCTACCGTTCACAAAAGTGTGTGCTATATCTTCTTGTTCTTCTTTACATAAGCTTACACATTGGAGAGGGTATGCTCCTTCGCTGAAAAAGAAAAACCGAGTTAGGTAGACAGTTATGACTCAGGAGCCAGGTGAAGAAGTGAACCTTTGAAAGAGTTTTAACTTTTAACAGGCAATGGCAAGGAAGAGAAGGAGAGATTGCATCCATGTTATTAGAATTCAACCAATTATACGCACTTTTAAGAGTAAATTTACATGTCTTCTCCCAATTCCAAACTTGAGTGTCATTTTGAGGACTATTCGGAAAAGGAATGGAAGTAGGCAGAAGGCCTTGCAATATAGATAGATCCCATTGATGTTGATATGTAATCAAGGAACTTACCTGGAGGTTTTATAATGCTTCCGGAATATTCGAAATATGAGGCTCTAAACTCGTGTGGGAGACCCAAATATCTTTCCATATATTAATGTTAACACCATCCCTTACGATCCATCTAATCGAATTCAGAACAAGAGGAACTGTTTTATGGATATGCTTCCACCTGTAACTGTGATGTGGTTTAACACAGGCATCTAAGAAATTACAAGACCGAAAATATTTAACCTTTAACAAATTCATACATAAAGAGGAGTCCGGTTGTTGGAGTCTCCAACGTAAAGGCAAAGCATGCTTGATTTAAGGTCTTTCGATTGCAAAAGCCAAACCCTCCATGAAGTTTTGGCAGGCAACAGGTGGTCAAACCAAACCTTTCTTTTTATCCCGTTTAGAAGCATTCCAAAGGAAACATTTGGTAGACCTATTAATATGATCAATAATACTCAAGGGTAGTTTAAAAATAGTCATATGGTATAGAGGAATAGTGTTAAGCACGTGTTTGATTAAAATGTCCCTACCTGTATTTAAAAGAAAACGATTATACCAGGTATTAATACGGGACTACACTCGAGAAATAATAGAGCAAAATTCTGAACATGCGACCCATAATATAAGGGAGCCCCAGATACTTATCTCTAGTTGATAAATGATAATTCATATTAAGAGCTTCAAAAATCCCATGTTTTAAAGAAACCGTGCGATAAGGATATAAAATAAACTTTGATTTTTCCCAATATACAGTTTGTCCCGAGAAGATAGCAGAGTGATCCAAAACCTCCTTAACATATGAAACAGATCTATGATTAGCTTTCAGAAATAATAAACAATCACCTGGATAACATAGAATAGGTAGCATAGGTCCATTGCAACATGGCACCATAGCATCCACCAGTCGATTTTGGCAATTCTAAAAGGATTTTTTGGATTAGAGGTTCCAGGCATAGGATGAATATGTATGGGGATAAAGGGTCTCCCTGCCCTATTCCCCTAGTAGGCTTCCAACTATCAGAATGGTGTCCATAATACGAATAGAGAACGAAACCGTAGTAATGCATGTCATGATCCAATCAATGAATTTAGGTGGGAAATCAAACACGTGTAAATAAAACCTAATGTAATCCCAATCCAATTTGTCATAATCTTTTTCTAGATCTAACTTAATGGCCATAAAATATGGTTTGCCTTTTCAGAATGCATTGAATGTAACATCTCGTGAGTGATGATAATGTTATCGGAAATGAGTCTTTACGGTACAAAGGCATTTTGAAAAAGTGATATAAGAGAATTAATAAACGGTTTAAGGCGAGCCACCAATATATTGAAATAATCTTGTAAATGGTATTATAAAGGCTAATAGGACTATAATGATTATGAAGAGAGGCATTAGGATGTTTGGGAATAACAATAAGTTCCGTAAGGTTTAAGTCTGGCGGGGAACAAATCCGTGTTGAAATTATTTTTTACCACCCTTACCACTATATCCTTCACAATAGCTCAATATTGCAGGAAAAAGAAGGAGTTAAGCCCATTAGGGTCCGGTGATTTGTTAGGGCCAATGTGTTTATGGGCTGCTATTATTACAAACTCTGGAATGGGTTCAGTAAGGCGACTCCCTTCATTCTGTGAAAGTGTCGGGACAAGCCCATTAAAAAAACTTTTTACTTCATCAAAGATTGGAAGGCCCTTATGAGATGTAATACCTATCAAAATTTTTTTAAAGGAGTTAAGAAAATCTATAGGTGTAGAAATCCACTCATTGTTAGCCGTTTTGACACCCTGAATAAAATTAGACCTACGTTCATGACTAGCAAGAGCATGAAAAAATAAAGTATTATGGTCTCCAAATTTTAACCAATGGACTTTGGCTCTTTGTTGCCAACAAATATTTTTATGAAGAATTAGGTATTGTAACTCCAAATTAATCCTTTTTTCTTTCTCTAAAAGAACAAGAGATAGGTTATGAGAATATTCAGATTTTATTCTCTCAAGTTTCCCATACAAACTGTTGATAGAATTATCAATACTGCCTAAGACATGTTTTTTTTCCCAATATTTAGAGTTAGCCACAAGGTGAGAAACATTTTGTCTATACCTAAAATCAGGAGCTTGAGGAATGAAATGCCCCCATGAATTGGCCACCACATCTCTATAATCCTCACAAAAGGCCCATTCATTTTCAAAGCGAAAAGGACGTCGTGGCATGTGAGACTGTGGTTGTAAGTCTAGTTCGATCGGGGAGTGATCAGAGAAAGAGGATAACAAATGATTAACAGTAGCATGGGTGAAACAATTTAGCTATACAAGATTAGCAAAAGCCCTATCCACTCGTTTAGAGATAAAAGATTTGCCAAACTGTTTGTTGCTCCATGTAAAAAGATGACCAGAGAAACCCAAATTATTCAATTGGCAACCATGCATGTAACGTTTAAAATCTTCTGATTTAGCATGCAGAAATCTACCTCCAATTTTTTCATTAGGATACAATATATTATTAAAATCTCCAATCGCACAACATGGCAACGAAGTATTAGAAATAGAATATGAGAGGAAAGAGTCCCAAACCTGTTGCTGAAGGTGAGCCTATGGATAATTGTAAACAACCATCATGAGAAACGGCTGGTTAAGAGAATGGAATTCCACCTCCATGTGAATTGATCTTGTGGTCAAGTTAACCTACCTAATGCTAACTTCATTATCATTCCACAGAACCCAAATTCCACCAGCTAGTCCAACTAAGGGAATGGTAATAGACGAGTAATCATGTATGCTCGATCACGTTGGACCCTGGTATCCATTAGAATAAAAATCTGGGGGTGATATCGTTGAGTCAGATCCCTTGCAACAATCACAAATTCCGGACGTCCTGCACTCCTACAATTCCAGCTCATTATCTTCATGTATGGCATGGAGTGAGTTGACATTTTCACTGGAACACTGCCTTCCCTCGGTCCAACAGATTCACAGGTGCGTTTCCCAGTAGACCATTCGGAAAGCTCGAGTTGTGGTCTTTTTGAGAGAATGAAGATGAATATTGAATTGGGTCTTGCGATCCCTTGCAAACCCTTCGGGCTCTTGCTCTATATCTATCACTAGCTTGACGTGTACTGGGGTCTAGAAATATCACAAAATATCGAGGGACCTTCACGAAAATCCCAAGATTGGAGGGGAGACTAACCTGCAGAGAGGGGTTGACACTCCGATGCTTAAGTCAGTAATGTTCTACTTTTATAATAAATGGAAAAACTTGAATTAAGTGAGAATAATGGTAAAATGATGTTTTATAGTGTTGGAATTTGCAAAAGTATGCTGAAAATAACCGGAGAATAGAGAGAAAATGTGTGCAAAGTGAAGTTGCAAGATAGATCAAAAGTTACTTGAGAAAATGACTGTGCAGGTTAGTCATTTTATACTGATCCATACGTCCAATTTTTTGGGACTTAAGTTGAGAGATGTATGTTATTGGAATCCTTGAAGTAAGATTTTCAACACAACAAACCACGCCAGAATCGAAGTTGAATTGAAGGAGATATAGTTGTTTGAGTCAACCTTGGCATGTCTGCCACATTTTTCGGAAAAGTGGTTACCTGCTGAGAAATATCCGGATTGTGGCCGATCCTTTGGGAATTTGGATGAGATTTTTTAGTATGATGTGGCTCCACGTGTTGGCCACCAATATGACATGCATTCCTTTATGTTTGATGATTAGGCTTGTTGTACGAGACTTTTTCGTGGACCTGGCAGGTCAGTGAACAAAAACTAGACTGTATGTATAAGAACCTTACTGGTTTGGGTCACTTTTGTTTAGCCTGCTGGGCTTCTGCTTGTAGGCTCAATCCTAGCTCTTGGGCTTACTAGTTAGGATTGTAGGGGGCATCATCACTCCCCCTACTCCAGTAGTGCGAGACCTGTTGTCGGACTGGTGGAGTAGAGTTTAAGTAGTCCTGCAAGGGTTAGCACAAGAACTATATACCTGGGTACCTCAGCAGGAGAAGAGCTGTTATGCTGCTTCCTCCCTGTTGTTCTGCTATGTCTGATAACACACAGATTTTGTGGGGATTCGCATTTATCAGCAGGGGAGGAGACAGGGCAATCATTAGGAAGAAGTAGGAAAAGAGATAAGGACTTACAGTGCGTGTCTAGGCATGCTGTTTGTGATTGGTGCATCGACACCAAGCGAGGAGGAGAGATGTTGAGCCCAACGCGGATGGGACTCTTTGGCTACTAGGGTATAAAAGGCTTCTCTTAGGGAGGTCAATCACCATCTTGGTGCTTCCAAAGTAAGCTTATTTTTTCTTTCATTTTCTGCAGAAATTCCTCGCCTTCTCCTCTGCAATTTTTTTGAAGCGGATTTCATTTTTTGTAGGTTTTCACGATTTAGGGCTTTCTCAGTTAACTCTTACTTCCCTCTGCTTGTGTCTAGGTACGCCTCATTGCTCCCCTTTATTTTTTGATAGGCATATCGACAGGTAGTCTTAATAGGGATGCCATTGAGGATGTATTGATCGATCTGGTTAGGCCTTCTAGGGATGAAGGCGATAATCCCACGGCCTCGGACTCTGCCTCTCACCATGGGGGTGAGAGCGAGGAGGAGGGAAATAGTAAAGAGGTGGAGGATGGGAAGGACCGAGGATCTCCTGGTTGCGACTAGGGCTGATGCCTTCCGCATATTTAAGTCTAGGATTACTAAGGAGGATCTGGTGGGTATTCGGAGCAATTATGCGATACCTGGTGATCACGTGATCCAGGTCCCTGCTCCTGTTGCTCGCCCAAACTTCCCTCTACTGGTTTTCTATATTTTCACCTTGGTCAACTGGAAGCAAGTCTCCGCTTTTTCCATTTTCCTATTTTTCTATGAGGTAGCCACTCTGTTCAACATCCATCTGAACCATCTTGTCCCTAAGTCCTTTAACTTGTTGTCTGGTTTTTACATCCGAGTGAAAAATTTAGGGGAGACCCCTTCTGCTGCCCAATTCCATTCATTCTTCATGCTTAAGATCGCGGGTCCGAGCTTGTTCTACTTCATCTCCTAAGGGAAAACTCGAGTTTTGTCCACCGAGTCCTCAGTGAAGGAGTGGAAACGTGATTACTTCTTTATTTCTTCCCCCAAGCATTGGCGATTCCCTCAAGTGTGGACTATGAATCCCTCTAAGCAATTGAAATACTCTGCCCACAACCGACCTGCTGCTTTCAGGCCTTGCTAGAGCTTTTGAATGCCTTTTCCTTTGATCCCCACAAGATAGTAAATCCTGCCATTCTTTATCAGTTTGGTCTGAGCCCTACGACAGCAAACATGGATCCTGCTGCTGGTATATGCTCTTGCAGCTTGCTTTACTGTTTCCTTGCTGCAAGAGAGGGATTAGAAAAATATATTGATGTATTTGTTTGTTTTTACCTGCTGTGTGCATGAAGGATATTCCAGAAATTGCTGCAAGATAAGACAGAGGCAAGTCTTGGTACAGGCTCCTCTACCCGGGGAATTCAGCTTAAGAGTCCTCCATATACCCCTGCAAGCTTAGCCTCCACAGGAGATCCTAAAGGAAAGCATCCCACTGACCCCATCCCCACCCCTACCAAGAAGGCTAAAGGCTAGCCAGGGCTCCCGGCGCCCCCTGCTCGCCTTGCTATGTGAGCGGGAACTCCCCGCCCTGCTGAAGAGAGGGCGACAAAGAAGAAGCTCCCTTCTGACTGGACCTTGCAGGAGGACTATTCCTTGCTACTGGATGAGGGCAGCATAGACGCACTGCCGAGTTTCTAAAGGGGGTCAGGCTACCTCAGGATAGAACGTATGCGGACAACCTGCCCATGGCTCAAATCCTTGGCTTATTGACTACTTATCTCAGCAGGGTAAGTTCTTGTATCCAGTATGTTAGTGCAGAGTAATAATTGTGAATGGGAATGTTTAACCTGATTGACTTGATTTGTCTCGCAGGCATTCGTGATGGGAGGCAACTTATTCAGCTAGCTGGAGCAGGGAGGTCATTTGTTCGAGGGATCTCTTAAGAGGGTGGAGGAGCTGGAGGAGACTAACTGTAGGCTGGGGGAGGCCGTTAAGAAGAGGGAAGAGATGTATCAGGAAGATACCGCCAGCCTTGGCCATATGAGAGAGGAGGTCACTTCCTTGCATGTTCACCTGCAGCAGACAATCCTGCAGTCTGAGAAGGTGAGGAAGGAGCTGATTTGCCCATACCCTGAAATCGAGGAGGATCGAGATATGCTGTAGGGTATTTGGCGGAGTGGTCTAGTTGGATATACTAAGACTCCTGAGTTTCAGAGCTTGGATAAAGCTCTGAAATGCTACTATCATGGGTTCTAAACTTGCGCTCAATAATTTGCTCCAGCCGGCTATCCTTCTGCAGGTGTTGATACCTCCTACTTGGACGAGAAAGCTAGCCTAGCCACGGCCCCTGACCCGAACGATGATGGACCTGCTCCAGTGCAAGAGGTTCCTCCTGCTGAGGATGACCCTATGTCTCTGGACTTGATTGGTCAGGTGGCAGAGGATGCGGCCCCCTTGAGATCAGAGCCTCCTACTGCAGCTGGTGAAGAGAGCGCACCTCTCATACTGGTAAATGAACATGTCCCCTTTCCCTTAAAGAAGAACAATTTTAATTTTTTTGCTGGATATTTGATACATCCTGCGTGAGGGTTGCAAGTGCCTGGATGTGGGTTTTTAATATTTTCATTGCTTTAGTTGCTGGCATTTTTTGGATGCCGTCGATTCTGCTTATCCTCCTCCTTTCTTCTATGAATGATTTAGGCTACTTGTTTTGCTTTTCTCAAAAGGTGTTTGCTTATTCTGGATGAGTATGCTTGTTGCCATACTTCTGTTTTCCTGCAGATTAGCATAATAACTTACTGGGAATGTCCCAACTTATTAACTGAGTATACCTTTTAGCAGGAACAACAAGGGGTATTTCATACAAATAAGTAGTGAGAGAACAAGGCCTTTCAAGCCTTGAAGTGAGTGTGCAAATGCCCATTAGCTTCAATCCGTACTGTTTACTGAAAGAAAAGGTATAAACCAAGCTCCAAAAGAAAAAAAAGAAAGAGAAAAAAGAAGTCTTCACAAGGGATACCTGGAGATGTAAGAATGATATAACTTGTTAGGAGGTTTCTAGCTTAAGTAGGAATACACCTGCAGCAGTAAGGTATCTGGCTCAAATATCTCAGCTTGAAGTCTCAGCTTTCTCCGCGTAGTTTGCAGGGGAGTGTTAGTGCACACAATAATAGAATGTGATAAAAAATAGGGTCGTAATTTTCTAGAAGTTGTTAACAAGGCAAATGATGACTTTTCTACCTCAGGGTAGCGTTGTTCAGCGCCATGTAATACCTTGTTGACGTAGTATATGGGTTTCTTGATTCTGCCTTCCTCCTTGATTAGCATGGAACTCACAGCATGCTGACCAACAACAAGGTATAAGTATAATATTTCACCTGGTGAGGGCTTGGTGAGCAAAGGCAGCTCGACCATGTAAGCTTTTAGATCCAAGAAGTCTTGTTGGCAAGTTTCATCCCATGCAAAATCCTTGGCTTTCCTCAATGCTTTTAAGAAGGGAAGGCTGCGCTCCGCTGAGCGAGATATGAATCAGCTGAGGGGGGCTATGCGGCCAACAAGTTTCTGTACTTCATGAGGTTGGCTGGAGGCTTCATTTCCTGAATTGCTCGTATTTTATTTGGGCTGACCTCGATACTCTTTTCTGTTACTATGTAGCCAAGAAATCGACCACTTTGAACACTAAATGCACATTTAGGCAGGTTCAGCTTCATGTGGTACTTTTTGAGTATGCTGAATGTTTCAGCAAGGTCTGTAATGTGCTGGTTGGCCTGTCTGCTCTTCACCAGCATGTCGTCCACGTATACTTCCATGTTGAGCCCGAGTTGTTCTCGAAACATGCAATCCACCAACCATTGGTATGTGGCACCTGCATTTTTTAGCCCAAAAGACATAACAATATAACAATATGTCCCCCCTAACGTGATGAAACGTACTCGCTTTTGGTCGTCGGGTTTAAGCATAATCTGGTGGTAATCCTGTGAGGCATTCATTAGACTTAACAGTTCATGACCAGATGTGGAATCCACCAGCTGGTCTATGTGAGGTAAGGGATAAAAATCCTTAGGGCATACTTTATTCACATCCCTGAAGTCTACACACATGCATCATTTGTTACCTGATTTAGGGATAAGTACCACGTTGGACAACCATTGGGGGAATTGGATCTCGTTGATGTGCCATGCATCAAGGAGCTTACCTCCTCTTGGATGACCTTGTCCTCCTCAGGACTGAAATGCCTCTTCTTCTGCTTTATAAGAGGGAAGGTGGGATCTAGGTTCAGGCTGTGTACTGCAATGTTGGGGTTAATACCCATTAGATCCCGGGCTGACCATGCAAAGACATTTGAGTTTTCCTGCAGAAAAGTGGTTAGTCGCATTGCTAAGTCAGGGTTCAGTTGGGAGCCGAGCCTGGTGGTCTTGTCCGGCTCTCCTGGTACTAGCTGAATGCTCAACAGCTCTTCGGCGGGCTGAACTTGAGCAGGAATCTCGTTTCTCATCATATTGCATAGGTCTTTTTCCCTTCTCCCTGCTGGGCTGGGGAAGATCTATCTCCATGTCTTTCCTGCTGCCTCCTTTCACGGATTCGACGTAGCATTTTCGGGCAGTATATTGGTCGCCTGTGACTTTTCCAACTCCTGCTCCAGTAGGGAATTTTAACTTCATGTGGTAGATGGAGACAACAGCCTGGAAGGCATTTAGAGCAGGTCATCCTAAAATGGTATTGTATGCTGAAGGCATATCCACTTTATGGAAGCGAATCATCTTGCTCTTCCGGTTGGGCTCCACCCCCAATCATAGGGGGCAGGATATGTCCGGGAGGATGTACCACTCCCCTTGCGAAACCATACAATGATGTGTCTACTGGCTCCAATGGGGTATCACCGAGCTCCATCTGTCGGTAGACCTCATAGAAGAGGATATCTGCCGAACTGCTAGAATCCCCAAAAATATTTTTGAATAGTGTAGTTAACAAGTGTGGCAGAAATAACAAGTGCATCATTATGAGGTAAATGAACTCCCCGTATGTCAGCAGGTCCAAAATGGATTATAGGATCCCTTGCTGGTGGTTTGTGGACAAGCTCCATTACTACTCTAGGGCGCGGGCATGGGCGTGCCTGGCTCTGCTGGAGTCCGCATCCGAGGTCCTCTTGCAATCATATGAATTACTCCTTTGGCAGGGGTGTTTTCTGGGCCCTGTTCCTCAGTCGGGAATTTTTCTTTTTTATGCTCTCTCCTGGGGCAATCATTAACTTGATCCTCGCTCATGCGAGAATGGCGATGGCGGGAGCGTTCCTCCTTCTATTCATGACGCTGGTCTTTATCGACGTAATCGTTCAAGTAGCCAGCCTGGATGAGCCATTCTATTTCCTATCTCATTTAGCAACACTTATTGGTATCATGTCTGTACTCCTTGTGGTACCTGCAAAAATATTTGAATTTGGCAAGTTGAGGGCCTTCCTCCAAGCCCTTAGGCCATTATAGTGCGGGATGGCAGTCTATGGCCATCAACATTCGTGTTGGGCTGGTGATCAGTGGGGTGTAATGCTCATTCTTAGGATTGAGGGGGTTGAACCCTCCCCGGGGTTCGCCCCTACTCCTATTGGTGAAGGAGGCTTCTCCTTCCTTCCTCCGATTCGTGTTGTCTCCCTTCCTGACCAGTCGGGCCTCTTCGAGGTTCATGTATTTGTTTGCACGAGCTAGTACTTCACGAAAATTAGTTGTAGGTTTCTTCGCTAAGGATTCGAAGATTGGTCCTACTCGAAGTCTTTAGGTGAGTGCGCTGATCAGCACGTCCTGGTGAGCAGTAGGGACTTCTAGGACATCATTGTTGAAATGTTGTACATAGGCTCTTGGTGTCTCTTTTTCCTCTTGCTTGACTTCGAAAAGGTTGATGGCCGATTTTCGGTACTTCTTGTTGCTAGCAAATTAGTGTAGGAAAATGAAGCTAAATTCTGTAAAAGATCTTACTGATCTAGCTGGTAGCTGGTCGAACTAATGTTGAGCAAAGTCGGTAAGTGTAATAAGGAAAACATGTCATTTAATACCATCGGTATACCTGTGCAGCAAGGCTGCATTTTTGAACTTTCGCATATATTCAGCTGGGTCAGTGGTGCCATTGTAGGTATATAGATGGGAAGGTGCTGGTAAATGAGCAGGGAGCTCTTCGGGCATGATGTCCTTGCTAAAAGGGATGTCATGATAGCCGGCAAGGTATCTTTAGTTACCTGTTGACGAAGCTCAACCACCTCTTACCTGAGGGTTTGCGAAATTTCACGAGGCTGAAAACGGGCTTCCTCCTTGGTGGTGGAGCCAGTACGGAGAGATCTATTTTGTTGTTGCCCAGTAGGAGCCTGTTCGTCCATCCATTGACTTCCTGGCGTTCCTCCTTGATCCCGTTGGGAAGAGGGTCCTGCACCACTTGCTTGGGAGCCAGGGAAAATTGAGTGGATGGTCTCTATTATCAACTGACGGAGGTGCTCATACAGGAGCAAATCCAAAGCAACAAGAGCAACGACTGGGTTGGATGATGGGGCTGGTTTTTTGCCACCCGGAACAACAACGGCACCAACTGGAGCGAGGCAATCGACAACTGGAACCGGGAAGCCACCAGTTGGAGCTCGGTCATTAGCTAGAGCGGGGGCGATGGCGCCGCTCCTCACTGTTCAGGAGGTAGGATGGTGGATCCTACTGCAGCAGGGAGAGAGGCATCTCCCAAAAAAGATCAAATGTTATTTGAATAAACTATTTCTCACGTCAAAAGCTCAAGTGTTCCCACAGATGGCGCTAATGATGCGTACCGGGGTATAGTAGCACCAAAAAATGTTGAGGAATCTTCACGAAAATCCCAAGACTAGAGGGGAGACTAACCTGCAGAGAGGGGTTAGCACTTTGATGCTTAAGTCAGTAATGTAGTATTGGGCATGGGAGAGGATGGAACTGGCCCATCTGTGGGGACAATGGGTGGGAGTTCGAGGAAAAGGTTCCGTCTGGGCCTTTGCCGAAAGGGTGGTCTAGAATATTTTGGGCCATATGTAAAGGTTACAAATTCTACGGTAAATTTGGTTGAAATTACCTGTGTGGAAATTCTACCATTTAAGAAGGGGAAAGGTGTACTCTCGACGCTTGGGTAAAAACCATGGTCGGATGAAGGTAAAACTGGGGTAGGGACAAGCAACATGAAGTGTTGGCCAAGTGTCCATCTCTCTTCTGCCACGTGTTGTTGATTTGTCATAGAAATATCCTGACAGGTGTCTAGAGTAAGTTGTTGTTTTGTGGGCTGGAAATTAGGTTCCGCCGTTGTTTGAACATAGGTAGTTTCATAATCGGGTGGGTTTTCCAGAGCAGTGGTACACGTGTATACTTTTGCCATGTCATCAGCCTGTAAAGGAAAAGAAATCTTACCTGGCGGTGTCGAGTCAGCAATTACGGATGTGTATCTCGGATGTGGCATATGAGATCTTGTGTCGTCCTGCATGACTGCAGGTTGGTCGTTCGAAGGTTGTTGATAGTTGTTTGCCATGCCGGTATGTGACTGGCTTACAGGGTGTTTCGGCGGCAATCATTATTGATGGCTCGTTCCCCATCTATGTTATTCTATGGTCTCCTTCTCCGACCTCTCATTCTTATTAAGTTGGTCAAGGATAGAAAAATAATTAGCTTGTGTATGTGCTAGATCAGAGGGTATTAATACAGAAGTATTTTTGGCCACCCATCACTGTTTAGGACTTTTGGTCAGATGGATTTTGGTGGTCTGTGCTGGTGGGACTACACCATGGGCAGTGTTTTCAAGTTGGTCGTTACTAGTTGCATTGTTAACCTGTTCTTCCCTAGCTCGACGTCGAACAACTTCCTAAGAGGGAGAAGAGATATCTCATGATCAAGGTGATCAGTTGGGGGTTGTTATGGGATGTTGTGGGGGTTTTGTGAGTCACTCGAAGGATGAGGCTTGCTGGGTTGTGAAAGCAATGAGCAGTCTCATTGAATATGACCAATTGATCTGCATCGATGACAAAAGATTATGTTTAATTCATATTTGATATGTTGGGTATGTTGGTGGATCCGTATAAAAGGGGGAAGAGGGATTGAAGTTTCAACCTCCACAAAGAGATGAGCATAGCGACATCTTGATTTGTGGAAAGTATGCGCATCCGTTCTAATAGGTTTGCCAATCAGTCGATCAATACCAAATAGCACTTCGAAATCATAATACTCTATGGGGAGGTTAAGTAGCTGGAACCACAAATAAATCGTTGGGGAAATTTCAGTGGAGGCGGTAAAATTAGGCCGCCATTGCTGGACATGCAAATAGTGATCAAATAGAAACCAAGGTCCCCCCGCCAATGCCTGGAAATAATCTTCCTATAAAGAGACGTTGACAACGTAGCAATTTTCACCTAGATCAGAGACTTGAATAGGACAATTAGTTTTCCAAAGTTGGCCAAGTTGTTGACTTAGATTACTAGTAGGCCGAGAAAAGTTTACAGTACGGACAATTAGTGCTCTTTGCCGTGGTTGATGCATGCGTTGAAATTCCAATGGTGGGAATAATAACTAAGGATAGGAGGTTCGAAAGGAGTGGATGGTGGCGGTGATTCTTCAGGCGGATCCATATCCCAATTTTGGATCCAAGTAAGGAAATAAATATGTTGTGATTGGTTTGTAAGCTTTGATTTGTAAGACATAGGTTTGTAAGCTTTGATTTGTAAGACATAGGGTTCTGGTCTAGGACCTTAGAAGGGCCTCCAGGTTCCTGCGTTGTGGCTGCAAAAGAAGGTTTGGCAGCTGCAGGAGGATATCTCGGCTTATTCGACAGTTTCCATGGAGATTGGGGCAAGGGTGGTGTGGGAAAAGAAACACGATGGTTGGATGTCGATGGAGAAGAAGGAGAAGGCGATGGAGAGACTTCGAGGAGAGAAGAGCTCATCTTGGCACTCTAACCATAAAAAGACAAAAATTGTTGGTTTAATTGGTTTGACTCTTTACACCAAAGAAAAAGAAAAGATTAACGACAAAAAAATCAAATGACAATTTTGATATGATCACTAATTATATATATATATATATAAAAATATATATTTAATAAATTTTATCTTATCAGAATAGTGATTTTTATAGTTTTAACAGTTGTTATCAGTAGAATTAGTGATGAAAGTTGTGCATAAAGGCCTCGTTTATTTGTGATATGGAATAATTGAGTGATAAAATAATTGAAATTAAATGTGTAATAAAAAAATTCAATATTAATTATATTATGTTTACTTATCTATACTATATTTTTATTGGAGAGGGCCTCTTTGGTGTCCAACTTAATTTGGTCTGTCATTTTTTTTTAAAAATTAATTAATTAACTATTTTTAACTTTCCCATGATCTTTTATAATTACCTTTGGTAGTTTTTGTTCCTCATGCATTTTATCTTATTTTAGGTAATTTTGAACTTTAGAAAAAGTAAATAATATAATTTATAAAAATATTTTATATTAAATATTTTTGAAAATTATATACATACATAGGATGTGCCACACTTACTAGTATAGATAAAACTAGAGTATAAAAAGTAATCAGTTGCTTATTTTGGGATATAACATAAGCCAACAATTGAAGTGACATAATTACCCTTTCCAACCCCAGACAAAGTGAAACCCCCAATGGATTTGAAAACCCCAAATCTGATATCCTATCACCAAGTTATTTCGTATCAATTAACTTCAAAATTGTTATTTGATATTTTATCAATATTATATTTTACTATAGTGTTATATTTATGTTATACTTATAATTACAAATACACTTCTAATTCAGTGATAAAATTTTACGCAAACACCCTCTTAAATAATTACATTAACATTCCCTTAGAGGGTGTATTTGTACTTTTATAAAGGATATAGGACATTTGTGTAATTAAATTTAATTTTAGGTGCTGTAGATATTATTTGCCCCTTTTTTTTTTACTTCATCTTATTTCGAGTACATTAAGAACACACCATTTTAGGTATTTTCTCCCTTTTTTATTTTTTTTTAAATATTGACAGATACGTGTTAACCCTCCAAATTGATATTATTATTGTGTTTTGGCTTATACAAGGTACAATCAAATAATGCGAGATTGTACTAGAAATTAATGAATGATGTAATTTCACATTATGATACTTCTTACACTAATATAGGTATTTTAAACAATTGCTTCAAAAAAATAAAAGTATGTGAAAAAATGGTGGATCATGGTAATTGTATTTTAGTTTTCTACCATCGTAGATGAAATGGTATATGACTTGATTTGTGCCTCGTGATACAAAGTATTATCCATTTTAATTTTGATCAAAATCTTACAAACGTGTATGTAAAAGGGTGCTGAATAGGAAGAGAAGATCTTGAGTTTTATAAGTCGTGACTATATCATCGACCAGCCTCTCCTTCAAACGAGGGGCTTCGGATGGGCATATGTTCTTATTTGGCGCAAGGTATTATTAATTTTAGCTGGAGTTTCACGAGTTTGTCATTAAAAAATGCATTATTAGGGAGAGGAGACTTTAAGACTTGTAAATTTGCAAACTCCTCATTTGTGGTCGATATGGTACACCTGCGAATATCAATACAATTTACTTTGACCAATATTTACATAAGATCGAGACGATTTTTTTTAATCATTTGTAAAGTAGAAAATTTTGAAGAATTATTATCTACATTGATAGTGTTAGAAATTAGGAATTACTAAAATACCCTCAAGTGTATCATTATTTACCGTTATGCCATAGGTAGTTATACAAGTAGTGGGGTGATGCCAAATTACTAAGGCGCCCCTAGTAGTTAAATCCAGGCCGTTGGATTGACAGCGGTTGAATGACGATATTGTACTTTCACCCCATGTAATTTACTATAAATAGGGGTAATCCTTTGTAAAGCTATCTCACATTTTCATTAATACAAATTTACTTTTCCTATTTTTGGAAGAGTTTTCAAGAGTTGTTTTGTCTTGCGACGTCGTTTCGAGTTACCGTGCCTAGAGCAATAGTCTCCCGAATCTTACACCATCATACATATTTCTAATAAAAGTTCATATAAAAATGTTAACCAAAATATGTAACTATTATCGGTTTGCGGGCTGCATAGTCTTATCTAAGTTTATTTAATAAAATAAGATAAATAAGATTTTATAAAATATATAATTTTGTATTTTCAAATGGGATTTAAATGTAATTAAACCGATAAAATATATAGCAGAGTAAGTTGTTTTTCTTTTTCTTGAAAATATACTTATCATATGTTTTAATATATAACTTAATAATTTCATTTAATTATTTTTATTCAATATAGAAAAATTGATTAGACTAAAAGAAAAAAGTTTTGAATATCCTTTTTTAAAATAGTTTTTTCTTTAAATTAAGGGTAAATTACGTACAACCACATTCCCTAAGGTTTGATATAATTATAAATACCTCATCGTTGTTTAAAAAATTATAAATATTTTCCTAACTTTAACCCGTCGAACAACGGGTCCATTCCGTTAGGTTCCTATCCAATTTTTATGGTGAATTGCCCCAAATGCCCTTTTAGATTATAAGTTGTGTTTTTATATATTTTTAGAATTTGCAAAAATATTTTTATGAGTTAATATTCACTATGAATTACTTATTTTACGCATCCTCATATATATATATATATATTTACATTTTTTCAAATGTTTTTTTTTTAAAGTATGTACTTTTCACATATCTATTTAGGGGCTACATAATTAATTTCTATTTGAAGGGGATATTTGTATTTTTTTAAACAATAAAAATATATTTGTGATTATATCAAATCTAAAAAAAAAAAATTTAATTTACCCTTCAATTAATTTCTTTGTAGGAGTCAGTGGTAGGTCAAATCTTTTTCTTATCCAACAGTTTCTTCAGTCTTAACCTGACATTATTGTATGATATGAACATGGCCTGCTGTCCTTCAGAGGTTGGCAAGAAAGTACATATATTTTTTTTTAATTTGTTTTTTCTTTTTAGAAGTTTTTGATGATATTATAATATGCAATCAGATCTTGGCCTATAATTCTAACTTAATTATTATTGACATCACATGTAGAATATTTACTATCAACCTTCATGATAGGAGTTAAATCACAAACAACCTCCATAAAGACTATTATACCCTCAACATCTATGAAAATGACCAAATATGATGAAAGTCTGCATCTTTTATTCAGGTTGAGTCTCATCTGGTCCAACACAACTCAGTGGCCTGATTTACCAACCGTTTATTTTGAAAGCGCTCAATGGATCAAACTCTTATATATAACAGTAAGTGTCATTCTACATATATATATATATATATACATTTTATATTATTGAGATATAACTTTTCGATTCCACCTAATTGACTCTAAAATTTCATTGAACTTAAGTATCATATAGTTTTAGCGCATGGCTATGCCAGCAAGTATAACATGCTTTTGTCTTTAGCCGAATCAAACATCTCTAGATCGAGGTACTTGAGGGCGTAGATGTGTGTAACCTCAATTTGGATGGCTTCTTAAGCTATAAGATTTTTAGATTGAAAGGCGTGAAAGCAAGTATTTCAAATTTATGATAAAAATTTTAAAATTCTTTGAATGTGTATGGATAATTCTAAATTTAAAAAATTTAGAATTCTACAATTCTAATTTGAGTTGTGTTGTGTTGAGTATTGATGGATTTTAAGTTCTTTTCAAATATAGTAATTTGAAATTCTTTCTCTAAATTCTTCTATTAAATTCAAATTCATTAATCCAAATACACCCTCAATAAAATTCATATCCCTCAATCCATGCACATCCTTACACATTACGGATAGTTCGATTACATTGCTCACAGTAAATTACGTAAATACTCTACGAAATTAGATTTAATAACACAAATATCCTAAAATTATATTTAATTATACAAACACTCAACGCCTTTTGAAAAAGTACAAGTACACTCCCTATTTTGTTACTGTAATTTACGTCAACACCTCTTTTAAGGCTAAAAACTTACACAAATACCCCCTAAAGAAAAATTATATCGTCACCCCTCAAGGGTGTCCTTGTAATTTTTCAAGGATAGAGGGGTCTTTGTATAATCAGATCGAAAGCTCACTATAAGAATTAAAAAGTTAACTCAAAGAGCATTGAACTTAATTTTTTTGTTTGATAATTTTTCAAACTCGATTCGATTATACAAAATAATAATAAAATACATTTGAACATCAAAATAGTCGAGACTCATTTGCGTCCAATTTAACTAAAACTCATTCGAGCCCGATTTAATTGTTAGTCAAATTAAAATTCAAACGCAAATCTTCAAATTCAATAATAACTCAAACAAACTTAAATAATAGTACGTTCCACTCGTTTACGATCATAGTAGGAGTGGAGCGTCGCATTCACCATAGTGGAAAATTTCCTTTTGTTATTAATTAAGTAGAAGTTTAGTGTGCAGAAATAATTTCCAAGGGAGGGAAAATTCATTAGAGAGCAGAAGAGAGTTGGTTACGTGGTTTAATCGGAAAAGCGTGATTGGAAGATCCGTTTTAGATTTTATTCCATCAGTACGCCAACTCTTAAGATAATGCTAATATATTCCTACACCACTCCTGTTACGCCACCTTATTGGGTGCTTTTTTTTTTTTTTTTATGGGGAAATGTGAAATGACGAAATTAACCTTATTGAGCTAGATAGATCAACCAACTATATAAGACAAAAATTAGCACGGATCTGGTCCAATAAATATTAGGACAGTGTTTGTTTTTAATTCTTCAATATTCGAAGTACGATGAAATATTGTTTCTCAATTGATTGACAATTCTCAAACTGCTTAATTCATTTAGAATCTTTACGATCTAGTCCTAATATCTTCTAAATCCTAATATATATGAATTCATTATGATTATTTAATTATTTTTGTGTCAGTGAATTATATGGAATTGTATAATTGGGAGCAACGAATATATAGTTGTTCTTTTTCGTGTGTTAGATACAAATTTTGCCCCCTTACCATTTTTAGGACCTTAAACACTTTCCTCTTTACAACTTATCTGATTTTAGTATTGAATGATTATTATCAGGACCTTCCGCAACGGTGTTATGTTTTGTAAGCCTTGTCCTAGAGAGATTTGAGGATTTCTTGGCACTTTTAAGGGCAACATAATTTTAAACTGATTGTAAACACCTTGCCCCAATAAAAGTCATAACAACAAATACCAAGACAGGTCTAAATCTGCATCGTTTACTTTCGGGTCATACTTGTTCGATCCCCGACTCAGCTTGAACTTGTGTATACATAGACTTATAATGACCACTCAATCACTCATGAAACAGTGGTTTACATGAAATCATACAACTCGAGAAATTTATAAATATTATACCTCAATGCCTCGAGTACAACTTTTGCAACTCTATATCGGCTTCATACAGGCGAGTTGCAGCCTGCAATCCGAACTGAGGAAGAGTTTTTGGGGTTAGCTCACCCTCGCGGGATCGTGACCCTTTGTCCCGGTCATTGTAGCACGTGTGTCGCCCAGGGCATAAGGGGTATGATGACTTGACGTCATCCTCACCTTCCTCCGGCTTATCACCGGCAGTCTGTTCAGGGTTCCGAATTCAATGATGACAACTAAATACGAGGGTTGCGCTCGTTGCGGAACTTAACCCAACACCTTATGACACGAGCTGACGACAACCATGCACCACTTGTGTCCGCGTCCCGAAGGCACCCCTCTCTTTCAAGAGGATTCGCGGCATGTCAAACCCTGGTAAGGTTCTTCGTTTTACTCGTTTCCGGAATTGCAACTATCCATTGCAAAGAATTCGGTTCTACGTCTAAGTAAATACTCAATACCCAAATCAGCTTACAAAGCCGATCATGATATGATCAAGTGCTTTTTGGGTCGTCTCAAACTTTACGATTACTATGTTATCTCCAAAATAGTTAGAGATACACACACAAAAGGTTTACTTGTTACTAATCGAGTCTAGCCTATCTTTTTATGACTTTCATTATTCCTTCTTTACGACCTTCTTAGGTATCGAAAAATTATAATCGGAGCCTTTTAGTGTGAATTTTACGATTTCATACATTGCATGTCAAGTTTTAAGATTCTCAACTAATATGAGTATATTTTCATATTTTCCTATTCAAATTAGATCCCAAGACTTATCAAATTTAAAAAATACATTCGTATATGTACATATCCTCACCAAAATAAAAGATCCAAAACCAATTTTGTTGAGATGCAAATCAATTCAATTTCCATAAATTGAAAAGGGAAGAAAAGCTTTGTTTGGAGGAAGCAATAAAATAATCCTATATTAGGGTTTTGAAATGCTTACATCCAAACAATTTTACTTTAATTCGAATCCTCCCAATCCCAACGCAACCTAACAATAAAAAAAAAAAAAAAAAAAGCCCTCTCTTTCCTAAGTTTTAATTTGTGTTTTTTGACTGATCGCCTTTTTTTGGCATAATAATGTCAAAAAGTTGAATAATCGGAAAGCAGACCCTAATTTCAAAATTTTTAAATTCCATGTCTTGTATGCAACTGATTCCTTCAACAAAAGTACTCTTAAGTTCTTAACTCAAAAGTGTGTGTATATATATTGGGTAAATTATATCTATTTTCTTTGAGATTTGACATAATTATAAATATCTATTCGTCGTTTAAAAAATTATAAATATCGCTCTAAGGTTTGTAATCGTCTAACAAATAATCCATTTCCATCCATTTTTATGAGTAAACTGACCAAAATGCCCTTATGCATTTTATTTAATTTTTAAAATTCTTTGAATTTTTTTGAACTACAATGCGCAGGAAAGGTTCTTAAGTTTTTTACACATAAGAGTTAATAATGCAAATTGACTTGACTGATTTTTCTACAATTTAACAAAAGAATCAATGGCAAAATGGTCAATTTTCAGGCCTTTGGTTGAAAATTACAAACCTCAGGGGGTATTTATAATTTTTTTAAATAACAAGGGGGTATTTGTAATTATGCCAAACCTTATGGGAGATCGATGTAATTTACCCTATATATATTGTTATGAGTTTTAGATTGATAAATTTGATTTGGTTGTACCTGTGCTCGTAAAGATCAACAAGAAAAAGAGTAGATAGGTCCTAGTTGTAGTCCTATGATATTTAAGTCACTAAAATTGATGTCAGAAATAACTCGAGAGTATTAAATGTGGTAGAAGAATATATATGACATTTGAGGTTCATGTATTTATAATAATGGGTGAGTTGGACAATCCAATCTAAACCATTGATCTAGAGACGTTCCGATGGTTGCGAAGGTCAACTACGTTAGCTTGTTGGTTTAGGTAGGACAAATCCAAGGGAAGAGTATTTGGTCATTCAGACAATGCCTAGGGACGTTTTAACCATTATGGACAATTTAGCCGTGGTACATGTATGTGTGTTTTCAGCATATAATAGTAATTTATAGTTACATTACGCTCAAAACTAAATTCAAGATAAAAATGTTAAAGAGAGGGAGAACTATATTATCCGAGCTAGCACGACCTGATATTGTTTGAGGTGTATAGGTTAGAGGGCATTTGGATTTTATTAATGAAAGATGAATAAAAATGTCAATGAGGCCTTGCTCAATGGTAAGGTTGAGACGTCACAACTATACATTGTGAGTTTAACTGCTACGGGAATATTGTGGGTATATTTCTACTTTTATAATAGATTATTGTTTCATATTCTCTCTTAATGTTTTTCTTGATTTAAAATTATCGATATATTGAAGGGATAATTACATTGTTTTTCCTGAGATTTAGTGTAATTACATATAGGTACCATATTGTTTGGAAAATTAACCTAAAATACCCTTGAACAGTGCTTTCGTCTAATGATTAAGTCCGTCAGTTAGTTAAAATCCACCAAATTTTCTAATATTAACAAAAAAAACTAAATAAAAATTGATATTTAAACTCGATTGACTTATTGCAGATCAAACGAATTTTCTATGACTAAACTACAGTAGAACCTCTATAAATTAATACTCGATAAATTAATAACTTCTCTAAAATAATAATTTTTCTCAGTCCAACCTTGGGCCCAAGATCTAAATTAATAATTTCGATAAATTAATAAGATAATAAAAATTCGGAAAAACCCTGCTATAAATTTATGGTCCCTTCAATATTATAAATTAATAATTCTATAAAATTACAAATATAACTAGGACAACTTAGTAAAGTATAATTATATTGTTGTTTGCTTTTTAAAATTTAAATCTAGCTGTATTATATTTCTAACTTTCCTTACTGCATTCAACAACTTTAGTCTTGCAATCTCATACTGCAACAAAAATTTGTGAAAATTGTTGCCTCTATGAGTGCTTTCTTCCGCGTATGGTTGCATGAAGAATGTATGTATTTTATTCATGAAGAATAATGTAGGTTCGTTGAATCGGAAAAAATCTCTTTAAATTAATAAATTATTCATTTATCGATTAATTAATACCTCTTTAAATTAATAAAATTACACAGTCTCAACATTATTAATTTATAGAGGTTTTATCTCCTCACATGCATTAACCACGTGAAGACGTATAAGGGTAGTTCAATCATAAAAGAAAAAATTGTTTAACTTGCAATAGGTCAGTAATAAGTCAATTAGGGGTAAATATGGATTGCCATCCAACTTTTAGTTAATTTCAATAATTTCGGTAAAGTTTGATTAAAGAAAAGACTTATTTGTTAGACGGAAGTAAACCTCATGGGTATTAGATGGAATTTTTCAAACTACAAAAAAATCTATATGTATTTATACCAAACTTAAAGAAAGGACAATATAATTATCCTTATATTGAATCTATTTTTAAATTTAAATGCAGTGAATGATAATAAAATTTATATTCTATGAAAAAAAGTGTGGATAAAAATAAGGCAAAATATCTTGAATCGCATTTTTAAAAAAGTATTTATAATATATTTTTTTATTATCTCTAAAAAAACTAAAATAATAGAAATAAACAAACTGATTAATTTTGCCCGAATGACAAGTAACACCACTGTCAACTACTGACACTCAAAAATTAATAATTAGTGGGAGTACAATACAAAAAAAACATAAAAAATGAAGAAAAAGTGAAGACGGATCAACCAATCATGAAATTACAAGAAATAAAAAAGAATTAAAAGAAGGAGAATGATTGGAGAGAGGCATGTGGGGTAATCATAGGATGTTTCAGCTCCTTGTTCCTATTTGCTCGGCGCCCCTACGGCGTGTGCCTGCGCTGCCCTGCAGATTCTTCCTATAACTCTATTCCTATACATATTACATATATTTTAGGGGTAACTACAACGTTCTCCCATAAAAATTGATATAATTACATATAAAATTTTATAATTTAAAAAATTATATTTAATATTATGTAATAAGTGGTAGAGAGAAAACGTACATAGTCTTTGGTTTTGTTTTTAGTTTGATTTGTTTTGATTTGTGGAGATAGAGAGAGAAAAATAGAGATGAATAAGTGTGTGTTACAGATATAGTGTATGTTTGGATTTGTTTTTGGAGTTAATTTTAAATAGTGAAAAAATATATTGTATGTATTATGTTATATAGTTAGAGATAAAAAACACTGTTCATTGTCAAATCATGTCTCTTTTATATATTTTTATATATGTATATAGTAATATTTGTTTTTTTATATGTATTGTGTTGTATATTAGGAAACAAAAAATATTATTCATTGTCAAATCATGTTTCTTTTATATATTTTTATAAATATATATATATATATAATAATAATTGTTTATTTATAGGTGGATGTATGTATATATGGGATAACGTGTCAAAACACCCAATAGAAGTATTTTGAATAATATTATGTTTGGTTTTGTTTTTTCAGTGTCTCAAAAACATGTAGTAAATGAAACCAAACAAAGGGTAATAACTAGGAAAATCACGAGATAGAAGATCAATGCTTCTATAAGTGAACCACGATTTCATCGACTATAAGCAAATAAATCGCACTTTGGATGCTTTCACGTTTTCTGCTATTCGATAAATTGAAGTTGTATAAATACCACCATGAATGAAATGGAAAGAGGATAAGAAATCTTAAGCTGAGTAACCGTTTCTCTTTGATATTTTCTCTGTCCGTCTTGCTTTCCTTTTCCTGTCTCAATTTGGCTGGTATCATATTCATGATGATTGTTTTTCATCCAAAAAAATAGACCCTTTTTGTTATTTAAAATTCATAGAATTTGTAAAAAAATTGAATGAAAATCTATTGATTGACTTATTATTGACTTGTTGCAGGTCAAACATTTTTTTTTTAACTAAATTGCCGCTATAAATCTTCATGTATTAATGCATGAGCAAGTATATTTTCACCCTTATAAGGGTAGTTTGGTTAAAAAAAATTATTTGACCTACAATAGGTTCGTACATCAATCGGTGAACAAATATGAATTTTATTCAAACAGTATGTTGATGTCAGCAAACTGTGTGAGTATTACTAATAGACGGATTTATTAGTTGGACATAAACAAAAGTAAGATTAAGTGTAATTTCCCAAACTATAGAGATCTACATGTAATTACACAAATTTTTAGGAGATGACAATGTAATTATCCCTGTACTTTTATATATGAGCCCTATCTTAATTAGCGAAATTGAAGATCTACAAGTATAATCTCATGGATTTGAATCAAAGTAACATGTGAGTTGTCATAATAGTTTAATAGTATTTATCTTTCTACTTTAATAGTTTGTGACTTTGTGTTGATTAGTATATTGATTGTTATAGTAATCAGTAATTGAAATTATGTTATGATTGTAATAGATTTATTAATATATATATATATATATAAATATATAGGATAAATTAAAAGAAGTTCTTTTGAGTTTGGACATAATTACAAATATCATTTATTATTTATAAAATTATTAATATCCCCTGATGTTTGATGCAATTATGTAATACTTGGATGGAAGTCCAAAACTATCAATTTCACCGTTGATTTTTTTTAAACATTTAAAAATTATAAAATAAATCGGACAAGGTGGATGAAAAAAATTAAAAAATTGTAATGTCCACTTAGTCCATAAAAATTTTTATATATATTTTTTAAAAAAATAAGTAAAATATATTCCACAAGAGATTTTGGTCAGTTCATGTGACGGAGACTAATGTATTGAGTTAGTTGTTCGACAATGTTAAAATAACGAGGATATTGATAATTTCAAATAACGAAAAAATATTTATAATTATATTATATAGTAGTATGTGGTTTAAATGTATTATAATGTTATACCTACTACTCCGTGTGCTTTTACTTGCACGTGCGTCCTTTTTTTACTCAAACCTCCCTCATTATTATTTCCTTATTTTCCGGAGTTTGAGATCTCTACTTTTCTTTCTTTCTTTCGTTTTTTTTTTAAATACGTTTTGTTTGGTTTATTTAATTTAATTTAATTTTTTAAAAAAGGGAATTTGGATCTAAATCAGAGCGAGAGCGTAAATTTATAATAATTTATTGAAGATTTTACTTATAAGGTACTTAATTTTTGACTTGTTAGTACGAGCGTGTTATGACAAAAGATAATATTAATGTCAATATTAAATAACAATTTCAAATTTTCGTTGCTAAAGATGGTTATTAAGTGAAAATACAAATATATTAATAAATATTGTATTATATTATTTTTATACATGTGTCCACTAATTATTTATAACGATAATGTTATGTATATTTTTTTTTTGTTACTGATTGTTGCAAGTGACAAATTTGTCAGTTGTCACTAACGAAATTATGAAAATCACTATAGTGACTGTGGGTAGATTATCACAAAAGTATGCAACATTAAACATATTAATGTGGGCAGCGGAATACCATCTTGTAGATTTTGTATGGTTTGAATTACGAATTGATTTTCTCTTCGAATATGTCTTATGTCACGAACAGATTTGAGCACATCTCGGTTTAGTGATTTTTCGTCCGTCAAGAGAAGACAATCAGTGTCTTTTCCAACATCCATACTTTTAAATCCCCCGAGCTATTTGGTGGTTCTCAACTAGATAATTAACAATATTTTGAGTTGTAGAATGTTCTATATGACAGAGGGAACGTAATACCTAATATTCCAATTGAGTTTGTGGGTTTTTTGTTTACAGCGGAGTCGCTTGTAACCCATTTCAAACTCTCTTTCGATTATATTATTGTATCAATAAAATATAGGATTAAATACAGTTACCACCCCTAAAGTATTCATCCCATATCAATTACCCCATAAAGTATTAAAATATTCAAAAAACCCCTGACCATCTAACTCCTTTCATTTTTTAAGCTCAAAAAAGTCCATTTTAGCCTTACTAAAAATTGCTTTTTGAAAAAAAAATTAAAGAAAATTTTAAAATACCAAAACCACTCTTTTTTGAAACTTTGTCTAATTCTAGTTTCACTTGTTCATCGAGCTCCTTTTATTTTCCTAATCCTAAAGTACCTGGAGCTCATTTTATTTTAGTTTCCTTTGTTTGTCAAACCAAATTAAAAATAAATTTATACATGCATATATATATATATATTTATATTTACTTAAATAAATATACAATTAATATATATTTATATAATATGATAATTATATGAATGTATAAATTTATTTTTTACTTGGTATGACAAATAAGTGAAACTAAAATAAAATGAGCTCCAAATGAATTATAAAAATAAAAAGAGCTCGATGAACAAGTGAAAATAGAATTAGATAAAACTTAAAAAACGAGTGGTTTTGGTATTTAAAAAATCTCTTTAAATTTTTTTTCATATATCAATTTTTAGTAAGGGTAAAATAGACTTTTTGAACTTCAAAATTAAAAGTGTTAGAAGGCCAGGAAGTTTTTTTTGAAGGTTTTAATACTTTAGGGGGATAATTGATATATGGTGGATACTCCAGGGGTAGTAACTGTATTTAACCTTAAAATATACTTAGTACATATCCATCTCATCAGCTGATGCTAAGATGAATCAATTACATAAATATTTTTAATTGTAGATAAATATTCAACAGTGACAAAATAAAATTTCTTGTCACTTGATATATATATATATATATATATATATATAATTGGTAACAATTTTAATGTCGATACTTTATTTTTTGGTTGCTAATAGTGTTTTCTTTTAGAGCAAAAGGGTTTCAAGTGTCGATAATAGTAATATTAATCGAACACATATATATAAGAATTCATTGCTTTTATAAAATAAACTTTCTTTTTTCTTTGAAAAAATGCAAACTTTATCTCTACTAAAGTTCAAGTTATTAGTAATGTTTCAAATTTCACTTTTCAAGTTTGAAAAACTGCAACTTTTACGTATATCAATTAATTCTCTGAAAGGGGTCACTGCCGCTTAAATTCAGGCATGTCCTATTTAAATATTAAGCCTTAACTTTTAAATAGTAATCTAATAAATGATGTTAACAGTAAAATGCTAAAAGAAATATGACCTTTTTTTTTTTTTTTTTAAATCATAATCGAGAGTAAAAATAAACGTTTAAATTGATTAACGCCCGCAACACAACAACCATTAGATGTTGTTTTTTAAAGCTAGGTCAAAATAGTAGTAATAGTTAAAGAAAACTAAGGCAAACATTTATTTGGCCAAAGCTAAAACAAATATATTGATTAATTGTTGTGAAGTTACAGTGTTTGATTATACTTTTATTTTTAGTTTTGAAACAGTAATTAAAATAAAAATATTTGTTTATACTAATTGAAAATATATTGATTAATTCAAATATATTTTTGTTTTCACACGAAAACCTATATAAAATTTAAAAAAAACATATTTTGTACTGAAAATTAAAAAAAGAAAATGAAAACATAAGCAGACAAGAAGTTTCCGCATGGGTTTTATTTGACAATAGTAAATAGTAGGGTAAATTACGTTGATACCACCTGAGGTTAGGCCCAATTACACAAACATTTTTTATCTTTTGTGAAATTACAGCTACACCCCCAGAGGGTGTTAGTGTAATGTTTTTCAGGGGGTATTAGTGGAAGCTTTGTCTTCGAATATGGGGTGTAGTTGTAATACAATTACAATCTCAAGGGGTATAGCAGTAATTTTAACAAAAATATAAGATGTTTGTGTATTTTGATCTAATCTCAAAGATTGTCACTATAATTTACCCTAAATAGTATTAATTTGTTACGAATTTTCAAGCTATAACTACTTATAAGCTCGGGAATAAATATTTTTGCCCCTATTCTGATAAAACATCTCTTTCTTTCTCTCACATAACATGGATATATGCAAATATGAGGCCTTCACTACAACTCTAGAAATTGGGTAGTGAGGACTTGGAATGATGTTTTAAGTATTGTTAAGGCTGACTTTGATGCTAAATGACATTTGGAGTTGGGCTGGGCCACATGGATTTCACTTTTAAATCTCAAATTCCAAGTTTGTTGGAGCAATATGCTTTATTAATTTCTCTCTCTCTCTTTTTTTTTTTTCATATAAGAATGAAACATGACATAAGGTAAATTATATTGACATTTTTCAAATTAAGTCAAATTACATAAACAGTCTTTGTTTTTTGTAAATTATCGTTATATTTTTTGAGAAGTGTTAGTATAGTGTTTTTCAAGAGGTGTTTGTATAAGTTTTGCCTCTGAATAGAAGGTGTACCTGTAATTTTTATAAAAAATAGGAGTTATTTGTGTATTTTGGTTTGACCTCAAAAAAGTTAAATGTAATTTACCCTTTTAAATATGTCCTCAAATTTTAATGAGTAATTAATTTAATGCATTTATCAATAATAAAAAGAAATAATCAATAAGGGGAGATCCATACTCATGTGTCAGTCTGATGAGATTTGGACTCAAATTTCATTTTGATACGGTTGACATCAGAATTTTAGAACAAATTATCAATTAAAAAACTCAAATAAATAAACTAATATTAGGTCTCAAATCAAATTCCATAGCAAATATAAACTTTACATATTTTTAAGATAATAAATCTGCAATAAGCCCATACCAAATTAGGTCTTATGTATTTCATATGTAGGAAAATATTGCATACATGTGAAGCACACTAGCACATATTGCACATAATCAGTTCCGGTGATTACCTAAATGGTATCATTGTCAACACGCAGCGGAATTAATTTTGACACCCGGATCTTTGTGGCTCGTCTACAAGCTTCCTACGATCTCTTGGATCTGCAAGCACGCCCTATGAATCCACGTGTCTCCTAGCACGTCCCTTCTCGGCCTTGTCACGATCGCCCTTCTCTCGCTCCACGTAGATCGCCACCAGAGCTATCCACTAGAGTTTACACGTCTTAAACCCCCGGAGACTTTTGGTGATACTCTAAGAGAGAACATAGAGAGTATTTGGCGAGAGGCTTTGGGAGAGTGTACGTCGAATAATAATTGTATTTCTCATTCCATAGAAGCACCCTATTTATAGGTGTGCACGAGAGGAGTCCAACCTAATACAAACTGTAGGGGACTACAAACTCTTCACACAAGAGGAGTCCTCCTTAACCACAAGTTTGGGAGACATCAAACTCTTTAAATATGGATGATATTTAATATCTCCCACTCATACATATTTGACATTGCCTCTCCAATCCAAAATTTCTCATCTCCCATCCCCTCTTTCATATAGGGAGTAAGGCGTGCGACCAAGCGAGAAAAGATAAAAACATGAGGAGAGTTATATTAAGTCATCACCAATACTAACACAACTCATCAACTCCAAAAAAAACTCGCTACGTACCCCAAACCTCGTGGACACACTTGATCAAGCGTCTCTAAATCCCTCAACAAATAGAGCATGCTTGACCCTCTCAGATTTGCTTCTACGTTCATGACTAGTCAAACATATTTTGACTAAGTCACCCAGGCTATGAACAATAGAACATAAGTGCGTCATCAACTTGGTTCTTCCTCGGCCTCTCACATCAATCAGTTTGGCCTTGACAACTTTCCTAGACATGCTCCGACCGACCGTATCACTCGTGGCCATTGGAAAGCATGCTAAAGTAGCATCATCAAGCTTACGCCTTATGACATGGTCCTGAATCCCAAAGGGTACAAGGGATTGTATGGGCTCACACAGTGACGAAGCAGGGACCTTTTCAGTCACTCCCTATAGTAGGTCGTCTTAACGCACATGTGTAGTATGATCACATGCTATGATGGAGCTCCCACTCAACTTGGGCGTGTCACAGCTCATAACATCATATGAACCTAAGTCCAGTCGCTATCCAAGCGCCTAACTTGCGCACTACCAGACAATCACTCTCTTAATGCCCTCTAGTAGTTCGCACGTTCAGCTCGAAAATAGGCCTTTTATGAAGTTCGGAAATACTTCATAATCGATCAAATATGTGATCTCATCTTAGCTTCTCTAGCCAAGGCGACTATTCATTATACATTGTCCTTCCCCACTTCTCAAGTGCGAAGGTGATCATTCGCATGACTCACTAATGCGAAATGATTTTTCAAGTCTCATCCTGCTCGCTATCGCAGCGCCAGGGCGATTACCCGTGTGAGAGGGCCAATCAGGGCCTAGTGACATTTCATAATTCAGTACCAATCTTATCACAAGCCATAAGAATCAAGTTCTACATGATCCTTTACCACTAACATGCCTTCATCAACACCGAGGCTTGGTAAAAGGGATGAGCGCTCATACCGCTCGTAGAACATGTTGGAGAACAATTGATTATGCGCATGTCTCAAATATCTGGTATCTGTATACTAGGTCTTCCAACAATACTTGGCGCCCAAAAGTATACAGAGTTTTGCTATGTGCATTACATATGCATCATAACCAGATAGTTTTAGTCTGATCTTAGATTACTTTCATAGATCACTTTGTTGCATCACGATATGTGCATCAAGGATCACTTCGATATCTACTCACCATTCTAATTATTGAGCACATGACTAGTTGTGCACACATATTGCGCATCAAACATTCTACAGTGCCCACGAACACATCATTTCTTTTCTTCTTTCAATTTAAGGCATCTCCCTTAACTAAGAACGATGTGGTTATGGAGTATCAATTAGGATAGTATGAGATGTATACAACTTTAGTGTCTGAACACTAACTATGCATCATACTTGCTCCTATGTCCATGCGAAAGACTGCCACTCTATTTGGCGATATCCCCACATCACTTCTAGCCATCAAACTTATCGCCCCCATCGGATGAGAGCTAATTCTCTCACAATTTTGACATATCTGGTGGTCATTTTGATCATCGTTAAGCCTATCAAATGATAGCTCGATGAAATCGACATTATCACTACCTGGACAATAATTCAAGTTATAAATGGAGCTTGCAAGCACCAAACTTGCGCTTGCCCCACAACTTGAATTAACTGGAAGATTTACATGATCATCATGTCCACTACTTAATTGGATATGTCAACTATCATCAGCTAGGAGCACCTAGGTGAAAGTGGCGATAGTGGCTATGGCGAGTTCAGACAAATCTCACCATCAAGGAGAATGTCTCAAAACTACACCCCTCAGTGGGCGTAAATATTTCACCGTCAGTTGACCTTTATACTTATCTACTTTGCACTTGACCTTTTAGAAAACCACATGTTTCAAAATGATCTTGCACATAGATAGGAGATTAACCTTGTTCTTAGTCATTAGGCTTATCAATTCTCTTTAAGCACTTGTCCACCGAAAGTGTTACGGTGAAGTCAATTCTTGACTCATCAATATTCATCAAATACTTGTGGAGGATACCCATTCAGTCTCATATAGACGACGGGGAACATTATTAATGTTCACTCCTTATTCGTGGAATTTGAGAATCCTTTCTCTAGTCAGACACTCCCACTGACTTTTGAGTCGCTTCGATTATCCCTTGCAACTAAAGATGAATAAAATATCATCATTGCAGAGAAATGAGCGCCTCTCTTAAGAGTCTTTCACTCTCATAGTTAAGATTCTATTGACCTCACGACTCTAAAAAAGGTTCCTTCTAAAGGAATCTATATTGCGTGACTAATTCCTCCATGAACCCTTTGTTCATATCTTGCTAATTCAGTAGGTACATGCCATATGCTTGCTACCATATTAACAAGAGTTGGAGAATTTCGTAGAGGCACTTTATCATGTTGTAGGCTGCATTCGAAAATTGCATCTACCAAAGTGAAATGCAAAAATGGTCTTGCGCCATTTAACTTCGAGACATTTCTAGAAATGTTAGATTCTTTTCCTTTTGCAAGCTCATGCAGCTGCTAAGAGATTAGAATCATGATTCGTTTGCAATTTTATATTCCTCAGTGTTTGTCCAACGTAATCAGACATGGTACTTTCGCTTCTTATCAGTACATGGAACCGTAATGTTCACATCCTTTAATTCTCTATCCTTGTAAAAAATCGCTGAAAATAGCTCTTTTCAACTAGTTAGAAAGGTGCACTGATCAATAGCGTGAAAACTACTATTGCATCATTTCATGCCTCATACTCATAAGTCCACATTCATTTATTGAACAATTTTTAGTGGTTTGATAAACCTACCTTATTTTCCAGCGAACTCTTTTTCTCTTGGAAAATTTTCAATCAAGAGTAACCTTTTAGCGAGTGAACCAAGTGGCCTCTTCTAGCTAACATAATCTTCCTCAGAGGAGGTTGATTTTAGCGAGTGAACCAGGTGGTTTTTTCTAGCTAACATGGTCAATCTCAAGGAAGAATAACCTTTGGCGAATGAACCAAGTGGCCTCCTCTAGCTAACATAATCTTCCTCGGGGAGGTCGACTTTAGTGAGTTAAACCAAATAGTTTGTTCTAGCTAACATGGTCATTCTCAAAATCCCATATGCCATAACAAGAAATGAAAGAAGAAATGTAAATGACAGTAAAAAAAAAAAAAATGCATCTAAGAGGATAAGCCACAACACACAACAAATATCTTAAGAGTGCTCTTAACACGATTAGACTATATCGGATAACTAGTGCCTTTTGCACAACTCTTTAGAGTAGCTCCATTGCTTTTTATATAACTCTTGAAGAGTACAACTCATATCAATAAATGAGCGTGGGGTGGCACTTCTAGAATATCTCCTCTTGTGCGCTATGCCACAATATTTCTATACTAGCGCACAATACCGATAATAGTCATTTTGCTCAATCTCGAATTATATGTGCTAGGTCTTGCCATATCCACCATCCATCTAAGGAGAGAATTGAAGACCCTGGCAAACTTAATGAGAGAGATTTTATTTAGTTAAACTTTCTCTCAGTTCAATTACGAGTTGAGTAACTAATTTTCCATAGCACTATGACAATTGTTGGTGTCACTTGCTTTAGAAAAAGCGATACGATTATCACCTCGTGGATCAAGTTTTCAGTTTTGCACTTATCGTTCTACTCTTTGTTTGATCCAACAACACTTTAGTTGGCTCAACATGAGCAACAAGTGCATCTCTTTTGTGTTTCAACCGAAAAAAAAAAACAAACCTCAAGTTTGGCGATTTTGGTTGAACACATAAATATCCATAAGTCAACTCAATATAGCAACTTAAGGATGAGTGAGCTCATATTCAAGAATAGATCTCAATAATTCTCCAATGAGATTCTTTAGTTTGCAGCTTGACCAATAAAAGCGCAAGTGTTTTCTTGATCCACCATTGATTGTCAGCGTCTAAGTCGCGACAATATTAGGCAATTATCCATCTCAACATTTAATAGACTTAAAAAGAATGGTGAGTTAACCTAAGATCTCTAGGTGTGCGCAAAAAATATAGCACTGATATTCTATTTTAGATCCAATTTATTATTTCTTTATACCAACAGAATTGAAAATTTCGCCACACGGCTAGTAATCATCTCCCACTGTGTAAAAGTCATAATAAACTATTTACTGATCATGAATAAAATAACTCCATGTCCAAAAAAAAACTACGTGCATGCCATATGCAATATGAATAAAATAAAATAATAAATAGCCCCGCATGGGCTACACTAACATTTGGTGCATCATGTTGAGATAATTTGACCCTATTGGTGGTAAATAGCTAAACATATCCCCAAAAATAATAATACATGCCCCCCCCCCCCCCAAAAAAAAAAAAAAAAATTGGCCTAAAAAATACATTTTCCAAGAAATGTAATTACATTGATATAACGCCTACTACATTATGCTAAAAAAAATTACATCCAAGGCCTACTACATCAATCTAAAAAAATTGGGGATACCGCATTAATTACCACCATGTCACAAATAATAAAATACTCACGTAATACATGACCACCCAAATGTTAATGTCCATATATTCATATCACAAAATCATATTGCACATATTCAATAAAATTGCAATAAACATATATCATTACGCAATTATCTAGGCATGCATTAATATAATAGGAGCACTTATTAGCATATTTGAATCACAAAAAACATGCTCGCATGAATTGCAATCACAAAAATATTGCAATTAAAATAATCATATTTAGGAATTGCAATCACATAATATTGCAATAATAAATAATCAAAATAGCATTAATTGCAAACACAAATATTGCAATAATCAATAATCGACATGGCATAAATTGCAATCACAAATGCAATAATAATCAACATGGCATAAATTGCAATCACAAATATTGCAATAAATAAATACACCTTATTTTCTAAGTCATGCTGCAATTTTCTACAACACAAAAATGGAGAAAATATAAATATTCAGACTTAGAAAAAAAAAAATCTTTCAACAACCCGAAAAGGTCGCCCCATCAAATATAAATTTTCAAAAAATATATATATATTTTTATTGAGAAAACGAATTTTCAAAAAAACCTGGAAAAAAACGCAGTCAAACAAAGCCTTAGCCGCAAGCCAGCCATAAGCTAGCCATGAACTATAGGCTCGGCTCACAAGCCAACCAAGAAGCATTAAACTCTACACCTAGTTGGCGCCAAGTCAACGCCTAGTTGGTGCCGAACAGTGCCCAATTGGCGCTTAGTTAGCCATCATGGGACCCGCACCCAATTGGCGCAACATCAGCAACCAGTCAGCACGTCTCCGGTGAAGGAAAGCGGATCGACCCGGGAACGCGGCGGAAGCGCGGTGGAGATAAAAAAACTTTCGGAATAAAAGAATTTAAATCGTGTTCAAGGGGTGTTCCCTTGAACGTTCCCGGACTATCGGTGTATAAACGCAGAATATAAACATATATAAAATAAATAAGCGTTCGTGGCTATAGAATAAAGAAGAAACCGAGAGCATAAATATAAATCGGAATACCTTTCTCGATTTTGTATTTTGATCGGCTACAAGCACTGATTCCTCCCGACGTTCGTCCACGCGAGGTCCCAACGTAGAGTCCCTCTAACATAGTCCACACCACACCGGGAGAGATCTCGTTTTTCTTGCTAGAAAAAAAACGGATAGAGGATGAAATCAAAGAAGAGATTACACTATCAAATTAGTGTTCCTTCTTGATCTTACTTTGTCCTTCAATTGATCATAGATCAAGAGGATTTAGATAGTAGAGAGAGTGAGAGAGTGTATGGAGAGTTTTCATCTTTTTCCTAGAAAAAGATGAATAATGAAAATTCATCATCAATAGGTGATAGTATATCATATATATACATAATTAATGTGATTATTGGAATGTGTCTAGGTTCATTCAAGGATGTCTAGATACATCCCAATCAATCACCATCAATTCTTCAATCAAGCCTACCAACTTTTAAGGTATGATCAAATCATACCAAAAGGGAAGGGCTTGATTGGAGTTGATTTGTCTCTTACCAAAAGAGACAAGTCAACTAACACCTAGCATCCAACATGGCTGATTTTGCTCCCTCCAAGGTGGCAATTTTTCGGCCATGCTTATTTAGGGAAGAAGTCCAACTTCTTCCTATTCCATAAATGGAATTAACACAGCTCTCGGGTCAAAATTTAACGGACCGGGTTCTACCATAATCCAATTACGACGAACTCAAAAATTAAATCCAATTTAATTTAATGTTCACTTAAATAATTCCCATTGATCTTTTAATCCAATTAAAAGATCCAATATCTCAACTTTTCGTATTAATTAATAAATCCTATTTACCAATTAAACGAGGGCCCGATACAATATCGGCCCGTCCATCCAATGGACAATCCCTTAAGTAATCCAATTACTTATCATCATCTGAAATTGACTCCAAGTCAATTCCTTCACCTCCTCGGTGATTTGTGTGTGACCCTTTAGGTTTACCCTCAGCTAGACTTGGGCTCGTGTCCAACAGGAGCCCGTCACCATGGGTGGCCGTCTAGCAACGGTCCATGGCACTAGAGACTAGGTGAATGTTGGCGTGAACATTTAGGCGCCGATTCTGTACGGGTATGGTCCTACTGTCGACCGTCTTCCGGCCTTAGTCTAGGGTATGGAATTGGGCGTCGGTTCCCATCCTTGACTAGGCAACTATGCTTCATACCCGAGATGCGTTTACTCTATTGATCGACGTAGGAAATCCTTTCCTACTCAATCAATTGCTATGACCATAGACTTTCAGAGTCTAAACCATCTCAGAGTGCATAGGAGACATCACCGTCATGTACTGACAGGGGACAGATCCTATCTTGGAATCCACCGTCCTCGCTACATACTCCAACTGCACTGGACAAGGCTTATAATGACCATCTTACAGAATGATCACCTCTCGCCAGATCCAAGATACAGTCTTCATATGCACGTGACTGCCCTGATTCCTCAAGTCCGATGACTAATCCCGTACTATCGGAACTGGGAATTCCAGTCATACCGACCAAGCCTCCAAGGCTTCCATATGATGATTCCCGCGAGTCACTTTAGTCAGTCGACCACCTTCTCAACTAACCCACTAGAATTGCATAGACGACCTTCGTCTGTCGCTGATGAAACCCAGCACTCACCCAGTGAATGCAATACTTAGTGAAAGTCTCAATAGGACACTTGGTGCCCAGTCTCGAGGTCCTCGACTTGGAATGTTTCAGACCAACCCTCAGAAGTTGGTTTCATAGCCGTCATCCAATGTGCAGCCCAAATACATGGGTTATCTAATTGGTCTGTGGGCATTTGTTGTGACGTTGAAACGCCGTTCAACGTTAGTAGTAAGCACAACAAACACAGTGCCAGTAATGAATACTTACTCTATTCATCAGGATAATATTGTATTAATTAAGATTGATGAATAGTTCTCAAAATCGCCAATCCAATTGGCTTTTTGGTCACCTATTTTAACATCCAGCGCCTGGAGACGCGTTTCCAGCGACTCTGCCGGCCAATTTCCGGCAACAATGTATTTTTCGGCGAAAACTTCAAAAATTCATATCTAATTCATTTTAAATCCGTTTTCGATGAATCATATACCGTTTCGAACCTCTTTTCATACCCAAAAGCATAGAACAAAAATATTCAGGAAAAAACAACAGATTCAGATCAGTTTTTTATCCAAAGAAAACGATTTTCAAGAACTAGGGTTTTGATTTCCTCATAAACCACTCATCCGATTTTCACCAAATTTTAACTACATGATCTCCACAAATAGATCTACATATGGTGAAAAAATTAAAGAAAAAACTCATGCTTTCATGGTAAAAATGATTTTTTTTCAAAAATACAGGCATACAAAAAAACTTTCGCGATTAATCAGGTAAATCAAGCGAGACTAAGCCGTAGTGGCTCTGATACCATTGTAGGAAAATATTGCATATATGTGAAGCACACTAACACATATTGCACATAATCAGTTCCGGTGATTACCTAAATGGTATGATATGTCAACATGCAACGGAATTAACTTTGACACCCGGATCTTTGTGGCTCATCTACAAGCTTCCTACGATCTCTTGGATCTGCAAGCACGCCTTACGAATCCACGTGTCTCCTAGCACGTTCCTTCTCGGCGTTGTCACGATCGCCCTTCTCTCGCTTCACGTAGATCGTTACCAGAGCTATCCACTAGAGTTTACACGTCTTAAACCCCCGGAGACTTTTGGTGATACTCCAAGAGAGAACAGAGAGAGTATTTGGCGAGAGGCTTTGGGAGAGTGTACGTCGAATAATAATTGTATTTCTCATTCCATAGAAGCACCCTATTATAGGTGTGCACGAGAGGAGTCCAACCCTAATACAAACTGTAGGAGACTACAGACTCTTCACACAAGAGGAGTCCTCCCTAACCACAAGTTTGGGAGACATCAAACTCTTTAAATATGGATGACTTATGCATTTCATAGATTGATTTATGATAAATACAAAGTTTTATTTTATTTTGGATTAGCTAATTGGGTTAAAGCATGTTTAAGTACGATTTATCAAAAGACTGATCCATGTTAAGGTCTTGGCGTTCAAGCCTAGTAAGAGTGAGCCCAAACTACCAAAGTTCTTGCTCACGCTTATACACAACAAATTCACAACAACGCAAGTCCAAAAGCTTGTTATTACAACTTATAACGAAGCTTTGCAATTGTGAGGTTTCACGTCTTCCTTGGCATAAAATCTTGAAAACCTTAATACCATATTTCAAAATGATACGTATTTTGCTCCATAAAGTCGGAGGAGATTACACTATCAATTCAAGAACAAGCGTCAATACTTGGATCAATAGAAGAATCAGGGACAATATTCTAAGATATTATTATTGACATCAAAATATTTTGGAATAAATTACCAATTAAAATTCAAATAAATAGGCTAACAATTGGGTTCCAAAATAAAAGTACATAATAAATTTGGACTTTTCATATTTTCGAGACCATAAATTCATAAGCCTATACAAAATTTGGGTTTATGTACTTTTATGGGTCAATTCGGAATAAATGTAAGTTTATTTCTTTAATTATAGATTGGCTAAACTGAGCAAAAAATATATTCAAGAACGGCCCATTAGGAAACTAATCCAAGTCGAAACCAAACAGAAGTGAGCCCAAGCTACAAGTCAAACCCGCTCATGCTTATAAATAAGGGTCTCCACCTCACAACAAGGGAGGATATACAACATTCCACACACATCTATTTCATACGACACAACACACACACCAAATCAAAAGGATTCAAGTTCGAAAGCTTTCTGCCACGACGAAAACCCTATAACCACGAAGGTTCCACGTCTTTCTTGGCATCAAATCCTTAAATTAAATTTCAAGGTGACACGTAATTTGCTCCATAAATTCGAAGGAGATTACGCATCCACATTTGATAATATACTTTAAGCCTTTGGATTACAATTCAGATTGGAAAATCAAGGGATTATCTTTTTACAGAGATTATATCCACTTTTCATTTAAATCAATAAATTTCATTTTGTCCATATAATTTTTTGTTTCGTAATTCATTTTTTCAAGCATAAAATTTTGTGTAAACAAATTTCTAGCACGTCCAATGGGACAATCTTTACCCCTTGTCTCTATTCTTCCTCCTAAATCAAAGTTCAAGCTTTCACATCCAGACGTTTAACGACACCCAACGAGGATCAAGTCACCATAGATGAAAAGTACATCCCCGATGCCACTACCGCCAGTCAATCTTCTATTGGGGGCAAGATCGTTGTCACAACTTCTTATGATGGTTCGAACTTGGCGAGCTCTACCGGGATCAATTTGAAGTCTACTCCTTTTGCCACCCTTCCCATCATAATGATTGAGGCAGCCACAATGGAGGAATCACTGGCACAAATGACCCAAGCCATCGCTAATCTCCAAAACATCGTCGAGGACAACGACCTCCAAATCGCAGAATTGATGAGCAACTAAGAGCATACGAAAGTTAAGAGAACCCAATTATAGCCACAATCATTCCTCATTCTCAAATCATGTTGAAAATGAGAAGCAAGTGGATAAAGTACCACTAATGTATGACTTCGTGCAAAGTCTACACATTCTTAAACGACTATTGCTATATTGCCTGTTCAACAATTGCAAGAGATGATTGCCGACACCATCAAAGCCCAATACATCGAAATGATCCAAAACTTGCCCGCGTACTCAATAATATACCAAGTGCATCGATGCCTTGAGGATGCCAATAGGATATCAACCGCCAAAACTGCAACAGTTCAACGGAAAAGGCAACCCAAACTATTGCCTACCATTGATGGAGGCTAGGTGTTTAGCTTTTTGGTGATAGGTTCCTCGCTGGTTTCACTCACACTAGTCTCTTAAGGAAATGGCGTTGACACCACTTTGTTGGCAAATAAGAATGCTACAACACTCACGTTCTTGAGGGGGAAGAAGATGATGATTTCCATTTCACAAGTAGCCTATATATAATGATGAGTTACAAGAAGATAACTAACACAAAATCAAAAAAATCTCAAGAAACTAACTAAATAATAATTATGTGATCAATTCAAATAAAAACAGATAAAATCCTGCAAAATTTGATGATTTTGATTAACAAACTAATCTTCTATCAACAAACTTACTGCAAATATAGCATAATATTTATCAAGATGCTATATAGTTAGAAGATAGAAAATGGAGCATAAAAAATAAAAGAACAATAGCATTATGATCCAGTTCTTTTCTCCCTAAGTAATTAGAAGTACATTATAAAGTATGATTAATGTAGGTAACAAGGTATTATGTCTATTGATCAATATTGATGTGATCCTACATGTATCTATTCACATAAATTTTAGGGTAAACATCATTTTTGGTCCCTAAACTATGCCACTTATCCACTTTTGGTCCCTCCGTTAACTTTCTGTTAAACTAACGGACTTTGTAAAAAACAAAAAATAACGAATTTGTGACCAACAGGGTTTGAACTTGGGTCACATTGTTAGCAAAACCAATATATTACCACTGGGCCAAGTCTATGATTTAAGTTTTTATTTACCCGAAAATTACTTATTGTCTTTCCCTAGTAAGTGATTATGGTGAGTTGTGCCAAAACTTTGAGAAATTTTTGCTGAAATTTTAACATTTATTGAGAATTATTGTTGAGTGTTTTAAGAATTATTGTTGAGAATTTTTTGCTGGAATTTTTGAGAATTGTTGAGAAATTGTGAGAATTGTTATGAAATTATTGCTGAAAATGTTGAGAATTTGCTGAAATTATTACTGAAATTGTTGCTGAATTTGCTGAGAAATTATTGAGAACTAAAGACAATCAATAAATATTTTTGCTGTAATGGACCAATTTTTGAATTATGTTGATGTTTAGAAAATTTTAAGACTATTTTTCTGTATTTAAGGAATGACTTATGTATTGTTTATGACTTTTATGACATTGTTTGGTATTTCTATGACTTGTGTATTTTTGAGAATTTGTCTTGTGTTATGATTTTTGTATTCGATTTATTGTTTGGGGCTAATACAGGACTTTAGAAATGTTTTGAAAAATTTGAGAGGCTTAAAAAAAAAAAAAAAAAAAACAAACTTGGGGCTGCTACAGAGAAGTGAAATAAGTAAAATTTTGGGTTAATAAAATTATAAGTTATAGATTTGGTCTAGTGGTAGTAAGTTGATTTCGTTAAAAAGGTGACCCAAGTTTCAATCCTTGTTGGTCACAAACTCCATTTTTTTTTTTTTAAAGTCCGAGGGACCAAATCTGATGAAATTATTAAAGTTGAGTGACCAAATCGGATGAGTAGGATACATGAGGGACTAAAAATGAATAAGTGACATAGTTTAGGGACCAAAAGTGATGTTTACCCTAAATATTAAGTGTGCAAAAATAATTACGAGACTCGAGAAATATAGAAAAAATAAAATTTTATTAATTTAAATTGAAATGGTTGTAATTGTTCACACAAAATTTTATGTATGTAGAAATGAATTACGAGACAAAAAATAATATGGACAAAATGAAATTTATTGATTTAAATAAAAACTGGATACAATCTCTGTAAAAAAAAAAAAAAAAAAATTCCTGTTTTTTTGCTCTGAATTTCGATCCAAGGGCTTGAAGCGTATTCTTGGATGTGGGTGCATAATCTCCTCTGAATTTGTGGAGCAAATTACGTGTCACCTTGAAATTTGGTATCAATGCTTGAAGGATTTGATGCCAAGGAAGACGAGGAACATTCACATGTATAGAGTTTCATCATGGCAGAGAGCTTTTGGACTTAAGTCTGTTTGATTTGTTGTGTGTGTTGTATTTTATATCCTCCCTTGTTGTGTGGTGGATGCCTTTATTTATAGGTAATAGGCATGAGCAAGCTTTGACTTGTAGCTTGGTGCTCAGTTATGTTAGGCTTGAACACCATGTGTTTGGACTTGAATCAGTTTCCTGACGGCCATCTTTGAACATATTTTTGGCCCAATTTAGTCAATCCAAAATAAAAGAAAATAAACTTGTATTTATTCCAAATTGACCCATAGAAATACATAACACTCGAATTTGGTATTTATTAATTTATTGTCTCGAAAATATCAAAAGTCCAAATTTGTTATGAACATTTATTTTGTAATCTAATTATTAGCCAATTTATTTTGGCTTTAATTGATAATTTATTCCAAAATATTGTGTTGTCAACAGATGCCCTCACTTCAAGATTCGGCGAAGAAAATATCAAATGCTGTCAAGCGGGATTTGAAGTCCTTGCTTCTCTCTCTCTCTCTCTCTCTCTCTCTCTCTCTCTCTCTCTCTCTTTTATCACTATTTATTTAAACACATGTGGACCCAACAAGCATGTAGTACATGTGGATCAAGATCATCGTATTGTACCAAGGGCACCTTCATAGTGCAATAGTAGATGACAGATTTTTATTCTTTTTTTTTTTTTAATTTCTTGCCTATTCAAAATTCTTTTTTCCTTTTCTGTAGAGAATCAACAGGAAATTTCCTTGTCGACCGAGATCTCCTTCATAGTGCAATAGTAGATGACATATTTTTATTCTTTTTTTTTTTAATTTCTTGCCTATTCAAAATTCTTTTTTCCTTTTCTGTAGAGAATCAACAGGAAATTTCCTTGTCGATCGAGATCACCTCTAGAAATTCTCTTCCTTTTTTCTCTTTTCAATTTTCCTTTTCCAAGAAGAATGTCAACTTACCAATTTATACATGCGTCCACATCTACATAACCACGCCTGATAACCTCTTATTTTCTTTATTCCTCAAAGAAACAGAGGGTCTGCGAAGATGCCTGCGGGGTGCCCATATGCTTGCTTCAAATAAGTGCCGTGATGTTGAGGTGATGGTGTTGTCTGCTTGCTAGTTTTATGACGAACTGTGTTGTGGATGTTTCCGCGAGCCATGTGTTTCGGGAGTTTGTAAATGAAAAGAGTTCTTGACTTTTATGATGTTCAGGCACACACATGGACATTTACTTTGCTTTATAATTCTGGCTTCTATTTTCTTTGTGTAAAGTTTCTTGTTCGACAAAGGTGTATTTTGAGGATCTCAATGAGCCATTCCACTCGAATTTGGTATTTATTAATTTATTGTCTCGAAAATATCAAAAGTCCAAATTTGTTATGAACATTTATTTTGTAATCTAATTATTCGCCAATTTATTTTGGCTTTAATTGATAATTTATTCCAAAATATTGTGTTGTCAACAGATGCCCTCACTTCAAGATTCGGCGAAGAACATATCAAATGCTGTCAGGCGGGATTTGAAGTCCTCGCTTCTCTCTCTCTCTCTTTTTTTTTATCACTATTTATTTAAACACATGTGGACCCAACAAGCATGTGGTACATGTGGATCAAGATCATCGTATTGTACCAAGGGCACCTTCATAGTGCAATAGTAGATGACATATTTTTATTCTTTTCTTTTAATTTCTTGCCTATTTTTTTCCTTTTCTGTAGAGAATCAACAGGAAATTTCCTTGTCGATCGAGATCTCCTTCATAGTGCAATAGTAGATGACATATTTTTATTTCTTTTTTTTTTAATTTCTTGCCTATTCAAAATTCTTTTTTCCTTTTCTGTAGAGAATCAACAGGAAATTTCCTTGTCGATCGAGATCACCTCTAGAGTTCTCTTCCTTTTTTCTCTTTTCAATTTTCCTTTTCCAAGAAGAATGTCAACTTACCAATTTATACATGCGTCCACATCTACATAACCATGCCTGTTAACCTCTTATTTTCTTTATTCCTCAAAGAAACAGAGGGTCTGCGAAGATGCCTGCGGGGTGCCCATATGCTTGCTTCAAATAAGTGCCGTGATGTTGAGGTGATGGTGTTGTCTGCTTGCTAGTTTTATGACGATGTAAATGAAAAGAGTTCTTGACTTTTATGATGTTCAGGCACACATATGGACATTTACTTTGCTTTATGATTATGGCTTCTATTTTCTTTGTGTAAAGTTTCTTGTTTGACAAAGGTGTATTTTGAGGATCTCAATGAGCCATTCCTACACACCATTGTTTGAAATGGCAAAGATAACATCGAGGTCAAAGGCACCACTTTGTCCGTCCACAAGCCGACTAACGTTGTCCACATCCATCTGTGGTCTAAAGAGACAATGAGAGAGCCACTTGACTCCCGCTTTAATACTTCGTCCCAATCAAAGGTTTTGGTGGATAAATCTTTTCTTCATGACGATGAAGTTGACATCGAGGTCGTACTTCTGAATCATCATCTCATTAGCAATGGGCTTATGGAGGATTTCATAGTCCAAATTCTACGAAGCATCCCTTCACACCAGCTATTGGGGGTAGACAGATGATGTGTTAAGCCACCATGCAAGCATCATTCACATAACCAACCTCCATGCTGCCGCTCATGCATCCTTCACGAAGCCAAGATTCTCGCAGTTATTCACGCATCTCTTTTTACGTGTATATGCAACAAGAACCTTCTCCACAAAAGACGTGCTAGGCCATCATGTAAGCATCCATCACAAAGCTAAGAATCTTGCAGCCATTCACACATTTCTTCCTGTACTTCCGCGATAAGAACCTCTTCCAAGCTTTCCACGAGCTAGGGTCCCTTTCCACTACACTTTGCATCCCACTGTTAAAGAATTGTTCGTCTCCTTGTTGGATATTTTCATGACTGCTTATACACGGGGAGTTCAACCACGAGGCCATCCCTTATTCCGAAGAGATGCTAGGCAATGACACTTTTCATACCATCAAGTTGTGAGTATTTTGTCTTCGGCATGCCACAGGCTTCCCAAGGACTCAAGAAACGCTCCTTTCTAATAGGGTAGGCCTTTGATTCAAGGGATCATACGATGCCTTCCCCAACCACTTCTTTAGCAAAAGCTACTTTTCAGTTCTTGAACGACTTTGGTCGCCTTTATTAGCTGAAGTCATGATGTCTTCTCCCAAGCCGTGAAGCACTTGATGAGCAGTCTTTTCTACTTGAACGAGAAGGCCATCATGGGGAAATCGAATACAACTTGTTCAACCTCAAAGGGCCGCTAAAAGAGAGAAGACTTTAATGCTTGAAGATGCTACATATTCGTTCGAGAATGCGACTTGAAAAAGGTGGAAGTGTTCCTTAAAGACTCAAGATGGGATCGACAACTTTCGACTTATCCGCCTGAGTGTTTAACATGTAGCTCTTGTTTTTTGTCATTAATTTATTGCTTTATCTGATGTAAAAGAGTATTTAATGCAATTAAAATATTATTTCTTGAAACTTTGTGCGCGTTTCCGAAAGCCTTTTCCATTTTTTTTTGTTTACATTAGCATTGGTCATGACAATCGCAATGTGCTTCTTCTAATCAACTGAAACTTCAAAACTTCTGAACTTTGGAATTGAGATCGGCTAACATCTGCATTGTCCTTGACGTAATTGTAATGCAAAGTGGATCGTCCCGGGAGGAAGCACGATATTTAAAAGCAAGAAACGTAAATCATGCATAAACGATGAAATTTAAAAAGATCGTTCAAGGGGTGTTCCCTTGAACCTCCTGGGCGTTTGGTGTATCTCATGAATAAAAGAAAAACATATATACTACATTCATGGAGGCCATAGGGTTGAAACGAAGAAAGCGTAGTAAAATGCTATTTACCCGTTGTAGATTACTTTGTTCGGCTACACGCGTTGTTCCACATTTTGCCACCGAGATCCCAATATAGGAATCCTCTAAATCATCCACACAATTCACCGGATCTTGATTTCCTGTGCTAGCAAGAGATCAAGAAGAGAAAGGGAGGACAAAACAACCTAGCGTTATGAATTAACGTGATTGATTCGTCTAACATTCCCTTGTATCAAAGACAAGGAAACAAGGGGTTTTCTTGGAGTGAATAGAGGAGATGGGATGAGAGATGGAGAGAGGGCGGCCATGTGGTGTGTGTGTATGTGATATGAGAATGTAGATATTAGTGTATGTGTGTGTATTTTGAGTATTTTTAGGAAATATATTTTTCTATTCCTACTCAAACTCTCCTTAAAGAGGCACACTTGACTAGGACTTTGACCTAGTCAAATCCTAGTCAACCTAGGCTTTGATTAAGTCAAACTTAATCATAGCCCTTCATCTCATCAAGTACCCAAGGTTCAATCTCGCCAGCCATCCTTTGATGGGCTTTATGGAATATTTTAAATCCTATTTAAAATAGTCCATTGGGCTTCTAATACTCATCAAATAAAATTTGAGCCAAATAATAATATTTTCATCTAGTCAAAGACGGAAATAACCCACTTCCTAATTCCATAAATCCCATTGATGAGTCAAGTCTTATTTAATCCAATTAAAGACTTGACACTCCAAGAAGAGAATCAATTTAATCTAATTAAATTATTCGATTTCCCAGAATTAATCCCTAAATAATTGCTCCGTTTCTGGTGAATTGTGTGACTCTTTAGGTTTACCCTCAGCTAGACTTGGTCGAATTTCCAATCATCACATGACGGGAATTCGTCCGTCACCATGGGTGACCGTTTAGCAACGGTCTATGACACTAGAGACTAGGTGAATTTTTATGGCGTGAACATTTAGGTTCTCGAGTACGTACGTCCTTCCGTCTACTACCTCACTACTATAGTCTAGGGTATGGACCTTGGGTGTCGGTACCCATTCTTGACTTAAGCCTAGCCTCGTCCACACTAAACATCACTGGGATCCCATCCCACTGTTCAGTCACTGTGGCCACAGATTTATGGAGGACGAGTCTCAGAGTATAAGTGAGACACTACTGTCAAACATTTTAGCAGGAGACAGATTTTATATTGGGACATACTGCCCCACACTACACATCTTGACTGCACTAGATAAGGCTTATAGCAATCAAGTCGAGAAGTCTCTCGACTTGGTAGCCTCTTGCCAAACCTAAGATACAGGCATGGTATGTATGTGACCATAGTAGTCCCCCAAGTCCGAGGACCAATCTCGTACTGTCGGAACTGAGAATCTGAGTCATATCGACCAACCCACTCAAGGTTTCCCATATGACGATTCCTGCAAGTCACCTTAGTCATCCGACTGGCTAACCTACTAATATTGCATGGACGACTCTCATCACTAGTCGATGAAACACGACTGCAATTACTTAGTGCAAGTCTCAAATGGACCTTCGATACCCAATCTCTAGGTCCTTTGACTTGGAGTATTTCAGTCCGATCCACAAAAACTGATTTCATGACTTGCCATCCTATGCGCAGTCTAGTTCTTAGATTAACCTTTTAGTCTGTGGGGCTTTGGTTGTGCATTGAACAGTTATAGATATCAAAGCAGTAAGTGAACACAATCAAAGTACTAATGCCGTAACTGAACATCACTTTTATTCAGAATGAACTTTATTAAACACCTAATGTCAGACATAGGTTACATAAGCCTAACAAGATAAGCTTCACGGTCACCTATTCTAACAGTAATTTCTTGGAGTTTGTCATTTTTTTGCTTAAACCGGGGAGTACATCATTCTAATTTCTCACACAAGCGTCATGAATGACTCTGCCATGGTGAAGGGCTTCATCTCGGTGATAGAGGTCTCTATTTTTGTGGGCTCAAGACTGTCGAATTGAAGTTTTGGTGGTGCTTCTGGTAGGATGGAAAAACTTTTTGCTCATTCGAAACATACACGTCGTCAGTTGGAGTGACATTGGCTACATTGGCACATGCCATATCTTCAACATCCAAAACTGACTTCACCTATCTTATTAGCGTCATGATTTTCTCTTTGACCATGAAACACTTCTCGATAGGGCGGACGACTACTTGGTGATATTTGCAGTATTTCAGGTCACTCATAATTTCAATTTCCTAGGGACGTTTCGACATAGACAATTCTAGGATGGAGAACGAAGTGACTTATTATGATTCAATCATATCTTTTGAGATAGCCATGTCAACTTTCTTGCCAGAAATTCATCAAAGATGTGAGGCACGTCGGAGTTAGGGTATGGATATTCTTTCTCTTTCATTTCTTGCAAAGTAGGTTTGCATTTGTAACTTGGCGCATGTTGGTTTTGAGGCCTTTCACTCCTTCTCTCGTTTAGAGAAAATTTTACAGGAGTTGCTTTGACGGCATTAGCTCATATAGATCAGATTGATGAAGTTTTTCCCTTTTAGGCTCTTTCTATTTTTGATCAAGTGAGAATTTGTGTTTATGATTAGTGATGCTGAACTCCTTGTCATGGGCGTAGGTAGCCAACTCCCTAAAGTTTCTTGGTTTGATTCGCTACAAGGTATAAACAAGACCCTAATGCATACCTTGAATACACCATTTCTAATAGTTTGTCTTTGCAGTTCCAGCTTCGCACCAACGATGATGTCGTCGATGAATAGCTCGTCCTTCCACTGTCTTGTGTTGGTAAGTTCAATCATGCTTACTTTTTGGTGGTTGATACAGAAGCGTCTAAGGAATTCCTTTTTCCATTATGTCCTAATCGTCTATTGACTTGGACTCTAAATTGACGTACCAATGAAAAGCATTTCCTTTAAGCAATCGGATGAACTGCTTCACCAAGAGATTACTATTTATGCCGACATTGTTGCATGTTTAAATGAAGTGGGCAATGTGTTGTTTGGGGTTGCCTTTACCATTGAACTGTAGTAGTTTTGGTGGTTGATATCCTATTGGCATCTTCAAGGCATCGATGCACTTGGTATATGGTTCTGAATATGCGGGTGAACTTTGAGTCGTTCTGACGTATTGGGCTTTGATGGTGTTGACGATCATCTATTACAATTATTAAATAGACAATGTAGCAATAGTCATTTTAGAATACGTAGACTTTTGCATGGAGCATACTTCGGTGGTGCTTTATCCACTTGCTTATCGTTTTCAATATGGTTTTACAATGAGGCATTTCTTGTGGCTGTCATCGGGTTCTCTAACGTTTGTATGTTTTTCATTGCTCATCAATTGTGTGATCTCGAGGTGTTTTGCTCCTCTAGTTTTCACAAGAGAAAATTATCGTGCATGGGCTGTAAAAATTGAGTCTTATTTAGAGGCACATGGAATATGAGAGTTTATGGAAAAAGAAAGAATTCCACCACTTCCCCAAGATCCAACAATTTCTTAAATAAGAGATTATAAGGATGACATGAAGAAGATGCATAAGGCCAAAACCTGTATTCACTCAGCAATATCAGAGGATATGTTCACAAAGATCATGACATGTGAAACTGCAAAACAGGCATGAGATCTTTTGAAACAAGAGTATCAAGGAAATGTCAGGACAAAACAAATTCAAGTTTTGAACCTAAAAAGGGAAATTCGAGATGCAAAAGATGAACGAGATAGAGCCATTGAAGAACTACACAGACAGGTTGTTGAAAGTAGTCAACAAAATTATACTATTGGGAGAAGATCTTCACGATAGTCGAGTTGTGACAAAAAAATATTGATGACCTTATCGGAGAGATTTGAAACCAAAATCTCTTCTCTTGAAAAATCTAGAGATTTGTCAACAATATTTCTAGTAGAACTTCCTCATGCACTGCAAGCGCTAGACCAAAGGATGGATTACCGAAACGAAAAAGCCGTTTAAGGAGCATTTAAGGCAAATGAGAAGAATAAGAAACAACATCGGGAAAAGAGTAGAGGGAGGAAGGTCAAGACAGTTGGCAACAAATGAAGTTTTCCTCCATGCAAACACTGTAGAAAACTTCACATTTCGGAAAAATATTATTGGTATAGACCGGATATCCAATGTAGGTCCTGTGGTCAAATGGATCATATGAAAAATGTGTGCAAAAACAAGCAACAAAACTCAAGTAGTGGAACAAGAACAAGAGGAGGATGAGCACCTGTTTGTTGTAATCTATTTTGCAAGCCACACTCCACGCAACGTTTAGCTAATTGATAATGGAAGCACTAACCAATGGCCTTTGACGAATCGCTTTTCAGAATTGGACAAGTCAGTAATGTCAACAGTCTAAATTGGCAATGGACAATTTATTAAGGTTGAAGGTAAAGGTACCATTGTAATTGAAAGCCCAATAGGTATAAAATTAATCTCTAATGTGATGTTTGTTCCCAAGATTAATCAAAACTTGCTGAGCGAAGGAGAATTACTTGAGGGTTATTCTGTTACCTTTAAAGATAACATTTGTCTTCCTATTTCCCTCTCTATCTCACTAATTTCTCTCACATTTCTCTCCCTATTTCCCTCTCTATCTCAGCGCCGCAACCCTTTTTCTCTCACTTTGCCTCTCTCCCTCTTCAGACTCATCTCTCATCTCTCTCCTTGGGTCCATGATAACTTGGAGTTGACCTTGTAGAATTTATTTTTCCATGGAGTCCCGCTCCCCCTTTTTTAGATTTAGAAACACAAAAATGACTGTTGTGGAAGACCTTAGACAAAGGAACTGCTAACTAGAAGCAACAAGATGAGAAACCAATGTCTTTGGGCTGCCCTTCGTCGCTCTCCGCCTCTCGCCGTTGCTAGTGCCTCAGCTCTTTGCCTCTGCCTTCACGTCGCTAGTCTCCTCCCCACCACTTGCCCTCATGCTCTCTCTTCCTTCTTCTTTTTTCTTAACTTTTTTCCAAGAAAAAAAAAAGAAACCCGAGTCCCAGGTCCGACCCGCCCCATGCGGGTTTTGTGGGGGCGGTGTGAAACAGAATAAAATCCAAGGTGGGGCAGTTCTCAGGTCTGTGTTGGACTTGGGGGGGGGGGGGGTCCACCCAAACCTGCCCCGTTGGCATCCCTAGTTATCTTATATGCACTCATTTATGCTAATGATTTAATCATTCCGGGTAACAAGTTTGAACCTATCACTAATTTCAAATCCTAGTTAAGTGTTTGCTTATATATTTAGAGTTTGATTGTTTTGAAATATTTTCTTGGGATTGAACTACCATGGATAGAGGTGGTATACTTCTTTCCCAACGAAAGTATGCTTTGGACATTATCTCAAAAGCTGGTCTTCTGGAGCAAAACCTACCAATTGTCCATTGAGCACAACCATCAATTAGCTTTGGCTAATGGGCCTGACTTTGCTTATATGGAACAATATCGAAGGCTTGTCAATTGTTTGATATACCTCACCATCACCCATCCCGAAACTCTATTATGCAGTACACACGCTTACGCAAGCTATGCAATCTCACAAGGAGACTCACTTAGCAGTTGCTTTTCAGGTGGTTCGATATTTGAAGGGACATCCAGGACATAAGTCTTTTTCTTTATTGTGACAGTGGTCTTTTAGCTTAATACTTAATGTGACTCTGATTGATCCACTTGTCCATTGCCTCACCAATTGCTTATTGAGTATTTTGTTATGTTGGGTGCTTCTCATATATCTTGAGAAACCAAAAAGCAATCGACGTATCTTGCTCATTTGCAGAAACCGAATATCGTTCCATGGCCATTACTTCGTGTAAGCTTGTTTGGCTTAAGTCCTTGCTCAAGTCTCCAGGTGTTCGTCATTATGAGCCTATGCATTTTGTTTTGTGACAGTCAAACAACACAACATATTGCAATGAATCTCGTGTTTCATGAACGTACTAATTTGATTGATGCACGACCACATTCAAGATGATAATATCACTACTTTCCACATCTATTCACGAGCGCAACTTGCTGACATTTTCACCAAGGCTCTTGGGAAACACCAATTTGATTTTCTTCTCCGCAAGTTAGGCAGTGTGACTTTCATGCTCCAACTTGAGGGGGGAGTAATTAGATATTTAGGCATACATATTTGATGTAATATTCTTGCACTTATTAAGAGATTATTATCATTAGTTTTTGGAGATTTGCAACATATATTTAGGTGGTTTAGTTTTGGATAGAAAGCTTCATGTGTCTTGTATTATAAGCATGTTGTATATGTTTTGAGTTAAGAAATATACACAAAAATTTCTTCCCAAAGTTTCTATTTTTGCATTTAATTCAACACTTCAATTAATTATATATAGGGAGATGAGATTCTCCAATTAAGTGCGTGACATTTTAGATTCACTCTAAAAATACATTATGGGCTTATCATTCTAGTGATTAAGAAATAATATTTATTTCTAGTTAATCGATCGCATCAATTAACTAACTAATTTTTAATTTCAAGAGCCCACTATGGTTGACGTCTAACAACATGTCATGAAGCACTATCTGTGGATAAGGTGGCAAACCTTTTGATTAAATAGGTCACTGATCCTTTGAGCCTCACTCACAATCCTTTGAACAATAAAATTTTGCATTCAAAATATTGTCTTTATAATTGTAAAAACTTATTATGTTTGGCAAAATTTAAATGGAAGTTTGTTATTTTTCTCATTGTGTATATAAAATTCAGGGAGGAAATTATATTTTTAGTCCCATAGGATAGGGGGTTTAATACTTTTAGTCCTTTACTTTATGAGATTTTAAAAATATCTTAAAATTGGAAAAGCTCGACACATTTAATTTTATGTTTTACGGGATTTCCATGAGGTCCCAAAATTGAGAAAATTTGACACATTTAGTATCCTAAATCCCGTAAATCAGGGACTAAATGTGTCGAGTTTTATCAAATTTGAGACTATTTTGAAAATCCCATAAAACATAGGATTAAATATGTCAATTTTTTGAAATTTATGAACTATTCTAAAAATCCCATAAAACAGAGAATTAAATGTGTTGAACATCCTATTCTATTAGGACTAAAAGTATAATTTTGTTAAAATTCAGGATCCGGCTTTGTATTGTAAATATTTTTGAAATCACGTTATTATATTTACCCCTTTATAATTATTTAGATATGACTTATCTCAGCACTTGACGACTATATTCCACAAGCATCATCACTTGTGTCATTTTCTTGCAATTTGCTTCTTGTTTCACTTTTACCATGTACCTACTACACATTCTCATTTCTTCGTTACTACACACAAGATTATTCTCTATTGCTTCCCGACGTATATATAGGAAGATAAAAGATAATGAAATATAACGTGACTTGCAATTCGGTCGGTATCCCATTATAGGAGGTATTATCTGTTAATTTTATATAAGAGTTTTGTTCTAAAAAAACGTTTGACTAGGGAGAAGAAATATTAGGGCTTTATAAGCCAATCAATCTCCTTGATTGCAACCAATATGAATGCTAACCTACAACAAAATACGACTATTTTTCCGTCCTCTAACAACCGCCTTTCATTCGATTTCTATAATTTTAGAATAATATTTTAGTATGTTTACCTCCTTCCAACTATATATCTAACATCAACACGTCTAAAGATTTCAAAAACTTACCAAATGGTTTAGTAATACATAGGGAGGATTGATTGCATTTTTGGTCCCGTAACTTAGATTATTTGGCGTTTTTGTCCTTTAATTTTTTAGGGTAGCATTTTGGTTCTGCATCTTTTTAATTTTCGCAATTTCAGTCATTTTGTTCGTTGGAGTTTACCTCTACCGGCGAGAAGGGTGAAATCCGGCAAAAAAAGGACTAAAATTGCAAAAATTAAAAAAATGCAGAACCAAAATGTTACTCTAGAAAGTTAAAGGACAAAAATACTGACAAAAATGGGCTAATAGGAACAAAAGCCCCAATTTTAAAATGTCACGTTAGAGACACGTGTATTTTTCCGGGGAGAAGGGTGAACTCTAGCGAAAAAATGACTAAAATCATGAAATTAAAATGATACATGACCAAAATACTACCCTAGAAAGTTAAAGGATGAAAATGCCAAAATAACTTAAGTTACGGGATCAAAAATGCATTTAAGCCTATATAGGGACTACCAGATGAAAGATAAAATAAAAAATTAATCTTTTCTTTTTTTGTTCCTATAAGTATAAGTATTTTTCACATAAAACTTTAATGATAGGAGGTATTTGTAAATACAGTAACTTGGAGGGATGGTAGCTATAAGACTATAAGTTTAAGAGTTCGAGCAATATCGGTAATTTAATATTTTTAGAGGGGGTGGATTATAATTAATTAACACAATAGATTAAGCAAGCTAGAAATTGCTTGAACTTTTGACCTCTTGTTTTCATTTTCTGATAGATGCAAATCACCAAAATCAACTCGATTGGAATCAACAAAATTGAACAATATATGTTGTACATATTATGCTTGTATGGATTGATATTCAACAAGTGATATAGCCCATATCCAAATCGGAATTTTTTTATGTGAAATTTAAAAAGAATAAATTAAAGATTAATTACATTTAAACTTTCTCTAAAAATACAAAATAACATCCCCCGTCAGAATTTGGAATTACACTTGTACCCCTTCTAGAATTATCAATTTACAACTGTACCTCTTTTGGTAGGATTTGGAAGGAAAATGTCAACACAAAATTTACATAAACTTTTCACTTTATCCCTCATTCAACATTCTGTATAATTTATTAACAAACTAGCCGTCATGGCATGTTGTTCCTGCGTTCATATAATAAATATTTATTTACGTTTTAAAATATATTATAAATAAGAGTAAAATATATAAACTAACACGTCATATTAACAAGAAAAAACAAAAGGAAAGAAAGAAAACCAATTTATCAATTAATATGTATAAAATTTGAAATGTTGAATAAAGCAATTATCATATCAGTTGAGGATTATTTTTGGCATTACAAAAAAATGATGCGGTGGTGTCATTAACTGCCATTTGTAGAGGTTTATTTTATATAATAGTATAGATATACTCTAATAACATTTTTATTATTTGTGAGAGGGTAAATATAATATATAAAGTTAAAAGGGTGTAATTGTAATAAAATATTATATTGAATTATTGTGATGTTATAAAAAGTAGTTGTTAATTAATGAAAAAACTAGCCATAATATTTATACATGCTGAATGAGGCCTAAAATTAGAAATTTATGTGTATATATATATATATATATTGTTGACTTCATCATTTTCCATTCAAACCAAAGAAAAGAGGTACAGTTGTAAACGAAGAATCATTGAAAGGAGTGCAAGTGTAATTTCAAAAATATTTTGGTGGAAAGTATAACTTTGCATTTTCAAAGGGGGTTTTAAATACAATTAACCCATAAATTACTAAATTAATATTGTATTATGTATTCTACTATGAAAGTGTACACACTTATAAATATTTTTTTAATTATGTAAGTTGTTAAATTTGACAAATGCAACATGTCTGCATGAAATAATCACAAAAATACAATATAGCAATTTAAAATAGAGTATAGAAATTGCAAAGCAGTAGCATCCCAAGAAGTCCACAAAAACAAGTTTAGCCACCACAGAGTCATACACTTATAACAATAATAATTCCTAAGGTGATGGTGTACAAAAGTTGGCAAGCCATTTGGTAGGTTGGTCCCCACAGTTTCACAAGGAGAATATGACATCCTACTTACCCCCTACCCCTTACTGACAAAACTTGTGAACTAGAGCTCCAAAACACCCTTTCTCTTTCAAAACCTCCCATTCTCATTATTTGGAAAAAATGCAAGTAACACGTAATATTGTAAATGTGCAAATTACTTTCATATGAAAAATAAAATAATAGTTTATCTTTTTATGTTTTTTAAAATGAGTCAATTTATCTCTCTGTGTTTTTTAAAATAGAGCAATTTATCCATCCCCCTAGATAGGAGGTAATTGCGCCCATTTTAAAGAATACAGGGAGGTAAATTGCTATTTTTTTTTCATATAGGGATAATTTGCTCATTTGCAATATCACATGGAGGTAAATTGTATTAAACCCCTCATTATTATGCCTACACATGTTGGTTCAGTCAGTAAGAATTAACTAGTTTTAATTAGACAGTTGTGAATTTGATTCTCTCTATTGATATAATGGCTATTTATAATATGTACTCCAATAAGTATTTTGTGATTTCGAGAGTATATCATAGCTCGTGGAAATAATCGGAGTCAAAACCACTCAAAAAAAAAAAAAATAACTAAGAAAAAAAAGAATCTAGGAGTTTTACTTAGTAATTGTAATAGTAGGTAATATGTACTGTTTCTTGGGGCCAAGGGCATATGGGCGCCTGTGGATCAGCTGGTTGTAGGTTTGGTTCTTTATGTTAATACGAGGGCTATTTATAATAAGTAACCCTATAGGTATTTTATGATCCGTGGCATGTCTTGGCCCGTGGTTGTGATCGGAGTCAAACTCATTCAATTTCTTTATACACTATTTTCTGGGGCCAAGGGTATATGGGCATCTATCGGTTAGATGGTTGTAAGTTTGATTCTTTCAGTCAGTATGAGGGTTGAGTTGGTTGTTAATTTGTATGTATCTCTGTAAGTGATTTATGGTGCAGAATGATATGCTTTGGTCCATGATGGTGATAAGAATCGAACCACTATTTTTTATATTATTATATTAAAAAAACAAAATAATAATGGTAAATATGCACTCTTTCCTTGGGGCCAAGGGCATATGTGTCCAAAGAGTACAATAATAATTAAAGATGACTCGTTAAAGGGTCAATATAGTGAAAGTCATGAGGCCAATGTCCTTTGTTTCCAAAGACCCCAAACAACCTAAAGTGGCCCTTCCTTTCTTGAGGGACCATTTTATTGGCACTAATCAAAAAGATTATATGGCTAATGATTCCTTAAGATTTTGAAAGGTGGAAAAAAAGTAATTAGTGAAGATAGGATAAGGTCCCATCCATTAATAACCCTCTAATCTTTTTGTGCCAATTTTATCCTATTGTGTCATTGTTTTCAACATTTTCTAAATAAAAGAGAAAAAGTAAATGGAAAAAGTTAATCAAAGGCATATCTTGACTAAAAAAGATTGGGTTTAACCAATCTGATTTTTATATTATAAATTAATATTATACACTCGTATTTTATTTAATGGAGACACGTTATGTATGTAAAATTTATATTATTTGTATATTCAAAAGATATTTTATGCATGTAATATGTATATGTTAGAATAAAATGTGAAATGTTGATGTTTATTTGAATTAAAAGATTCAAAATGATTTTTAACTTGCTAAAAGAAATTATTCATCAATTTGTAAAGCTCCCATCCGGCCCTACGATTGAGTAGTCTAAACCACCATTTTCAGTGCAAATGTAATTTTCTATGTTGTTTAGCCATACCCCGTTTTTATAAATTACTTTTGAGATTAAGTTTTATTAGAATCACGTTTTAATGAAAACTATAATTTTTAACTTTTAATCCCACCACCACTAATCTTTACTCGATTACCTAGATATTATGCCTATTAAATAATTTTAAAATTCCTTCATTAAACTTAGAAACGAGGCTAGTTTTGAAATTTACCTATAATTTGCATTTGCATAATCAATTATAAAATTATAAATTCAGAAGCCATAATCACTTTTTAAAAAATTAATCATTGCAAAATCGATTCTTTAATAATCAATTATACAACTATCAGCCAAAACTAAACCTAAAAATTAATTATCTCATTATTAATCATGCAACCACTAGATTATATATATATTTTTTAATTTTTGAGTAAATTAATTATAATTACATCATGAATTTCAATCATAAAAACAAATACACTATTTATTAATATAAATATCTATAACTAATCAATAGTACTAATATATTGGACCAATCACCCACTATTAAAATAAATCAACATTCACGTATAGATGGAATTCGAAATCATATTTTATGGAGTTTCAACTTCGCCAATTAAAAAAATAAAATAAAGGGTAGAACAAGACAAGAAAAAATCTCCCAAGTGAAAGGGGTCGGCCAAGAAATTCCACACAAGGGAAAGTGACTATGAGAATAGTAAGACAGAGAATTTAGAATTTGTCAATTACTTAAGAGTGCCCTTAATATTAATATGTGGATTCAAAGCTCAAGTTGAGAAAGTAACCTTATTATAGCAATAATTATTGAACATTATACCCATTCATTAATCCAAAGATTAAAGTAAAAGATTAGCCCTAATCTTAATCATCATCACTAATACAATTGCATATCATCATCTTCTCTTAACCCTTCTTTTTCTCTCTCTCTCTTCTCTCTCTCCTCTTTTGCCCATAGATTAAAGATAATAATAAAGAAAAAAAAAAGAAAAAGAAAATAGAAAACCTCTCTCTCTCTCTCTCTCACACACACACGCACACACACACATCCTCTCTCTCCCATTCCTACCAAGGGAGTAACGCCGTTAAGAGAAACGCCGTTTGCTTGGGAGGACTAGTCCCGTTACACACGTGACTTTGGAACTACAAAAAGTTTATAAAGTTAAAGTCACGTGATCTTTCAAATGGCGCTGGAGCAGCTGAGTTTGGGTCCGAGGCCAGTTGACGGCGGACCAGACGGCCGTCAAGTGTCCGGCGATGGCGGCGGAGGAGGGGATGAGGGGAGCAAGGCGGCCCGGCTACCGCGTTGGACTAGACAAGAAATCCTCGTGCTTATTCAGGGAAAGAAGGTTGCGGAGACTCGGGTTAGGAGGGGGCGGGCGTCCGGGTCTGCTTTCGGGTCGGGGCAAATTGAGCCGAAGTGGGCGTCGGTTTCGTCGTACTGCAAGAGGCACGGGGTGAATCGGGGGCCGGTTCAGTGCCGGAAGAGATGGAGCAATTTGGCTGGGGATTTTAAGAAGATAAAAGAGTGGGAGTCGAAGATAAAGGAGGAGACGGAGTCGTTTTGGGTGATGAGGAATGACTTGAGGAGGGAGAGGAAGTTGCCGGGGTTTTTTGATAGGGAGGTTTATGATATTCTTGATGGCGGCGGCGGCGCCGGCGGGGGGACCGGTGGTGGTGGTGGTGAAGAGGAGGTGGAGGTGGGCGGCGGGTTGTCTTTGGCTTTGGCCCCTGCGGCGGCGGCTGCCGAAGCAGTGCCGGAGGGCGGCGAAGAGGGGGAGCCCGAGGCGTTGTTTGATAGTGGACGCAGCGCGGCAGTGGATGATGGGCTGTTCTCGGATTTCGAGCAGTCGGGTCAGGAGGAAGCGGGTCGAAGTCCCGGTCAAAGTAAGGAGACTCCGGTTAAAGATATACCCGCCCCGATTCCGATTTCTGGTAAACTGGTTTATCCTAAACTATAAGGATTCTTTTGCTAGTTTGGTGCATGTATGCATGCAGACTGTATTATGGATCTTTAAAAGGATTACTTGAATCCGATGGTACTTATTTGGTTCTATATGCATGAATGTTGATATTGAAACATTTATATTTGTCTTGAGGCATTGCAAATGTGCACAAAAAGTTTAGGAAAAAGAACAAAGAGTTTCACTTGACCTGGAGAAATGTTTGATATTGTTGATCACAAGAGCTTTTTCAGGGTAATTCATGTTCATGTACGTTTCCAATGAGCTATTTTCATGACAGAGGATGTCTTTTTCTTGTTTTTTTGGTAGTAATTCTTGAATACAGCAGGTTGGTTACCAGTGATTGTTCGATATCATACATGCAGTATGAAGTGTGTTTTCTGTGGTTGCATAAGCATGCCTATATGTGTATAAGCACAGATATACGTTTTTCTTCGTGATGAATATATGGATTGATATAAGATGATGGTCAAGGATATTAACTTTTCTTTTGTTTTTTACTAGTGATATTTAATTTGGACCATTGAAGTATTTCACTTTACATTTTTCAAGAATAAGATACAGCACACTGTATGTTTGCTGGTAGATGGGTAACTGCTGTGAGTGTTTGGCTGAGTCGACGTTCAACTGCAATTTGACATTTTCCCCTCTTTTCCTCTTTCGTATTTGTGTGTGTGCGGTGGGGGGAATAGGTGTGTTTCAGTTTGCTTTTGCTGGTGTGTAAATAAGACGAAAGGTTGGACCCTCTTCAGTTTCGTAGGAGTATGTGATATGTTATAATTAGTATTTCTTCGCATCCCAGTAATTTTACATTTTCAGGTAAATTCTAAAAACTAACTAGAGTAGTATTTTTCTAAAAGATCTATTTTCGTCAACATTTTATGTTGCCATCATTGATTTTGGTCTTTGTTTTTCTGCAGTTGCAGAGAAGCAGCATCAATCAATTCCCCAAGAGTCTCCTGATCAAGGTACTTTCGTTTATTTCCACAAAATCATGTCATGTTAGAACTTAACTACTATTGTTTCTTGTGACATAAAATAGAACTGCCGTGTGGTCCCATTGTTGTGCATCGGTTTATAAGTCAGGGAATCTTTTGCCGTTCTCTACAGCCATATCAATGGTGCAACTTTTTCTAGCTGACCTTTTTTTGATCTGGATTTTCATTTTAAATGGAACTACCGAATACTAGGATGGTTTGGTTTGAATTCACGTAACTGCATGTTAAATTGAATTTCCCTGTCTATCTGATTTTGTTTTGAGTTTTTAAGTACAAGTTATATTTGTGAACTTATGCAGCTCGGTACAATCTTGAAGTAGTCTAGTCTCAGAACCAATGCGTAAAACAAAATAAAACGGCTATTTGCCATGTCTAGGTAAATATTATCTGTTTTTTGAATTCAGCTGAATTAGAAAGTAAGCGGCAGTGAGCTTACTACCACGATTTCATAGGTTAGAATTAGTTGCTCTCTTGACAGAATGAAGCACCTTTTGCCGGTTTATTTGAAAGTTCTGCCATAGATCTAAAGAAGAACGACTGTTCCATTTCTTTTTTCCCTTCTTGTGAAATGGTAAGCTCGTGCATGGACATGAGGGGAGGTGGAATTTGATTTGTTGATCAGAAAAAAGAATATACTAGTAACGAAAGTTTAGAGTCAGAAAGTTCAGGTGATCAATTTTTCCATCAAAATCACTTTTCTTGAAGTGTGCTAAAGTTGAGAAATATGAATCCATAACCATCCAGAAGACTCATTTGGATTAATATTCAGAACTAGTGAATGTTTGGTTTAGATAAACTGAACAGTAGGTATGAGTAATGATTCAGGAACGGTAAACTTGGTCCTTACGTAGCAGGATGAGGGTGTTTGTCTTTAGATCTGTTTGATGATGTTGAGGTTGCCTTTGCTATTTTCTGGAAATCATAGATAGTTCTTAGATCAAATTGTCCACTTAATTTAGTATCAATCCTGCAACTGGATGATCAGTTTGTGTCTGTATCCCACATCTTGTGTTGGTCTCTGTGTGTGTGTGTGTTTAACTTTGTCTGAGGAAAACTCTTGTTGGGATAACGTATATACGCCGTCTTAATTATAATTAAGTTGCAACAAATCACTTGTATTGTGTGAGTAATTAAAACATCACTGACAGGGGATTTGAGTATAGTCCGGTAAACAAATATTGATGATTTGACTATGATTAAGTGGTTTAGTATTGTGATTATCTCATTTTCATTTATAGAGCAGACAACATCAAAGAACTTCAATCTGCTTCTATGCTGTTGCTTGCATCATGGCCTTTTGGTGCCTGGCTTATTTTAAAAAGAAATTAAATAACTGAATTTCTTTGTTAGAAAACAAGTCCAACCAACTTAGGAGGTGTTTGCATAGGCTTATCTTAAGCACTTGTCAGTATTTTGATGAAAATATGTTAAAATGAGTGTTTGATATTTATACCTTATGCTTTTGAAGCACTTATATCAAGCTCATTTAAACCAAAAGCTATAAGTTTCTCCTGCCAACTTTTGCAGAAAATTGTAATATTTTGAAATTTGTTTTGACCAGCTTAGTTCTCAAATACTCCTTTGTATTTTTTTTGAACTTTTCACTTTTCTTTTCAAACGCTCCCAAATTCACTACAAATATAAATTTACAAGTTTCTTTACAATTTTTTTCTTAGAGGCTTGGTTTGGTTCCATCTTGAAATTGTTTTTATTTGTTTTCGGGAGACGGAGACAAAGAAATATGCATGTATATTCTTGAGAGTTTTTAATATGTTCGGTTTTGTGTTTTGTATTAGTGTAAGATAAATAAAAATATAAGTTATATAAAACACACTAAAAATATAGGCAAACATTCAGAATGATTTTGACTGATAATGAAATAACAAATGCAAACAAAGGCCCGTTCGAGTTGAACTCACGAGGAGAGTTGTTTGCAGGCAGAAACAATGAGAAACAAGGCGGTTCTGAAGCTGAGGTTCGAAATACTCAAGAAGGACGGAAAAGAAAGCGCTATGCAAGTGGTGATGCAGAGGGGGAAACGACGAATCTTCAACATGAGTTGATTGAAGCGTTAGAGAAGAATGGGAAATTGTTGAGCTCGCAACTAGAAGTGCAGAATGCCCATCTTCAATTGGACAGAGAGCAACGAAGCGACCATGTAAATAGCTTGATAACAGTCCTCAATAAACTTGCCGATGCCTTGGGAAGAATTGCCGATAAGTTGTAGCCACAAAAAAGTTCCATATTAGGTGTACAGAGTGATTATTTTCGGATTAAGTATAGAATTGGAGGATTTGTGAATTATTCATGAAAGAATACATTGTGTTTATGGCATTAATAATTTGAAAAAGTAGAGGTTATCTTTTATTTGAATTATGTCAGGATGAACTCATTGTACTTTTTCCTATGTAAGGGAACTTAATCATTGTTTGATGAGAGAAAAAAATATTCCAACAAGTGAATTGTCTCCCAACTTCTGAGCCTTTGATAAGTACATTTATTAAATACTAGGAAGAAGTACGTGCGTTAGCTGCATGTAATTTGTATTATCTCTATAAAATTTTTACATTATAATAATAAAATGAATTTATAAACTAAAATTAATAGTTACTTTATAAATAAAGAAATATTATTTTTACCAAGTAAAATTAAACCTGCGACAAAAATAATAAAATATTTTTTGTCCACTTTATTTATTATTATATTATAAATTTCTTTTTTCAACATGCAATATATACATCTTTTTTAGTACAAGTAAAGTCAATTCATATGAGTAAATTTGGGTCAATATAATTATATATACACACAACAAATCCACAAAAAGACAAACACGCATGTATATGTATGTGCATGTGTATGTGTATGATATATAATGAGTATTGACTAAGACCGATACATAAAATATATATTGTGATTGATTTTTTTTTATATCAAGAGAAGTAATGCATACAAAAATTTAAGTATGTACATTATTTACTTTACGATATAAAAAAAACATTAAAGTAGAATAAATGTATTTATTTAATATTTATTATTTGGTGCCTTTTTATTGTAGTTTAATTGTTGGCAAATATTTTTCATTGGGGCTCTTATATTCTCAATAAATGTTACTTTATCTTGATGATCACAGTACAAGAACAAACAATGAGAATAAATTTTTACTTTTCGCTTTCATGTTTTTTTTTGATAAGTACTCTTTCATGTTTAACTTTTAGATCTTTCATTTTGTTAATTAACTCTAGTTAAAACAAATCATAAAAAAAAAACTACAGTATTGTAGTAGGAATAAGCATAAAATCGTTGTTTCTAATTGAACTTGTGCAACAAAATCAAAGTTGGACGGGGATGTGTGAAAAAAAAAAATGGGAGGCAAAGTGCAGATGACCCCATACGTTTAGGGATATCTATGTATGGTTGCATGCCCATTTTTTTCTTTTCTTTTATTTCTTCTGAAGACGGATACGTGTGTTGATGGTTTAGGAATAACATTTACACCTTTTGATATCTTTTTTACAAGAAGCAATTTCTATCGTACGTTGTTGAAAAAGATCAAATTTTGTACACTGACTTTTTATTCTATTATATTATAGATGATAAAAAAAATCATATAATACACCCAGTAATTGCACCTCAAATGCTCAAATTACATTTTAGTCTTCTCACTACAAAAGGTATTAACTTCACGTGATAATTGATATAATTGATTCTCATTTTTTGTTAATCTATGTTTCTCTTCAAAATGTATGCTTTACACGACAATTCATTTAATTAATTTTCATTTGCCATCTAACATATATGTTTAATATGTCAAGTGATCTAACTAATTTTCATTTATGCTAGGAAATTTCTCAACATTAAACCCTTTCAGTATTTATGATGTTTTCTAGTCATTTCGTGTTATATCATATGTGTATTTTTATCTAGTAAGGCCATGTTTACAATATTGTATTAGCCTAGATATCTGGGTTAATACGGCATTGTCCAGTATTTACTATCAATATGGTTGGCCCGCTACAAATCGTTGGGCCCGCTGTTAACCCCCATAATTTTTCATACTATAATCTCGGTTTTAGGTTACATATTAGCAATATGTGAACCCCACAACAATTTGGACTAAATTATTTTGCCTTAGTTGCCCCTCATATATGCATCGAAAATTCCATTTCTGTCCCCATTTTTTCATTTAATTACATGATGTCTTAAATGTAGTATTAAATATTGTGTCAGGGTTAGGTGGGCATTAATGTTACGAAATTATAACCAAGTTCCTTCTCCTCACTCCATTCGAGCAGCTCCTTCCTCAAGTCTTATTCTCTCAAAATTTCCTCTGTTGAAGCTGTGGAGACGATGTGGGTTTCTTCCTATATTCCTTCACTATGCAGTCTATAAGTTCTAACTCATCTTAATCTCGTGTTTCAGTTTAAGGTTTGTTCTTGTTCTTGTGCACAAGGGGTTGGAGGAAAAAGCTAGCATCCCGTCTGACTTGTTTTTGGGGCCAATTGATGCAAGGAAGGGTCTTTTTTCACTTGTATGTTGAGTTATTATTTTGTGTCGCCAAATAGACAGCTTGAGACCAGTGTATAAGATTTATATATTATTTTTAAAATGGGGGATGCTAACTATTTATTGGCAATAAAATTTAGTTATAACTTGATTATAATGATGAATAATTCATTAATTTTGTTATTTACGCAATTTTTCTATTTTTATTCTTGGCATAAATCTTTAGGGAAAATTGCATTTTTTGTCCCATAAAATAGGCCCAGTTTCAATTTAGTCCCATATGTTAGACTGATCCCACATTTAGTTCCATATATTAAAAAAAATCTCAATGTTGGTCCCACGTCACTTTTTCGTCAAATATTTAACGGAAAAGTTACTTGGCCGTTAAAGACTGATTTTTTTTTTGGGGGGGGGGGGGGGACGTTTCTTTTGGGGGAAATGAAGTTAGGGCTTACAACAACATTTTTTCACCTAAAAATTGAGAGTCTTCCTGTTAAAATTTCAATAACAATAAACTGTTAGACAACAAACTGAATTTTGTAAAGGTAAAAAGATCAGCTAGGGGGTAGTCCAGCGGGCTTGGGCTGCGGTAACTGAGACAGATGTTCATCAGCGACTGTGGAAAAAGATCCAATCATGCCGGCTTGGTTTGCTTCAATGGTCGCGGGAGGAGTTCCAGCAGCCTAGGCACGAGATTCAGCAACTGGAGAACAGATTTTTGGAGTTGGAAGGTGGACAAAATGACTCTGAGGTGAGCCGGGAGATGCAGGACATTAGGCTTAAGTTGGCAGATTTGGAAACTCGAGAACAGATGAAGTGGCAGCAACGCAGCAAGGCTCATTGGCTTGTGGACGGTGATGCGAACACCCGGTTCTTTCATTCCCGTGCTTCGGTTCGGAAGCGTCGCAATAGTTTGTCTCGTCTGAAGGATGATGTGGGGGTATGGAGACATAGGGAGGAGGATATACAGGATGTTCTAATGGGGTACTTCAGGTCCATTTTTGAGTCCAGTCGACCGTCGGCTGAATGCATTGATGAGGTGTTAGCAACAGTCAACCCACGTGTGACCCTGGAGATGAATGCGGCCCTGAGTGAGCCATTCACCGATGCTGAAGTGAAGTGTGCTAAATCTGGTGTGTACCCTCTCAAATCCCCTAGCCCCGATGGCATGTCCCCCGTATTCTTTCAGAAATTTTAGAATGTCGTTGGCGTTGATGTGACTCAATCTGTGCATAGAATTCTTAATGACCATATCTTGCTGCATAAAATGAACTACACTCATATTGTCCTGATCCCTAAATGTAGCAATCCTGAGCTTGTTACCTAGTTAAGGCCGATTAGTTTGTGTAACGTGGTTCTTAAATTTGCCTCAAAGTGTATAGTGAATCGTCTTAAGGGCATTATGGATTCCATTGTTTCTCCTCCCCAATCTGCATTCATCCCTGGTAGGTTGATTACTGATAATGTCCTTCTTTCTTTCGAGCTAAATCAAAACTTAAAATGTTCAACTCGAACCCGTGAAGGGCATCTGGCGCTAAAATTGGATATGAGCAAGGCCTATGTTCGGGTCGAATGGGCATTCCTACGGCAAGTCTTGCTTAGGCTAGGTTTTGAGGGTAGATTTGTTCATTTGATTATGCTCCTTGTTACGACTGTCTCATACTCGCTAACACTGAATGGTTCTCACTTTGGCTTCTTTAGACCGGAGCGCGGTATCCGTCAGGGAGATCCGTTGTCTCCTTATTTGTTCATCTTTTGTGCAGAGGCCTTCTCGTGTCTTGTCCAGGAGGTGGAACGACGGGGGAGACTGCGGGGCGTGGCGGTGGCTGAAGGGGCTCCGAGGATTTCGCACTTGTTGTTCGCCGATGATACACTGTTATTTTGTGAGGCGAAGGAAGAGCAGTTAAGGGAGATTCAACGGATATTAGCGAAGTATGCGCAGGCCTCGGGACAAGTTGTGAACTTTGCGAAGTCAAGCATGACGATTAGTGGCCGATTGGGTGAAGATAGACGGCGTAGACTGGCTTCGCTGTTGGGTGTCCAACTGGTGCATGCCCATGACCGCTACCTCGGTTTACCCGCCATCGCCGGACAGTCGAGGAGTGCGCTGTTCCACAACATCCGTGATCGCTTTTGGGAGAAGGTATGTGGGTGGGATGCCAAACTGCTGTCTCAAGCGGGGAAGGGCGTGCTAATTAAGTCTGTCCTCCAAGCCCTCCCGAATTGCTTCCGGTTCCCCAATTATCTTATAAATAATTTAGAGTCGGTTACATCTATTTCTGGTGGCATAATAGAGGGGAGAAATGGGTGCATTGGGTGGCTTGGCAGAAACTTTGTCGGTCATGGGAGTTGGGGGGTTTGGGTTTTCGGGGATTGAGAGCATTCAACTCAGCTCTATTGGCAAAACAAGGGTGGCGACTACTGGCTCATCTGGACTCTTTGCTAGGGAAGGTGCTTAAGGCCCGCTATTTTCCAAACAGCTCATTTTGTGAGGCGGAGGTAGGCCTTAGACCTTCCCTAACCTGGCGCAGTATCCTTGGAGCTCAGGAGGTACTTGCATTGGGCTGCTCGGCTTGGGATGAAGCAGGGACCCAAGGAGGTGGCCGAGTGGTCTGGAGGTTGGCAAAAAATGGTATATTCACGGTAAAAAGTGCTTATGTTGTGGCTATTGAGCTGGGGTGTAGCAGGGTGGCGTCGTCGTCTCGTTTGTAGCCTTTCAACATGGATGATGGTAGGGCTTTTTGGCAGAGGCTGTGGAGCGTTCCGGTACCGCCTAGAGTATGGTTACAGGCCTGGAAGTTTTTTCATAATGCTGTACCGACCTTGGAGAATTTGGCTCGGTTTCGACCAGAGATGGACAGGTGCTGCAGCTTTTGTGGGGCTGACCTGGAGAGTCTGCAGCATGTGCTAAGGGAGTGTCCATATACTCGTGTGGTCTGAGCGCTATCAAATATACCTTGGTCCATAATATCGGCAGATTCATACTCTGTGGCAGATTGGTTTGTCAAAGTGTTCGAGCGTATTGACGGTCAGGCTAGGCCGTGGTTCTTCGTTATCTGTTGGTCGCTATTGCGTTGTAGGAACAAGAAGGTGATGGAGGGAGGTCATACGGATCCGCTGCAGCTGGTTCAGGATGCAGCCGTGCTATTGTTTAAGTACGAACAGGCTCGCGCAGCAGTAAGGTCCCATGTTCTGGTTTAGGAGTTGTTTTCCTTTTCTGTCTTTTGGGTGATAGTCTTTTGTTGTTTTGGCTCTGTGTAGCCATGTCGTGCTTTGATTATGTTTCTAGATCGTGCTGTTGGTTTTTTCTTTTTTGTGCTTAGTAGGCCTCTTGAGTTGGGAGGGGGCTGTTGTGTTGCGTTCTATTTCATTGTGGGTAGCCTAGAGATCTCGTTAGGCTAGGCTGGTTTGCTGTGGTTTCTTCTCTGCTTGGACTTTTGTTCTCGTGTGGCTGCTATAAAAATGTCATCGCTTTTTCCGTAAAAAAAAAAAAATAAAAATAAAAATTATCATATAATCATGTGTTTCTAACATGTTAAAAAAATTATTAATAATTTCAAGGGTCTTCTAATGATATATATATATATATATATATATTTGTAGTATTATAAAAGAAAAAGTTGTTTTCTTCTAATAAAATGATGGTTATATCATACTTTTACCACTTATTTCAAATTTTGACCTCCAAAACAAAATTGAATTTTAAATTAGAAAAGTGAATTTATCCTTGAAAATCCTAATAAATATACTTATCCAACTTAAACTTTAGTTTTGTTTTGAGGGGCATTTTTTTTTTTAAAAAAGGTGATAGGATTCTGAGATAACCACCATTTATTAGAGGAAAACAACCTTTTCTTTTATAATAGTATAGATAGACTACGCTCATCCATTAAGTGTTTTTGTAAATTAGTTTTATAAAACATTTTAGATCGGATAATTAACAAATATATGGTTAATGATCTTTCAAACTTCAATGTAAAATAGATCATATATGTACTAAATTTAAACACACTAATTAATATATCTTAATATTTTTATCATTTTTTTTATTTGCTCACGCATCGTGTGTGCGCGGACTGCTAGTACCTATAAAAAAAGAATCTACACACCTCTCAACACACACACACACACACAAACACAAACACACAACCCCAATCCTAACAACTCAAGTGTTAAAACAAGTCCAAAACTCTCGACAATTTCCAAAGCTATGCAGTCACAAAGGTTATACGTCTTCTTGACATTAAAGGCTTGATACCATATTTCAAGGTAGCTTGTGATTTTCTCTCACAACAGGACACACAAGCCAGGCGTTTTTTTGTATCTTCTTTTTTGTTGAATTGTTTTAAACTATTCTAATTTTACAGGGTGTAAATTGCATTTAACCAAAACCTTAAGTAGCAATATTTGTGTTGTATCTGTTGAAAATTTCAACTACTTTTTATTTCCTTTTATTTCATCAACTTTTGAAAAAGTGTACTATAATTTTACTTAATTAACATAAGGTCATTCTTCTCTACTACTATTCTAAGTAGATGACTTAAATTTTCAAATGTTATTTTGATTTTACGATAATATTACTGATAGTGATTCTTTTTCTTATTATTATTTATTTTTATAATTTTATATTTAACTACATCTACTATTTTTCTTATAGATTTTTCCTTACAATTTAAAAAGTTATAACTTAATTTACATAAAAATTCAATTCAACTCAAGTAAAAAAGAACTTAACTAATATGTCTTAATCAAGATGCCCAAAAGAATGAAAATTCTTAAAATGCTAATTTAGATTATCTGTCTCCCTTCTTTATCTTTTATTAAATATTTTATTTATTTATTTTTTAGTACTTGAAAATATTTATTTTTGTGAATTATTTTCTCCTTTATTAATCCAATATTGCTTTCCTGCTCTGCATTCTGTTATTTTTTTTGTGGGATTTTTTTCGATATGTTATGGATTGTGATCTTAATAACTAATTTTTATTTATTATTAAAAATAGTCCTTATGAACAAGTATAAATATATTTTCACAATGGAAACAAACATTGCCGGGATTTACACTTTAATCATAGTATAATATAATACAATATATATAATAAAATAGTACTTGATATTTGTTGAAGTTTTAGCTTAATATTTACATATATAGTTCATTTAGAGTTTTACCTTCAAATATTATCATATATAACCTAACAAAATATTTTTTAAACAAATATTTAAAGTATATTCTGACGAATTAATTGAATTGAGATAATATTTATTTATTTTTGTTTACGATTCTTGTAGCTAGTTAATTGTTGGTTAAATGCATCATGATCGATTTTTCTTTTTTTTTTTCCTACACATTAATAAGTCATTCACACACACACACACACACATATATATATGCATATTATTGTACTATATATATATTACTATGATTATTAGTATTATTATTCTCACCTATTTATCAGTCATATTTCTCTATATTTAAAATAATACTCTAGTGAAAGTATATACATTCATCTTTAGGAATATTTCATACTATCTAACATTTGTAATCGACTAAACTATCCTTTGTTAAGTTATAAATAACAATCATAAAAATACAGTAAAAAATCTAAACATTCCTCTCACTCCAAGTTCTAGCAGTTCAAGAAGCTACACTAAAAAAAAGATACAGTTTGTGGATAACAAAAATAACATCTTCTATAGTTATAAACTTATGTCAGTAATTTCTATCAATTGTTAGAATTTGAAATTATTATGATTGTCTATATTTTTTTAGTATACTTTTTATAACTATTACTAAATTTAATAGGGGGTAGTTTAGTCATCACAAATATTAAAAAATATGAAAAAGGAATCATTATTATTTACAAAGTACTGCACCACAGTGCATGTATACAGAGTTTACTTACGTCTATCACATATTTAATCTTTTTTAGTTAAGTGCACATAAATATTACAAAATAAAATAAAACAAAAATAAGAATTTAATAAGTACGATTGGCCAATTGTTCATTTAAATTTTGATACGTGTCAAGTTAATAATTCTTATATCTATGTCAATAACTTATTTAATGACCTACTTAATAATCATTTTTGATATCCATTACAATCTTATTAGTAACTATATTAATAAAATTATAACATATAATATAGAAAAATTAGACAAAGTTTATCAATGGTTACGTGCCCATTTTTTGTTTTTTCTCTCTTCTAAAAAAAAGGGATATGTGTGGTGATGGTTTAAGAATAGGATGTACAACTTTCAATATTTTTTTTTACAATGAGAAATTTCTGTTGTACATAGTAGAAAAGATTAAATCTTGTACACTGATATTTTATTTTATTAGAGATGATTAAAAAATCATATAAGGTATCTAGTAATTATACCTCAAATGTTCAAATCACATTTTAGTCATTCTTACTACAAAAGTGTTCACTATACATGATTAGTGATTTAGTTGATTCTCATTTTTCTTTTAACCTATTTTATTCTTCAAAATGTTGCTTTACATGACAATTCAGTTAATTGCTTTTTATTTATCATCTACCATATCTTAATATGTCAAATGATATAACTAATTCTCATTTATATCTATGCTATAAAATCGCTCAACATTAAATTCTTTCATTTTTTTATTAATTCTTCAAGTCATTCCTTGTTATATCAAAGGCGTACTTTTTATCTAGTATGTATCTTATATTATGAATATAATATACTAAAAAACTGATGTCTAAATATGTAGAATGTGAAAAATAATTAATAGGAATAAATATGAATAATGTGAAAAGTAATTAATAAAAATTAATAAGTATCTTATTTTACTTTATTATTCTTAAAGAATTAATATTATAAGGTTAATTTAGTCCAATCAAAAAAAGAAAGAAATTTTTTTGAGGATTCATACTTTTATATATATATATAATAATATAATATAATATATATATATATATATATATAGACTAGATATAGATAAATAAAGGAAAAACACTCACTTACACGAAAGAAATTAAAAGGGCTCGTTAGGAATTCAATTGATAGCAGGCATAAAGATGAACTTGTGGAAGGGACTTATTTCAATTATTATGCTTAGCTACCCAACAAATTTGGTAAAACACAAAGCATTTATAGCAAATATTAAAACTTTTTCACCAAGCAAACGCATTTCAAATCTTGTATTCTAATATACATTTTTTTTTTTTGTATTTTATACTAGGGATACAACTAAAAAGAAACATGAAAAATTGAAAAATTGAAAATACAAAATTGTCCAATATGTATAAAAATGAATTAAAATGAACAGACGCTTTATACTAAAAAGACAAAACTATAGGGAATATTTTTTGCTATTATTAAAATAACACAACGAATGTAAATACTATATTTATTTTATCACAGTGATATTGAGTTATCATAATATGTCTTCTAGAATATTTAGTTAAATTACATAATATAATATATATATATAGTTTTATAGTGTATATATATATATGTTAAGAGCTAAATTTATTCTTATCGATCTAATTTATTTATTAATTTATAATTATGATATAATAAATACTTTAATGGTAAAAGTAGCAATTTATTGAATATATTACACTATTTACTTTTATATTTTAATTTAATTATTATATATAAGTACAAACTGACCTTGAGAAAAGTGCTTCCTTTGGGCTTGAGAAAGATCCTCATCTAGGCTAAGCTTGGTCTTTAAATCATTTATTTGGCAGTGCCTGTGAAGATTACAGATTAGGACTAGCATGCGAATTTAAAAGAAGACGTCATTAATAGAGTATAGAGTAGTTATCTTACCATAATCTTGTTGACTATTTTCTCGAGCTGTATTTGCTGATTATGCCTCATTTTTTTATTTAAAGATTAAATGAATTGTCTGATGCTGCATGTATACAACGTAGCCAAGATAGGATTTTTCCATGTTCAGTTCCTTTAGATTTAAGGATCACATTTTTAATTCAATTCCAAGCAATGGTGAGACATAGTAAGGTGGAATAGATTCGTTTAGTTTTCTCTCTCCATATTCCTATATATATGTTGGTGCCACAAAGATGGCAAAAGTGTAGATTCACTCTCATAGAGTTTCTTTTTAACAGAAAGATGACTACTTTCGACTCTCAGATCAAACAGTAGTTTCCACCTCAATCTCATCCAAAAATTTGCAACACAGTAAGCCAAGAAAGTGCAGAAAAAGTAGAATATCAAAATCAAGATTTGATCAACACAATCAACATCAGTTTGAATCTAGGAACCAAAAGTTGAAACACAAGTTACTTTTGTGTTTTGAGCACCTTCACACTGCATAACTCTTCACAAAATTAGCAAGAAAATCAGAGATTTGCTTGAGTTTCTATTATTTGATTTAACAAAGACTATGGAGAGAAGGCAAACAATCATGAAGCAAGTCAATGTAGGAAAACCGAGAAAAGAGAAGTCCAAGAATCATCCAGGTGGAAAGTTACTTTGTTACATAACACTTTCAATGTAATAGTATAACTGTGGGGGTAAATTTAGGCCAATTAAAAAAAGAAAGAAACCTTTATAACTATTCATATTTTTATATAGATATAGATAGATATAAATATAGATATAGAATAGATATAAAATAGATAATTTTTGTTATCCGATTTAATGTCTAAATGAGAAATTTTATGACTTTGACTATTTATTAATTAGTGATTGATTAAATATCCCATTTGAATTAAAAATATTATAGCTGATTAAATAAATTATTTAATTTACAAAATTTAATTATTTTTATAATTTATTTATTCAATTTAGTTAGATTTATTAATAAAATACTTAATTATATGTGCATGTATTTAATTATACTTTGGTAGAGAGAAATTGATAAATATTAGTAGAATTATTAGAAAATCATATTTAAGAAATATAAAAAAATTATTTGAGAAATATTATGTTTATTAAACAGGTGTATGAGATTTTTGAGATAATTTAATTCATGGATGTTATCAAGAACGGTAGCAAAAAAAATATAAGGGGTTCCATAAAATAATTTCTTATGAGTTAATTGATAGGCTAGATATATACCAAGAAAGCTTAGAATATCTAGTTATTGAGAAGAAAATACAATAGAGATTTGAATTTCGGTACAAATAAAATATTAAAAGATTGGTGGAAGATGTTTGAATATTATTTAACATTTTGTTCAGAATTTATGATATTCTCGTGATAGTGATTATAGATATGATAATTAGGCACGAAGATAAAGTAGAGAGTTGACTAGCTCTTGCTACTAACCTAATGCGAGGTTGAGGTAAAATTGGATTTATATATATATATATAATGATATATATGTGTTTGTGTTGTCTACTTGATCGTGAATTGTTGGTCAGTTGTCTGGACTACACTAATGTTTATGAAGTTATCGTTATATCCTTATATTTGATCCTGGGGTAATAAAGGTAGATGAATAGATAAATGGTTATGTGATACTATATTTGATTGTTGAATAAAAGTGAATGGTGACGTTATTGATGCGAAATTGATTGTCGAAGGAAATTGAATGATGAAGTTATTGATGTTGATATTTTGAATTGAAATAAAGAGATGGTTTATCTGATTGGGGGCATACTACAATGGTTTATGATGACATGATTGATGACGATCTGTGTGTTGTTAATTGATAAACGAAGATGATGGGATATTATACAAGTTGTGTATTGTGTGATATCATTGATGATGAATCATACAGTCTGTGTGTTTTGTGATATCAGAAAAAAAAAAGAAAAAGAGAAAGTATTGTGATTGAGGTGATGATAGCCGGCAAAGGTCATTGAGTGATGTACTCCAACGTGGGTAAGCAGGGACCTAGAAAATAAACGATAACATCGCGTATTATATTATGGATTGATATATGATTGTTGATATGTGCTACTACTTGAATTTATTGTGATTGCATGGCGAATATCCGTTGGTTGATGTCATTACATGAGATTTGTCGTGTTGTGTATGTGTGTGTATATATATATATATATAAGCTAATTAATTATATTTATTGAGTAGACAACTCATCCTTGCCACATATTTTTGTTTCAGGAAATAGACAGCAGTGACTTGCCTAAATAGATCATAAACCCAATCATCAGCCATATTACATGGGTCGGTGGTTATATCTTGAGCTGGGAGCTCTAAAGACACAATTACATAGATACTAGAATTTCATTGAGTTTTTATTTTAAGTTTTGTAATATCAGGAATTATATCTTTCTCCTTTCCATTGTTCATAAATGCTACAACGGTGTACTAAATACCAAATTTCAACGAAGTATTTAAATTACTGATGTCTATGTAGTACATATAGAGTTTATCTTATTGGGTTAGATATGAATTTTTTACGAGATCAAATGTATTTATGAAGGGGGTGCTACATCTGAGATTCGGCGCTCTCTCGGGAAGGAAATGGTCGAACTCCGCCAAGAGATAAGAAAGGAAGCCACCCTCTTGGAGCGAGGAATTCCCTTCAACATTGACATCATGGCAGAATAGCTCTTTGCTCACTTTAGGGCGCCTTTACACCTACCTACTTACAATGGCACTACAGACCTTACTGAGCACATCCACAAGCTTGAAAATGCAGCCTTGCAACACAGGTGTACTGATGGTATTGAATGTCTTGTTTTTCTTACTATACTAATCGACTCTGCCCAGCAGTGGTTAGATCAGCTCCCAACTGGATGAATACGTTCTTTTGCAGAGTTTAGCTCTCTTTCATGTACCTATTTTCTAGTAACAAGAAATACAAAAAATCAGCTATCCAACGTTTTCAGGGTAAAATAGGAGGAAATGAGACCATGAGGCATATATCCAACATTTCAATAACATCGTCTTGTAAGTTTCAACTACCCACTAGGAAGTGATGATTAGTGCCTCATGCAGGGACTTTGAGTCAAACCTCTCTTCTAATCATTAGCAAAGAAACCTGCAGCCAAATTCCATGACCTGCTAGCCTAAGCAGAGGAATACATGAACTTAGAAAATGGCCGGCTGGTGAAGAAGGGCGACAACCGCGATAGGAGGAGGGACACCGAAACCACCTCTTCTCGTAGGAGCAAAGGGAAACTTCGAGGCTAGTTCAATCTCCTCGACCTGACGAACGACCATTTTACCACACTCATTGTTAGCCCTGCACAGATGTTGTAGGCCATGAACAGACATCCTGCTCTACAATGGCCTAAAGGTGTCAAGGAAGGACAACAACTTCCCAAGTCTAAATATTTCTACAGGTACCATAGGGAGTATGGACATAAAACCAATAGATGCTGCCAGTTGAGGCAGGAAATAGAGAGTCTCATTCAAGCCAATTTCTTACGAGAATACATTGACAAAGATCGGCATTGCGAGCAGTGAGACGAACACACCTGTAAGTGGGATTCCTACAAGAGCAAGGAGGGACCTGTTAATTCCTTTAGAGGGGAACACCGCCAAGGAGAAAGTCTCTATTGAGGAACAGAGCTCGGAAAACATACCTGTCAAATGGGTGATCAACATGATAATAGGAGGACCCATCCAGGTGGACTCTATGAGAGCTAGACGTGTGCATGCTCTTGCTGCCAGAATGGTCATGGAGATTGACCACAAAGCACTAGCAAGCGATCCCATGATCCACTTTGGACCTGTTGATACACAGGGAGTTCACTTACATCTTAATGATGCTCTTTTCATTTCTTAAAGCCAATGGATGGCGTGTGGATCGTCCTGGGAGGAGCGCGAATGCGGAAGCGCGATGTAAAATAATAACATGAAATTTAAACATGCTTGTACATAATCATAAATAACACGTTCAAGGGGTGTTCCCTTGAACCTCCCGGGTATTCGGTGTATCTCATGAATAAACAAAGCATATATATCATGGATGCCATAGGGTTAAAATTGAAGACATAACAATAAAAGGAACCTACCCGGTTGTAGTTCTGTCTTCAAACCGCTACACGCGTTGTTCCCCGCTTTGCACCAAGATCTCAAATAAGAGACCCTCTAAATCGTCCATGCAATCTGTCCGCGTTTCTTGATCCTCGTGCTAGCAAAAAAACCAAGTGTATATTTATATAGAGAGGAGGGATCAATCAAGTGTTATTAGTTAACGTGATCGATCCTCCTAAAGTTCACTTGTATGAAAACAAGGAACTACGAACTTTCTTGGAGAAAAGAGGTGGGGGTGAGAGAGAGAGAGGGCCGAGCCTTGTGTGTGTGTGTGAGTGTGTTTTCACTAGATGATCATCCTTCTCAAGTTTCATCCTAGGAGTATTTATAGATGTGGAATCTTATTCCTCTTCAAACTCCAACTTTTAGAAGTATGGTTGACTAGGATTTTGACCTAGTCAAAGTCCTAGTCAAATTAGACTGGGATTATTCAAACTAATCTAGGTCTTTGATCATTCCTGTTTAATCCCATCCGTCCATCACTTTGATGGATTTAATTATGGAATATTTAAATCCTAGTTAAATAAACCATAGGGCTTTTAAATAAATAATAATAATTAATATTTATTTTAAACCCACTTAATTTATTTCGATAAATCTAATTTATTAGTTAATTCCATTTAATCTAATTAAAGGAATCAACACTCCAAGAAAGAAAAGGGAACCAATTTAATCTAATTAAATTGTTCAACCTCTCTAAATTAATTCTAAATTAAATACCTTTGTGTGACTCTTTAGGTTCACCCTCAGCTAGACTTGCCCGAATCCCCAATCATCTCATGAAGGGAATTCACCCGTCACCATGGGTGGCCGCTAGCAACGGTCCATGGCACTAAAGACTAGGTGAATGTTTATGGTGTGAACATTTAGGCTCTTCAATACGTTTATCCTTCCATCTACAATCTCACAGCTTAGAGTCTAGGGCATGGATCCATAGGTACCCATTTTTGACTTAGGCCTTGCCTCGTCCATACTAAACGTCACAGGGGTCCTACCCATTGTTCATTTACTGTGGCCACAGATTTATCAGGGACGAGTCTCAGAGTAAAGTGAGATATTACCGTCAACCTTCTGACATGAGATGGATCCTTTCTTAGGACCTATTGTCACGCTACACATCTTAACAACACTAGATAGGGCTTATGACAATCGAGTCACTTGACTTAGTAGCCCCTTGCCATATCTAAGATACAGGCACGGTGTGTAGGTGATCTCAGTAATCTCTTAAGTTCGAGGATCAAATTCGTATTGTTGGAATCGGGAATACAAGTCATACCGACCCTACTCAAGGTCTTCCATATGACGGTTCCCACGAGTCACCTCAGTTAGCTGCCACCTAGCTGGCTGACCCACCAACATTGCATGGACGAGCCTCATCACTTGTCGATGAAACGCGACTGCTATTGTTTAGTGCAAGTCTCACACGGATTCTCGATACCCTATCTTGAGATTCCTTGACTTGGAGTGTTTCAGACCAATCCATAGAAACTGATTTCATAAACTGCCATCTAATGCACATTCCAGTTTCTCGGAATATCGTTTGGTCTGTAGGCTTTGCTTGTGCAGGGAACAATTAATGTAAAGTAGTACGTGAACACAAACAAAGTATTGAGCCAAAATGAATATCACTTTCTTATTCATGACAATTATTAAAACACCAAAACTGTTCAGACATAGGTTACATTAGCCTAATCAGATTGGCTTCACGGTCACCTATTCTAACTATCTCCCACTTGACCTAAAGTCAGTTGCCCATATGCCTAATCCCCATATTCTCAAAGATGCTGCGTGTGAGCAGTTTGTGACATAGGCTTTGTCAATGGATCTGCTGTGTCGTCTGCTAAGCTGACTCAGTCCATCCGAACGTCACCCATTTTCCTTAAAAGGTGGTAGCGTCTAAGAATGTGCTTGGATCAGTGATGGGATCTCGGTTCCTTTGCTTGCAATATTGCTCCGTTGTTATCACAGAAGATAACCACGGGCTCGGCAATGTTAGGCACCACACCCAACTCTTGGATGTAGTTTCTCATCCAAACCGCTTCTTTGGCAGCTTCTGAAGCTGCTATGTATTCGGCCTCAGTGGTGGAATCAGTTGTGGTTTCTTGCTTGAAACTTTTCCATGCCACACACCACTATTGAGTTTGAATACATAACTCGATTGAGACTTGGCATCATCGTCATCCGCCTGGAAGCTAGCATCTTTAAAACCTTCCAAAATCAACTCTCCATTGCCACAGACCAAGAACACTTCCTTAGTCCTCCTTAGGTACTTAAGGATGCTCTTGACCACATTCTAATGCGCCTCACCTGCACAGGACTGATATCTACTAGTTACACTTAAGGCGTAAGCGATGTTAGGCCTTGTGCAGTGGACGACGTATTGGATGCTGCCTATGGCAGAAGCATAGGGGACGCTCTTCATCCTTTCAAGCTCCTCATCAGTCTTGGGAGACTGTTTCTTGGATAACTTGATCCCATGCCTTATGGGAAGAAAACCTCGTTTGGAGTTATCCATGTAAAATCTTTTTAAGATTTTCTCCACATACGAGTTTTGGGTTAATCCTAAAATTATCTTAGATCTGTCCATGACGATCTGGATGCCTGGAATGTAGGAGGCTTCACCCAAATTCTTCATGGAGAATTGCGTGGATAACCATGCTTTTATGTCACTTAACATTCTAACATCATTCCCTATGAGTAGAATGTCATCCACATAAAGCACTAGGAACACTACAGAGCTCCTACTGACCTTCTTATATATACAAGAGTCATATTCGTTTTTGACAAAAATCATATCCTCGTATGACTTCATCAAAGCGAATGTTCCAACTACGGGATGCTTGTTTGAGGCCATAGATGGACTTTTGGAGTCGGAAGACCTTCTGCTCTTCCCCAACAACCGTGAATCCCTCCGACTGATCCATATAGATATCTTCCTCAATGAAACTGTTGAGAAATACCGTTTTCACGTTCATCTGCCATATTTCATAGTCATACCATGTTGCTATGAAAAACATGATATGAATGGACTTATCCATGGCTGCTGGCAAATAGCTATCCTCAAATTCGACCCCGAGTTGTTGAGTGTATCTTTTTTCCACTAGCCTAGCTTTGAAGGTGGTAACTTCTCCATCAACACCAAGTTTACGCTTATAGACCCATTTACACCCAACCGGTTTAACGCCTTTGGGTGGCTCTACCAGTGTCCATACTTGGTTTGTGCTCATGGAGTCCATTTCGACTTTCATGGCCTCAAGCCATTTTCTCGAGTCAATGTCAGACATCGCGTGCCAATATGTCTTGGGATCTCTGTCCAATTGACCGGTCATGCTTAGAAAGCCATACCTCACGGGAGGACGAGGCACTCTAGCTGACTTACGGAGGACTGGAACGTCAGTGGTGACTGTGGGCGCAGATACGACAGAGCTGGTGGATTAGGTACTGTGGTTGGCTCCTCGTGAGGTTGACATGCCTAGCATGTTGATCCTCCCGAGGTGGCTCGATCCGTTGGGTACTTATCCTGAAACCTCTAAGTGAGGTGTCCGTAGCTTCTGGTGCTGATGACTGATTTGTCTCACTTGACTCCTCAAGGATCAGATCATCATGTTGGACACCTGTTGGAAAACCCATTTTCAAGAACACCGCATTCCCTGAAACAAATACTTTTTGTTTCGAGGGGTCATAGAAATAATAACCTGCAGTTTCTTTAGGGTATACAATGAACCTGTACAAGCTAGACCTTGATTCTAACTTGTCTCTTACTAACCCCTTGAAGTATGCAGGGCTATGCCACACTCTCAAGTATTTGTAGGAAGTAGGCTTGCCGTGCCATATCTCATATGGTGTTTGGGTCACAACACTGGTCGGCGCCAAGTTTAGCAACTTGGCTGCTGTTTCTAGTGTGTAGCCCCGAAAAGACAAGGGCAATTCGGTAAAACTCATCATGGATCAGACCATGTCTAAAGGGTTCAATTCCTCCTTTCAAAGACATCGTTTAATTCTGGTGTCCTGGGAGGTGTCCATTCAGAGCTTATACCGTTTCCTTTTAGATAGTCGAGGAATTCATTACTAAGGTATTCGCCGCCTCGGTCTGACCGTAGGATTTTAATTTTGCACTCGGTTTGATTCTCAACTTCAAGTCTGAAGTCTTTAAACCTCTCAAGAGCTTCAGACTTGTACCTCATCAGGTAAACATAACCGTACCGTGAGTGATCTTCGGTGAAAGTTATGAAGTAGGAGACCCACCTCCACACACGTATGTATAGACCAAGTCCAATAGACTTGTGGCAAGCCTGCTTTGTCCGACAAAGGGCTTCTTGGTGATTTTCCCTCTAAGGCAAGATTCACAAGTTGGTAGATTGCTCAAATTCCCAACCTCTAGGTTCCTTGAGTCTACCAATTTCTTTATCCTTTCTTGAGAGATGTGACCTAGCCTTGCATGCCACAGTTGTGCGTTCCCGTCATCATGTATTTTACGTTTGTGTTGAGCATTCATAACGAAATTTAATTGTTGTAGGATATAGAGTCCGTTATTAAGTGTACCAAGCAGATGAGCAAATCCACCCTTCATCAAATAAAAGCAATTTTTATGGATAAAAAACTCATAACCACTATTGTCTAACAATGGAATGGAAACGACATTTTTGATCATGTTAGGTACATAATAAACTTGCTCTAAATTATACTAATGCGATCACTAACTACTAAGGTGGCGGATCCTATAGCTTCTGCAGAAATGGCCTTGCCATTGCCAAGCTTTAGAACTGTTTCGCCGCTACTCAGTTTTCTGCTTCTTTTCAACACCTGCAAGTTGTTGCAAATGTGAGCTCCACAACCGGTATCTAATACCCAAGAGGCAGAGTTAGTAACCATATTAACCTCAATCACAAATATACCTTGCTTGGAAATGAGTTTGAGGCAATCCCTATTCCAATGCCCTTCCTCACGATAATGAATACATATGTTATTTGCCCTCGATTGTTGCTTTGAGTCAATTTTCCTTTTCCCTTTGCCTTTCCCCACTTTGGCAACGGGAACACTCTTAGCATTGATAGCGGCTTTGATGGCCTTTCCCTTTCCCTTCTTCCTTTTCCAACGTCCGGCACCCTTACCTTTTGTTTTGGAAGTCGAAGCCTCTTCAATCAATACCGATGGCGCAAACTTTTTGGTCGTTGCCTCGTATTGCACCAACATATTGATCAACTCATGGATACCCTTCTCAAGAGCATTCATGTTGTAGTTAATAATGAATTGGTCGAAGAAGGGTGGGTGTGACTGAAGGATCACATCAATGTACGTCTCGTTATCGAGCCCTGCCTTGAGGTCATCGAGCTTTTCCACCAAGGTAAGCATCTTGACCCCATGCTCATGTACAGATGACCCTTCGGTCATTTTAGTTCCAAAGAACGCCTTCGTTGCGACATACCTAGTATGCCGGTTCGGGACAACATAGCAATCTTTCAGGCGAGCTATTATGGAAGGAACGTCGTCTAGCCTCTCATACTGTTTTTGTATCTGATTGGTCATAGATGCAAGTATGATTCTACGGACTTTTCGATTATCCTGATGCCACGTCTGGAACGTCTCACGTTCTTTGGGCGTGGATCCTTCCGACAGAGTCTGAGGAAATGGCTTGTCCATGACATAGCCTTGATTCTCATAATCAAGGACTATCCTCAGATTGCGAAACTAGTCGATGTAATTGATTCTATTAAATTTGTTTGTCTCAAGTACGATTGATAACGGGTTCTTAGACATGGTTTTAAATCTACCTTCAAAAACAGAATATAATCAGCAGAATTAAAAAAAAAGGTTTTAATAATGATTAAAGACTTGGACTTCAGTCATTTAATTCTCCCAATATTTATAGGAAAATACGGCACTCTCAAATGTTGTTTTCGAAAAACCCTTCCTAGTGGGCTTGGGATCCACAACCATGTCTTCCATGCCCCGCTTTTACGACTCGCATGGAAAACAACCTGTGGGAGGTATTCCATACCATTCTTGTCTAACGAGATTTTCCAAGATGTCTTGCCTCACCCTTTTACGTGATCCCGAGGACTTCAAGCGAATCACGTTATTCAGGCGTTAGACCCGACCCAATCAACTAAATCATAGCACTCACTGCTACCCCCATGACTCGTGAGACAGGCAACAAGAGTGTATTCACTTCGGTCACAACAAAGTGAAGCTTCTTTTTAGCATAAGAGACGTGCCACGGCTCGTGAGACCACGCAATTGACTGAAACTAGCTTCCTCAATTTGTCATGGATGGAAGGCTTGGAAGAACTCCTAGAGTTCTAGTCCAATTATTAAGGGTCTAATATTCAACTTGGTCCAACCAAGTGAGAGTTTGATGACCGAGATCTCATTACAACACATACATACATTATGTATAAAACGATTTGCATGACATAGCAGTAATACGATTACCATTCATCCATCATAAAAGCCACATGAAAAATAAAAGCCTAGCACACCCCTGTTGGATGATCACAAGCCCGAATCCTATGCGACCCACTGAGCCCGCAGTGAATCTATGGTCAATCTAAGGTTGGTCCTATACTATTACATTCAATGATAGTAACCCATCAACACAGTGATGGGCCTTGCCTCTTTTTCCACTGGGCCTCCATGGAACTCATTGGATCCTCCTTTCTGGGCCATCCTTCATCTTCTTTATGAAAATAAAATACATCCTCAGCACTATACCACTCTCATTACAATTTAAAGAGAAACCCCGGCGAACACTCGGGGGAGTACATTTGGCGGGAGACAGAAAGCCTTATTATTCCAAGGCAACCAGAAAAAGAGAGAGGGAAAACAAACGAGGCACACATGCCCAACATAAAATTAAAATCATACATTCGGTCTAGGGCTTGTGATCATCCGTTCTCATTCAACGCACATAATTCATAATATCCATGAAGGACAAGCGGATCCGCCCGGGAGCGCGAGCGGAAGCGAGAAAGCGTGAAAAGTGCGTAAATTAAATCAAATCTAATTTAAAATACGAATCCCAAGGGGTGTACCCTTGGGTGCTCAACCGGGCGTTCGATGTAGGATGTGTAAAGATTAGAAACATATATTTAAACACATAGGGCATAGATGTATATTAAATCAATCAAAGCGTAATAAACCGTTACCTTTGATTATTTAGCGTATGCTCCCGGCTACTTGCGTTGTTCCTTCTCCGGAATGCTCACAAAATCCAAACGTATGGATTCTCCAAAGGTGATCCACACCACACCGGAAGAAACACACGTTCTTCTTGCTAGAAAAGAACGAGTTTAAGAAGGAATCGATTTAAGAGAAGGACACTATGAATTAGGGCTCTCTTAACTTACTTTGTTCTTCTTCTTGATTCAAAATCAAGTGAAGAACACAAGTGTAAGAGAGGGAGAGAGGCCGAGAGTTTTAGAGAGAGGAGAGGATTTTTGTCTTCTCTTTTTCCTAGAAAAAGATGAATAATGAATCACTTATGCTTGGTGTTGTATATTCTAATATATATACATAATTAATGTGATTATTGGAATGTGTCTAGGTTCATCCAAGGATGTCTAGATTCATTCCAATCAATCACCATCAATTCTTCAATCAAGCCTACCAAAATTTATGGTATGATCAAATCATACCAAAAGGGAAGAGCTTGATTGGAGTTGATTTGTCTCTTTCCAAAAGAGATAAGTCAACATACCACCTAGCATGAAACATGGCTGATTTTGCTTCCTCCAAGGGAGCATGTCGGCCATGTTTAATTAAAGGAAGAAGTCCAACTTCTTCCTATTCCAAAATAGGAATTATTTCTCCTCTCGGGTATAATTTAACGGACCGGGTTTTATCGTAATCTAATTATGACGAACCCAACATTAAATCCAATTTAATGTCCATTTAAATTATTCCTGTTGATCTTTTAATCCAATTAAAAGATCCAACATCTCAACGTCTCAACTTCCCATATTTAATCGAAAATCCAATTTACCGATTAAAAGGAAGCTCGATGCAATATCGGCCGGTCCATCCAATGGACTTTCCCTTAAGTAATCCAATTACTTATTTTATCCTTCGAGATTGACTCCAAGTCGATCTCTCAACCTCCTCGGTGATTTGTGTGTGACCCTTTAGGTTCACCCTCAGCTAGACTTGGGCCCGTGTCCCACAAGGGCCCGTTACCATGGGTGGCCGTCTAGCAACAGTCCATGGCACTAGAGAGTAGGTGAATTGGCGTGAACATTTAGGCGCCGATTTCGTACGGGTACGATCCTTCCGTCTACCGTCTCCCGGCCTTAGTCTAGGGTATGGAATTGGGCGTCGGTTCCCATCCTTGACTAGGCATCTATGCTTAATACTCGAGACCACGTATGCTTCATTGCATCGGCACAGGAAACCATTCCCTGTTCGACCAACCACTGTGGCCACAGCTTCAAACAACATGAACGTGTCTCCGAGTGCATAGGAGATACCTCTGTCACATACTGACAGGGGACGGATCCTCTTCTTGGAATCCACCGTCCTCGCTACACATTCCGACTGCACTGGACAAGGCTTATGATAATCATCTTACAGAATGATTACCTCTCGGCAGATCCAAGATACAGCCGTCCTGTGCACGCGACTGCCATGATTCCTCAAGTCTGAGGATTACTCTCGTACTATCGGAACTGGGGAAAACCAATCATACCGACCAAGCCTCCAAGGCTTCCATATGATGATCCCCGCGAGTCAGTCCAGTCGGCTCGACCCCAGTCGACCAACCCATCAAGATCGTGTAGGCGTCCCACGCCTGTCGCCCATGAAACACGGGACTCATCCAATGAACACGATTCTTGACGCAAGTCTCAATAGGACTCTCGATGCCCTGTCTCGAGGTCCTCGACTTGGAACGTTTCAGACCCAACTCTTAATCAGTTGGTTTCATGACCACCATCCAATGCGTGGCCCAACTGCACGAGTTGTTATCCATGGTCTGTGGGCTTTGTTGCGATATAAGTTAAACACCATTTTAACAAATGTAAGATGAGCGCAACAAAGAAGGTACCATTGGTGACGAACACTCATCTTATTCATCACGTAATAATATTACATCTACATCAAGGTCTCGAATAGGTTACAAATTGCCAAACCTATTGGCTTTCTGGTCACCTATTCTAACAATCCAATCATCAATATTGCACATAATCCATGATATCCAATTATCAATAATTCATAAAAGAATAAAAACAATGTCTACATTCAAAATTGGTGTAACAATGACAATCCTTTTTTTGTTAGGAAAACCTTTCCTCATTATTCATATAATATTAAATTTGAGGTTCCAAATCAAACAAAATAGAATATTTTAAAATAATGTTTTTAAGAAAAACATGCAAAATAAATAAAAGTATTTTCAGAAAATTAATTCTAAAAATAAAAATAAGAAAACTGCCGGAGACGGCTGAGGGCCGCCGCTGCCAGAACAGACAGCGCCTGCCGCTTGCGAACGCTGAGCGCGCAGGCCCCCTGCCTATATGCGCGCACGCCTGGCCGCAGGCAAGATCTGCCTGCCTGCGAACGCGCTGGTAGCGCACAGGCGCCCTTGCCTGTGCGCGCTACCCTGCAGCGCAGCCTACAGGATGAGCACGCGCATCGAGCATGCTCGCCGGGCGTGTGCGCTCAGGCTCCATCGCCTGCGTGCGCGCACGCCTGGCAGTGCAGCCCTTGCGCGTGCGTGGCCTGCCTGGCCGCACGTCTGCCCGTCGCGTGCACCAGACGTGCTAGCAGGAAGCGCGCGCGCAGGCGCCTCCGCCTGCTTGCGCGCGTGCCTGGCAGCGCATCCAGCGCGCGGTCAGAAGCGCCGTTTGCTGTGCGCGCCTAGCTGGCGGCCGCGCGCAGGCTCCTTTGCTTGCGCGCGCAGTCAGGCGACGACTGCCACGTGCTACATTTTCTGTTTCGTTTTATTTTTCTGCCGCGTTTTTCAATAAATCAAAAAATACCAAGAACACCAAGATTTCAGGTAAACCAATACGATAAATATCATGAAAAACGACATGCGTGAAACATATATCAAAAGCAACGTAACATGCTTTACATGTATTTCATGCTTTACACGTACAGAACCTAGGCCTATACACCGAACCGGGCTCTGATACCACTGAAAGCCAATGAATGGCGTGTGGATCATCCCGGGAGGAGCGCGATATAAAATAATAACATGAAATTTAAACATGCTTTTACATAATCATAAATAACACGTTCAAGGGGTTTTTCCTTGAACCTCCCGGGTATTCGGTGTATCTCATGAATAAACGAAGCATACATATCATGGAGGCCATAGGGTTAAAATCAAAGACATAACAGTAAAAGGAGCCTACTCGATTGTAGTTTTATCTTCAAACCGCTACACGCATTGTTCCCCGTTTTGCACCATGATCTCAATGAAGAGACCCTCTAAATTGTCCACACAATCTATCCGCATTTCTTGATCCTCGTGCTAGCGAAAAACCAAGTGTATATTTATATAGAGAGGACGGATCGATCAAGCGTTATTAATTAACGTGATCAATCCTCCTAAAGTTCACGTTAATTAAGGAACTAGAAACCTTTCTTGTGTGTGTGTGTGTGTGTTTTCTCTAGATGATCATCCTTCTCAAGTTTCATCCTATGAGTATTTATAGAAGTAGAATCCTATTCCTCTTTAAACTCCAACTTTTAGAAGTATGGTTTGACTAGGATTTTGACCTAGTCAAAGTCCTAGTCAAATTAGACTTGGATTAGTCAAACTAATCTAGACCTTTGATCTCTCCTCTTTAATCTCATCCGTCCATCACTTTGATGGATTTAATTATGGAATATTTAAATCCTATTTAAATAAACCATAGGGCTAGGGCTTTTAAATAAATAAATATAATTAATATTTATTTTAAGCCTACTTAATTTATTCCAATAAATCTAATTTATTAGTTAATTTCATTTAATTTAATTAAAGGAATCAAAAATCCAATAAAGGAAAGGGAATACCTCTCTAAATTAATTGTAAATTAAATGCCTTTGTTACAGGCGGATTGTGTGTGACTCTTTAGACCTACTCTCAGGTAGACTTGGCCGAATCCCCAATCATCTCATAAAGGGAATTCGCCCGTCACCATGGGTGACCGTCTAGCAACGGTCTATGGCACTAGAGATTAGGTGAATATTTATGGTGTGAATATTTAGGCTCTTCAATACGTTTATCCTTCCATCTACAATCTCACAGCTTAGAGTCTAGGACATGGATTTCTAGGTACCCATTCTTGACTTAAGCCTTGCCTCGTCATACTAAACATCACAGGGGTCCTACCCATTGTTCAGTTATTGTGGCCACATATTTATCAGGGACGAGTCTCAGAGTAAAGTAAGATATTACCGTCAACCTTCTTATAGGAGATGGATCCTTTCTTAGGACCTACTGTCACGCTACACATCTTGACAGTACTAGATAGGGCTTACGACAACCGAGTCACTCGACTTGGTAGCCCCTTGCCATATTTAAGATACAGGCACGGTGTGTAGGTGATCTCAGTAATCCCTCAAGTCTGAGGATCAAATTCGTATTGTTGGAATCGGGAATACAAGTCATACCGACCGACCCTACTCAAGGTCTTCCATATGACGGTTCCCACGAGTCACCTCGGTCAGTTGCCACCTAGCTGACTGACCCACTAACATTGCATAGACGAGCCTCCTTACTTGTGGATGAAACGCGACTGCAATTGCTTAGTGCAAGTCTCACATGGATTCTCGATACCCTATCTCAAGATTCCTTGATTTGGAGTGTTTCTGACCGATCCATAGAAACTAATTTCATGAACTGCCATCTAATGCACAGTTCCAGTTTCTCGGAATGTTGTTTCAGTCTGTGGGCTTTGCTTGTGCAGTGAACAGTTAATGTAAAGTAGTAAGTGAACAAACAAAGTACTAAGCCAAAATGAATATCACTTTCTTATTCATAATAATTATTAAAATACCGAAACTATTCAGAAATAGGTTACAATAGCCTAATCAGATTGGCCTCACGGTCACCTATTCTAACAATTTCTACTACTTTAGTCAATTATATTGTTCAACGTGTTGTTGTCGACTCTGGCAGCTACCCAAATACCCTATTTTATGAAGTCTACGGGTAGATGTAGCTTAGCGATACCCTATTGGATCCGGTAGACACCTCACTGGTTGGTGTTTGCAGGGGAAGTAGTACATCCCTTGGGACAAATCTTGCTCCCTTATCACTTGGGGCGGAGCTGAACAGAAAGACTGGGATGATATGCTTCCTTATAGTGGACATGCTCTCAACATACCACATGAAGTTGAAATTCCAAGTTGTAGTCTTCACATACCACATGAAGTTAAAATTCCATACTAGGAGAGCCAAACAAAACTACCACGATTGGCTCCCAGTTGAGCCCAGAATTAGCAGGGCAACTAGCAACTTTCTTATAGGAAAACATGGATATCTTTGAATGGTTAGCCCGCGACTCCGTGGGGATTAATCCCAGTATTATGGTGCAAAGCCTTGACCCAGATCCTTCATTATGTCCTGTTAAACAAAAGAAAAGGCATCTCAGTTTTGAGAAGGATAAGGTCATCCAAGAAGAGGTGAGTAAGCTCCTCATTGCAGGACACATCAAGGAGATTCAATTTTTCGAATGGTTATCCAATGTTGTGCTTGTTTGCAAGCCAGGTAATAAGTGGCATGTGTGTAGACTTTAGGGATAGTAACAAAGCTTGCATTTTTACCCTGTCCCCCGCATAGACTAGCTAGTGGATTCCACATCTAGTCACTAATTATTGAGTTTAATGGATGCATCATAGGGTTATCATCAAAACCTGCTAACCCCGATGACTAGAAGCGAGTAAACTTCATCACATCCGAGGAACATATTGTTATATTATTATGTCGTTCGAACTAAAAAAATGCAGGTGCTACCTACTAAGGACTAGTAGATTGCATGTTTTGAGAATAGTTCGGGCACAACATGGAGGTTTACATTGACGGCATGCTGGTCAAGAGTAAGCAAGTTGACCATCACATCACTAACCTTGCTGAAACATTCGGGATCTTGAGGAAGTACCACATGAAATCCAACCCAACCAAATGTGTTTTTTTAGAGTCCAAAGTGGATGTTTCCTAGACTACATGGTACGAAGAAAGTCATCAAGGTGAATTTGGACAAGATACGAGCCATCCATGAGATGAAAGCTCCCACCAACCTCAATGAGGTACAAAGATTAGTTGGCCGCATAGCTGCACTCATCAGGTTCATGTCCCACTCCACTAAGCGCAACCTGCCCTTCTTCAAAGTGTTGAGGGAGACCAAAACCTTCACTTGGGATGAGTCCTGCCAACAAGCCTTGCAATACCTGAAGGTCTACCTGGCTGAGCTCCCTCTGCTTACCTTACCCTCACCAGGTGAACCGTTGTATCTTTACCTTTCTATTAGGTAGCATGCCATAACTTCCATGCTCATCAAGGATGAAGATGGAGCACAAAGGTACTACAAACAACGCTACCCTGAGGTAGAAAATTAGCATTGTCCCTATAATAGCAAGGAAGTTACGTTCTTATTTTTTATCACCGCTTGTTATTATGCGCACTAACACCCCCTACGGGAAACGCTGGGGAAAGTTGAGATTTCGAGGAGAATGATCAAATGGGTCATAGAGCTCATCCCGTATGACATCTCCTACTAACCTAAGACGACCATCAAAGCCCAAGCACTAGCGGAATTCATGACCGAAGCAATACTTGCTGAAGAAGATGAATGAAAGTGGCTAATCCGTGTAGATGGCTCCTCTATACATATCGGTAATGGAGTTGGGATCATGCTAACTAGCCCAAAATAATACAAGCTAGAGTTTTTCATCAGATTTTGACTTCAAAGCCTCAAATAATGAGGCCGAGTATGAAGCACTTATAGCAGGTATCAAAATAGCTCTTGTTGCAGGAGCACGGAATCTAAGCCTACTTTGTTTCCTAGCTGGTAACCAACTAGGTAAAACTTTAAGGAAAAAAGAATGAAAGAATACTTCCAAGAAATAAATGATCTCAAGAGTAGACTTAAGAGCTTCCAGCTCTACCAAATTCCCTGCATAGGGAACACCAAAGTGTTAGAATAGGTGACTAGTAAACCAGTTGAATTTGCAATTTTGAAAACTATTTAGCAATATTTTGTCATGTCATATTGACTATATGAATAAAGTAAGTATTCATATTTGGCAATTATGCTTGTTGTAATGAATTGGTTTAACATTACAACAAAGCCCACTGACCAATTGGATACCCATGTTATTGGGTTACACATTGGATGGAAGCTATGAAACCAACTTCTGAGGGTTTGATCTAAAACTTTCGAAGTTTGGGACCTTGTACTGGGCATAGAGAGTCCTATTGAGACTTGCAGAAAGTGTCGCATTCATTGGATGAGTGACGTGTTTCATCGGGGGCATACGTGGCACTTTCAATGCAACTTTAGTGGGTGGTTGACAAGGTTGTCAAGCCTATTGAACTAACTCATAGGGAAGTCTTTGAGGCCTAGCCGGTATGACTGGAACTCCCTGACTCCGATAGTAAAGGATTAATCCTCGGAGTTGAGGAACTACGACAGTCACACACACACATATATATTTATATATATACACATATATATATATATTTATATTTATATTTATATATATAAATATATATATATATACATATATACACACACACATATATATATATTTATATATATATATATATGATGGTTGTATCTTGGATTTGGCAAGAGATGACCATGTCTAGGATGCAGTTGCTATAAGCCTTGTCCAATGCAGTCGAAATATGTTATGAGGAAGGTGGGTTCCAGGATAGAATCCATCACTTGTCAGTATAATGATTTGCTATGTCGATCAATATAGAGTAAATGCGTCTCAGGTATTGAGCACAGTTGTCTAGTTTAGAATAAGACCCGACGCCCAATTCTATGCTCTAGACATAGATCGAGAGACGGTTGATGGAAGGACCCTACCTGTATGAAATTCGGAAGCCTAAATGTTCACACCAATATTCACCTAGTCTTTAGTTGTCATGGTTCGTTGCTAGACGTCTGATGGGTGTCGAAAACACCAAAAATAAATTCCTACAATATTTTTTAGAAGTGGTGTGTAGGGTCGATTTCACAGGGATTGGTAATAAATGAATTTCTTCAAAAAAAAAAAAAAAGAAAATAAAAGGAAGGGGGTTTTGGTTCAGTTTTAGAAGACGAAATTCATGAAGAAGGTTGAATAAATGAGAAAGCTCTTGGTTGGAGTTAAGTTCATACTTGATTCCATTATTGATCATTGATGCATAAATGACAATCATTTAAGCAGATAAACTAGTTATGATCTTTGGCATGACCTAACGACCTCACCTTTCCTTACCTTCTCGTTAGCCAAGGAGCGCCCGTTGACTAATTCCCTAATTAATGAACAACCCTGGGAACATCTACAAGATTTAATCCACTAACATCATTGAGAAATAGAAGGCCTAATTCTAACCAATAAATTCCTATGAAGATTTATTTAAGTTAGATCATGCATTACCCATAACATAATTTACTACTAGGACATAATAAACTATGCTATGCCACTAGTTATTGAACTAAACAAACAATTACACGGATTTGTAAGCTCAATGGCTAAGAAAACATTCTTGATAATGAACAATTGACCATATTATTCATAAATCAGATCATTTGTAATAAGAGTATAGAGAATAGCATGAATTTCCAATCAAACGAAAGTAAAGAGCATACATTAGATCACACAATGTATAGGAATCAAACCTTCACCATAACTTCAACCGAAAAATATTAAAATTAGCCTAACATATTAATGAAAGACCACATAAAAGAAATGTAGAACTTCATTAAAATATCAGCACTAAAAATATAGGTAGAAGATAAAAGATTGGATGTCTTGCCAATGAAAGAGCTACCTATTTATACTACTAACACCCTTATGAACATGGACACAAAATGGGTTGGATACATGATTACTTAGATTAAGCTAATCAAATCAATTTACTTGATCTCTGCAAGTTTTCTAAACAAAAGAGTTCCCTAATTTCGTGCAGCAGTCAACCTTGATTCAACAACAAAGAGATCGTCACTTCCTTTTTTATCTGCAGATTTGCTTGTTGTGTTAAGTGTGGGTGCATCTAATTGGAACTGTAAATCTGCCATAATTTCTTATTTATCTTAAATTGCTTTCAATTCCCCCTTTTTAGCTCAATTTTGCCTTTTTGTCATTTAGTGGAAAATGCAAGAATATCCTATGATTAGGAGTATTTAATACTTGCAAAAATGTATTCATAAAAATATGGCAGATTTATACACTTATCAAATACCTCTACACTTAACCCTTTGCTCGTCCTCGAGCAAAGAATCAGTATGAGCACACTCAAGTCAAGATGTAACGGCATGCTTCAGAAATTGCACACCTCATAATGAAGACAAGCCATCCGTAGCACCCTCTCCGTAATTACATTCTATCTTATAGGAAAACCACATTTAATCCAATAAGATGAATCATATGTAACTCAATATATTATATGGACACCACGGAAGGACATACATCATCAAGACTTTGTAATCAAGTCTCAATCTTAGCATTTATAATAGAAGGAAATGAGAAGAGTGAGGTTTCCAGTTTTTTCGAAACTTAAAATACACATTTAATGAAAATATAATAGCTATCTAATTATGTAGCTAGAGCTCCCAACCCAAGATATCACCGTTGACCCACCTAGTAATACCGATGATCGACTTATGATCCAATTCGGCTAGTCATTGTGATGTACCTCCTGAAAAATGTGTGGCAAAAAATAAGTTGCCTACTCAATAAGTATAACTAACTAACTCATATATATATATATATATATACTTACACATGCACACTACGAGGGATTCCATGCAAATGACACTAACCAACAATCATTCATCATGCAATTGCCACGGAATCACAAAATGACCAATATCAATAGTCATAAATTGATACACAACATAATATACTCAAAATTATAGTTTATTCTCTAAGGGTCCTGCTTATCTTAACTGGAGTATATTCAATGGTTTTGTCGTCTCCCATCACCTCAATCGATATCATATAATCTCAGGCACAGGGTACCCATCGTATGTGATGTCCCCACACTGGCCAAGTGTGTAGCAATATCAGCACAGGAATCACACCGAACATGGCACCCCACCACCACCCCACCACCGACAAAGCCTATGTCGCAAAGTGCTCATACGCAACATCTTGAGAAGATGGGGATTAGGCATATAGGTGATTGGCTTTAAAGGTCAAGTGGGAGATTGTTAGAATAGGTGACCATGTAAGCCAATTTTGGCGGGTATATGTAACCTATGTCTAGACAATTATAGGTGTTTTGATAAATCATTAATGAATAAAGAAGTGAATTTTCATTTGGCATTACTTTGTTTGTGTTCACTTGCACCTATTTTTTCCATATCTGTTCACTACGCAAACAGAGCCCACGGACTGAGATTCGATTTCGGGGATTGGGACTACGCTTGGAGGTAGGTCCATGAAATCAGTCTTCCCGAATCAGTCCGGAAATCTCCAAGTCAAGGAATCCCGAAAATGGGTACCGGGATTCCATTTGAGACTTGCACTAAGCATCTGCTGTCGTGTTTCATCGACGGGTGACGAGGATCGTCTAAGCAGTGTTAGTGGGTTAGCCTACTAGGACGCAGCTGACTGAGGTGACTCGCGGGAACCGTCTTACGGAGGACCTTGAGTATGGTCTGCTAGGTATGACGTGTATTCCCGGTTCCAACGGTACAGGTAAAGTCCTTTGACTTGAGGAATTACTGAGTTTACCTGTACATCAGGATTGTATCTTAGATATGGTGAGAGATTGCCAGAATTCCATTTGGTAGTCATAAGCCATATCTAGTGCAGTTCTGATGTACAAAGTGACAGTAGTTTCCAAGAAAGGATCTGTCTCCTGTCAATAGGTTTTGACAGTTGAGTCTCATGTATGCTCTAGGTCTTGTCCCTAAAAACTGTGGCCACAGTGACTGAACAGAAGGGAAGGGTTCCCTCGCGGCGTTTAGTGTGGACAGACCGACACTTAGGTCCAAAATGGGTACCTGCATTTTCCGTGCCTTAGACTCTAAGTGTTGAGATCGTAGACAGAAGGACAAGCGTACTGTTAGAGCCTAAATGTTCATCCCTGAATATTTCACCTAGTCTCTAGTGCCATGGACCGTTGCTAGATGGCCACCCATGGTAACGGACGGGTTCTAGGAACCCGACCAAGTCTAGCTGAATGGTGAACCTAAAGAGTCACACACTATCCACACACAATTAAATATTTAATTTGGAATTAAATATTGGAGTGAAGGAATGATTAAATTAGATTTAATCGGGACCTTTATTTTTCTTGGAGAAATAATTCTTTCTATTTGATAGAAGGAATTAAATTGATAAATTGGATTTATCAAAAGGATTTATTTAATGGGCTTAAATAATATTTATATTTATTTTAGCCTCTTGGAAATATTTAAATAGGTTTTAAATATTTCCATTAAATTAAATTAAATCAACGGTTGAGATTAATGGGAGAGATGGATGGCTAGGATCGTTTTGACTAGGTCAAAACACTAGTTTGACTAGGACTTTGACTAGGTCAAAATCCTAATCAAATTAGAGTTCTTGAAAGAGGAGTTTAAAGAGGATTAAACTCCTCTTCTATATAAACCCCTAGCATCCTACAATTTACATGATGATGAAACTCCAACACACACACACAAACACACACACACGGTTTCTCTCTCTCTCCCATCTCTCTCGTCCGCCCCTCTCTCTCTCAAGAAAATAGTTTTTCTTGATTCTTTTGTTCTTGGAACATTAGAATCTTGATGAATCAATACCATTAATTGATAATGTGTTATTGATTCATCCACTCCAAAATTATACACTTGTTCGTTGCTAGCACGACGTGCAAGATACGTGGGTGGATCGTGTGTCACGAATTAGAGGGTCTCAAAGACGGGATCTTGGTGCAAAACGGGGAACAACGCGTGTAGCCGTTGAAGACGAAAACGACAACGGGTAGGTCTCGTTTTAAATTTTCGTCCCTCTTTAATTTCCAACCCTATGGCCTCCATGATTTATTTTATGTTATACGTTCATGAGATACACCGAATGCCCGGGAAAATTTCAAAGGCACACCCTTTGAAACGTGTTTTTAATTTAAAAGCATGTTTAAATTCCGTTTTAATTTTTAATTATACCGCGCTTCCGCATTCGCGCTTTTCCCAGGACGATCCACATAATCTTTCAGTGGTATCAGAGCCCGGTTCGGTGTATAGGCCTAGGGTTTATGTGCGTTTTAAGCATGAAACGTGAAATAGCATGTTGTAATTAAATCTTGAATTTCTTGATTCTTGAAGCATGTTATTTTATTGCTTTTAATTCGTGTGAATTGCTGAATATTGGTATTTTCTGTTTTTCTTGGGAATCGGGATGGGAATTAATCTGAAAAACGAGAAAACGTCACAGCCGGCCAGCCGGGAAGGCTGGCCGCGCGCAGCCGCGCGCTGCCGGCAGGGCAGACGCGCGCAGGCATGGGAAGCCTGCGCGCGCGCGCAAGGCTGGCGGGCGGAGGAGCCCGCGCGCGGACGGGCACCAGGCGCCCCGCCAGGCGCGCGCGCACGCAGACGGAGGCGTCTGCGCGCGCGCGCCCGGCAGGCACGCCCAGTGCGCGTCTGCGCACGCACTCTGCGCACGACGCAGGGACGCGGCCGGTGGCCAGCAGGCCAGCGCGCGCGCACAGGCAAAGGAGCCTGCGCGCGCGTCGGCCTGCCGATGCGCCAGGCCGCGCAGACTGATGCCGGCCAGGCGCGCGCGCACACAGGCAGGGGCCTGCGCGCGCAGAGGCGGCAGGCAGGGCCTGCTGCCCTGCGCGCCCGGCGGCCGACTGCTGCAGGCGGCGGCGGCCGGTGGCTCCTTGGCTAGGGTTTTGAAACCCTAGTGTAATTTTATTTTTAAAATTTATTTTCAGTTTTAATTTTAAATTAATTCTGAAAAATTCGTTTTTTGGGTTCAATTTTTCCTAAATTCCTAAAGACATTATTTTAGGAGTAAAATAAATGGATTTGGAATCCCGGGGTTATTTTACTCAAAATAATGAGGAAAGGTTTTCCTAAAACGAAAAATTTTACATTGCCAGTATTTATATTTTATTTACACACGTTACGCACATGTTCATTTATTTTCATCTTGGATTGATGTGATTGGAAATCATGTGTTGTTGGAATATTATGATTATGTGATTGGATCATGTAATTATGTGTGTTGGATGGAAATGGATGATCACGAGCCCTAGACCGAATGTATGGTTTAATTTACTGTTGGGCCTGTGTGCCTCTTTAAACTGCTTTCTCCTTCTCTCTTTCTAGTGCCTTGGAATAATAAGGCTTTCTACCTCCCTCCTTATGTACTCCCCCCGGGTTTTCGCTGGGGTTTCTAATTTTTAATATGTAATGAGAGTAGACTAGGAGTGAGGTTTCCATTTTTGTAATTGGTGGAGAAGAAGGAAGGACCACATGGAGAGCACAGACCGGAGGTCCCTTGGCGTTTTCCATGAAGTGAAGAAAGAGAAAAAGAGACCAAGGCCCATCAGAATGATGATTGGGTTACTATTATTGTAATAGTATAGGACCAACCCTAGATTGACCATAGATCCACTGCGGGCTCAGTGGATCGCATAGGATTCGGGCTTGTGATCATCCAACAGGGGCGTGCTAGGCTTTAATTTTGCATGTGGTTATTGTGATGGATGAATGGGTTTTATTTATCATGTATAACTGCTATGGATGAATTTCATTTATGCATTTTTGGATGAATGTATGGATATAGTATGAGATCTCGGTTATTATTACTCTCACATTGGTTGGACCAATGTTAAAATATTAGACCCTAGATAAAGTGGACATGAACTCTAGGAGTTCGTCCATGCATTCCAATCCGTGGCATAGTGAGGAAGCTGTCTTAGGTCAATAGCGTGGTCTCACGAGTCGTGGCACGTTATTGTACTTAAAAGAAGCTGCACTATGTCATGAACGAAAAATGGGCTGCTGCTACCTGTCTCACGAGTCGTGGGGGTACTAGTGGGTCCATGGCTCGGTCGATTGGGTCGGGTCTAACGCCTAATTAGCATGATTCGCTTGGAGTCCTCGGGATCATGCAAAAGGGTGAGGCAATAATCTTGGGAATCTCGTGGAACGAGAATGGTATGGAATACCTCCCACAGGATCTTTTCCATGCGAATCGTAAAAGCGGGGTATGGGAAAAATCGCTGTGGATCCCAAGCCCACTAGGAAAGGATTTCCCGAAAACTACGTTTGAGAGTACCGTGTTTTCGTATAAATAGTGGGAGGATTAAATGACTAAAGACCAAGCATTTAATTATTTTTATCAAACCACCGTCTTTACTTTCTGCTGATCGCGCGTTGTTTTTCTACATGTAGATTTTAAAATGTCTAAGAACCCACTTTCAACCATTCTTGAGATAAACAAATTTAATGGAACCAACTACAACGACTGGTTGCGCAATCTCAGGATAGTCCTGGATTATGAGAACCAAGGCTACGTCATGGACGAGCCTCTCCCTAGGACCTTACCGGAAGGATCCACGCCAGAGGAACGTGAGACGTTCGAGACTTGGCATAAGGATAACCGGAAGGTTCGTAGCATCATACTTGCTTCGATGACCAATGAGATTCAGAAGCAATATGAAAGGCTAGACGATGTCCCTTCCATAATGGCTCGCCTTAAGGATTGCTATGCAGTCCCGGACCGGCATACTAGGTATGTCGCGACCAAGGCGTTTTTTGGAACTAAAATGACAGAAGGATCCTCTGTACAAGAGCATGGGGTTAAAATGCTTACCCTAGTGGAAAAGCTCGAGGACCTAAAGGCAGGTCTCGATAACGAAACATACAAAGATGTGATCCTTCAGTCACTCCCACCCTCCTTTGATCAATTTATTGTCAACTACAACATGAATGCACTTGAGAAGGGTATTCATGAGTTGATCAATATGTTGGTGCAATACGAGGCAACGACTAAGAAGTCCACGTCTTCGGTATTGTTTGGAGGTGCTTTTACTTCCAAGACGAAAGGCAAGGGTGCCGGACGTTGGAAAAGGAAGAAAGGGAAGGGAAAGGTAGTCATAGCAGCTACGAACACTCAGAGTGTTCCCATTGCCAAAGAGGGGAAAGGCAAAGGTTAGGGAAAGGTTGTCTCCAAGCAACAGTCAAAGGCATATGACATATGTATCAACTGCCGTGAGAAAGGGCATTGGAAGAGAGAGTGCCCCAAACTCTTCTCAAACCAAGGTATATTTGTGATTGAGGTTAACATGGTCACTAATTCTGCCTCTTGGGTATTGGATACCGGCTGTGGAGCTCACATTTGCAATGATCTGCAGGTGTTGAAAAGAAGCAGAAAACTAAGTAGCGGGGACATGATCCTGAAGCTCGGAAATGGCAAGGCCATCTCGGCAGAAGCAGTAGGATCCGCCACTTTAGTTATTAGTGATACCATTAGCATAGAATTAGAGCAAGTTTATTTTGTACCCAGTATGATTAAAAACATCATTTCCATTCCATTGTTAGACAATAATGGTTATGAGTTTAAAATCAATAAAAATTGCTTTTTATTTGATGAGGTGTGGAATTGCTCATCTACTTGGTACATTACATAATGGGCTCTATATCTTGCAATAAACGAATTTCGTTCTTAACGCTCAACACAAACGGAAATTAGATAATAACGGGAACGCACGTCTGTGGCACGCTAGGCTAGGTCACATATCCCAAGATAGGATGAAAAGGTTGGTAGACTCAAAGAACCTAGAGGTTGGGAACTTGAGTGATCTACCAACTTGTGAATCTTGTCTAAGAGGGAAAATGACCAAGAAGCCCTTTGTAGGACAAAGCAGGCTTGCCACAGGTCTGTTGGACTTGGTCCATACAGACGTGTGTGGACCACTAAGGACGCAGGCCCGAGGTGGGTTCTCCTACTTCATAACCTTCACCGATGATCATTCACGGTATGGTTATGTTTACCTGATGAGGTACAAGTCTGAAGCTCTTGAGAGGTTTAAAAGAATTCAGACTTGAGGTGGAGAATCAAACCAACTGCAAAATTAAAGTCCTACGGTCAGACCGAGGCGGTGAATACCTTAGTGCCGAATTCCTAGATTATCTAAAGGAACATGGTATAATATCAGAATGGACACCTCCCGGAACACCACAGTTAAATGGCGTCTCTGAAAGGAGGAACCGAACCCTGTTGGACATGGTTCGTTCCATGATGAGTTTTACCAAATTGCCCCTATCGTTTTGGGGTTATGCATTAGAAACGGCAGCCAAGTTATTGAATTTGGCGCCTACTAGTGTAGTGACCCAAACGCCATATGAGATATGGCACGGCAAGCCTGCATCCTACAACTACTTGAAAGTGTGGGGTTGCCCCGCATACGTCAAGAGGTTAGTGGGAGATAAGCTAGAATCCAGTTCTAGCCTATGCAGGTTCGTTGGATACCCTAAAGAAACTGCGGGTTATTACTTTTATGACCCTTTGGAACAAAAGGTATTTGTTTCAAGGAATGCAGTATTCTTGGAGCAAGGCTTCCCGGAGGATATCCAACCTGATGAGCTGATCCTTAAAGAATCAAGTGATGGAACTCAGCCATCAGAAACAGTCGCGGAAACCTCACCTAGAGGATTCAGGATAGACACTAGGAGGACTGACCTACCTAGAGAAGTCCAACATGCTAGGCATGAAGGACAACCTCAAGGGAGGCCAGCCCCGGCCCCTGAACCGCCGGCTCCGATACAGTCAGCGCCCACAGTTACCACTAACGTTCCCGTTCTCCGAAGGTCCACTAGAGAATCCAGACCTCCAGTGAGATATGGATTTCTAGGTGCGACCGATCTTCTGGATAACGATCCTAAGACATACGGGGAAGCGATGTCAGACATCGACTCTGGGAAATGGCTTGAGGCCATGAAAACCGAAATGGACTCCATGAGCGAGAACCAAGTTTGGAGACTTGTAGATCCACCGAAAGGTGTTAAGCCAGTGGGCTGTAAGTGGGTCTACAAGCGCAAACTCGGCGTTGATGGAGAGGTTACTACCTTCAAGGCTAGGCTTGTAGCTAAGGGATACACTCAACGACCCGGGGTCGATTTTGAGGATACCTACTCGCCAGTAGCCATGGCTAAATCCATTCGGATCCTGCTTGCCATAGCAGCATGGTATGACTATGAAATATGGCAGATGGACGTGAAAACGGCCTTCCTCAACGGTTTTGTTGAAGAAGAGATCTATATGGATCAGCCGGAGGGTTTCACGGTCGCTGGAGAAGAACAGAAGGTCTGTCGTCTCCAGAAGTCCATCTATGGCCTCAAACAAGCTTCCCGGAGTTGGAACATTCGATTTGATGAAGTAATACGGGGTTATGACTTCATCAAAAACGAATCCGACCCTTGTGTATACAAGAAGGTCAGTGGGAGCTCCATAGTGTTCCTAGTGCTTTACGTGGATGACATTCTGCTCATTGGAAATGACGTCAGAATGTTAGGAAACACGAAAGCATGGCTGTCAACCAAGTTTTCCATGAAGGACTTGGGTGAAGCATCGTACATCCTAGGCATCCAGATTGTCAGGGACAGATCTAAAAGGATGTTAGGGCTCACCCAAAACTCGTATATGGAGAAAGTCCTAAAGAGATATCGAATGGACAACTCCAAACGAGGGTTCCTTCCTATGAGGCATGGGATCAAGTTGTCCAAGAAACAGTCCCCGCAGACTGATGAGGAACTTGAAAAGATGAAAATCATCCCCTATGCTTCTGCCGTAGGTAGCATCCAATATGCGGTCCACTGCACCAGGCCTGACATTGCATACGCTTTGAGCGTGACTAGCAGATATCAGTCCTGTGCAGGAGAGGCACATTGGAATGCAGTTAAGGGCATCCTTAAGTACCTAAGGAGGACTAAGGAAATGTTCTTAGTCTATGGCAATGGAAAACTAATTCTGGAAGGCTTTAGCGACGCCAGCTTCCAGTCTGATGACGATGATGCCAAGTCTCAATCGGGGTATGTATTCAAGCTCAACGGAGGAGTAGTGGCTTGGAAAAGTTCCAAGCAAGCAACCACTGCTGACTCCACCACTGAGGCTGAATACATAGCAGCTTCAGAAGCTGCCAAGGAAGCGGTTTGGATGAGAAACTACATCCAAAGAGTTGGGTGTGGTGCCTAGCATCGCCGAGCCCGTTGTCATCTTCTGTAATAACAACGGTGCAATAACGCAAGCGAAGGAACCGAGATCTCACCACCGTTCCAAACACATTCTTAGACGCTACCATCTTCTTAGAGAAATGGTAGGAAGAGGTGACGTTCGGATGGACCGAGTCAACTCAGCAGACAACACAGCAGACCCGCTGACAAAGCCTATGTCGCAAAGTGCTCATACGCAACATCTTGAGAAGATGGGGATTAGGCATATGGGTGATTGGCTTTAAAGGTCAAGTAGGAGATTGTTAGAATAGGTGACCATGTAAGCCAATTTTGGCGGGTATATGTAACCTATGTCTAGACAATTATAGGTGTTTTGATAAATCATTAATGAATAAAGAAGTGAATTTTCATTTGGCATTACTTTGTTTGTGTTCACTTGCACCTATTTTTTCCATATCTGTTCACTACGCAAACAGAGCCCACGGACTGAGATTCGATTTCGGGGACTGGGACTACGCTTGGAGGTAGGTCCATGAAATCAGTCTTCCCGAATCAGTCCGGAAATCTCCAAGTCAAGGAATCCCGAAAATGGGTACCGGGATTCCATTTGAGACTTGCACTAAGCATCTGCTGTCGTGTTTCATCGACGGGTGACGAGGATCGTCTAAGCAGTGTTAGTGGGTTAGCCTGCTAGGACGCAGCTGACTGAGGTGACTCGCGGGAACCGTCTTACGGAGGACCTTGAGTATGGTCTGCTAGGTATGACGTGTATTCCCGGTTCCAACGGTACAGGTAAAGTCCTTTGACTTGAGGAATTACTGAGTTTACCTGTACATCAGGATTGTATCTTAGATATGGTGAGAGATTGCCAGAATTCCATTTGGTAGTCATAAGCCATATCTAGTGCAGTTCTGATGTACAAAGTGACAGTAGTTTCCAAAGAAAGGATCTGTCTCCTGTCAATAGGTTTTGACAGTTGAGTCTCATGTATGCTCTAGGTCTTGTCCCTAAAAACTGTGGCCACAGTGACTGAACAGAAGGGAAGGGTTCCCTCGCGGCGTTTAGTGTGGACAGACCGACACTTAGGTCCAAAATGGGTACCTGCATTTTCCGTGCCTTAGACTCTAAGTGTTGAGACCGTAGACAGAAGGACAAGCGTACTGTTAGAGCCTAAATGTTCATCCCTGAATATTTCACCTAGTCTCTAGTGCCATGGACCGTTGCTAGATGGCCACCCATGGTAACGGACGGGTTCTAGGAACCCGACCAAGTCTAGCTGAATGGTGAACCTAAAGAGTCACACACTATCCACACACAATTAAATATTTAATTTGGAATTAAATATTGGAGTGAATGAATGATTAAATTAGATTTAATCGGGACCTTTATTTTTCTTGGAGAAATAATTCTTTCTATTTGATAGAAGGAATTAAATTGATAAATTGGATTTATCAAAAGGATTTATTTAATGGGCTTAAATAATATTTATATTTATTTTAGCCTCTTGGAAATATTTAAATAGGTTTTAAATATTTCCATTAAATTAAATTAAATCAACGGTTGAGATTAATGGGAGAGATGGATGGCTAGGATCGTTTTGACTAGGTCAAAACACTAGTTTGACTAGGACTTTGACTAGGTCAAAATCCTAATCAAATTAGAGTTCTTGAAAGAGGAGTTTAAAGAGGATTAAACTCCTCTTCTATATAAACCCCTAGCATCCTACAATTTACATGATGATGAAACTCCAACACACACACACAACACACACACACGGTTTCTCTCTCTCTCCCATCTCTCTCGTCCGCCCCTCTCTCTCTCAAGAAAATAGTTTTTCTTGATTCTTTTGTTCTTGGAACATTAGAATCTTGATGAATCAATACCATTAATTGATAATGTGTTATTGATTCATCCACTCCAAAATTATACACTTGTTCGTTGCTAGCACGACGTGCAAGATACGTGGGTGGATCGTGTGTCACGAATTAGAGGGTCTCAAAGACGGGATCTTGGTGCAAAACGGGGAACAACGCGTGTAGCCGTTGAAGACGAAAACGACAACGGGTAGGTCTCGTTTTAAATTTTCGTCCCTCTTTAATTTTCAACCCTATGGCCTCCATGATTTATTTTATGTTATACGTTCATGAGATACACCAAATGCCCGGGAAAATTTCAAAGGCACACCCTTTGAAACGTGTTTTTAATTTAAAAGCATGTTTAAATTCCGTTTTAATTTTTAATTATACCGCGCTTCCGCATTCGCGCTTTTCCCGGGACGATCCACATAATCTTTCACCATCATCACGAGAAATCCCCCTGGAATACCCCGGTACCCTTCGCCTCATGGTACCTAGTTGAAAGAATTAGGTCCAGTCCGGGAATGCAACGGAAGCGTAAAATTCATAATTTAAGGCATAATTTTAAACGAATTCAAAGGGGTGTCCCCTTTGAAATTCCTGGGCATTCGGTGCATGTCAAAGAATAAATAAAGAGGAGAAGAATGTTGGACATGTGGCTAAAGAAAGTAAACAAAAGATGCATTTAATATAAATGAAAATTGACCTTTTGTTCGTTATACATAAAACCGGTTCTAGCATTGTTCCTTCTTCTATTCCATTTCGTTCACTTTAGAGTCCAACATAGAACTCCTCAAATATTGTCCACACCACACTATGGATGGATTTTTATTTTATTGCTAGATAAAAAATAGAAAAAAAGAAGAAGAAACACTTCCAAAGCAACACTATGAATTAGTAATCCTTGGAATGTTTTAGTTCAATTCTTTTACAAGAAGTGTGAACACAAGAAGAGGTTTTTTAGAGTTATTTTGGCCTAAAATCTCCAGCAAAATATGAAGCAAGTAAAGTAATTTCTAGTAAATAGTTTTTTGTACATAAAATATAGAATTCAAAATTCAACATCACAATTAACCTCCAAGGCTAACTTCCACATACACTCACATTACTAGCACAACCACAATCCATGATAGCACGAAATCTCCCACAAATACACATGTATGGCCCGCCACTCTTATTCCCAAGTGGAGGAGTTTTAACTCCTTTTTAACTTGCTTCAACTTGCAAGAGATGTTGGACTTGAATTTTATGGTTTGGACTTATATCTAATCTAATTAAATTAAGTCCAAAAATCTATTGGGCATTAATAATGTAATTAATTTCATTCCAAGTGAAGCCCAATAGTTTATTTAATCCAATTAAATAAACATAACTCTAAACTATGAATAATGATCCAATCAATTAATCTAGCTAAAACCCGATAAATTAATCCAATTAATTTAAAGATTCTAAGTCCAAAAAATTAATTAATTCAATTAATTAATTTTTGGACCATCCATCAAATGGATTTCCCAATAAATGATGCAATCATTTATTTTCTCCTTGAATTAATTTAATCCAGTTAAATTAATTCATTTATTCTAGAATTAATTCCACCAAATCCATAGTGATTTATGTGTGACTCATTAGATTCACCCTCAGCTGGACTTGGGCTTGTGTACAACAGAATTGGTCAATTAAATCCAATTTAATTATCTATTTTCCAATTAACCATTAATCGAAAAACGCATGTCACCATGGGTGGTCGTCTAGCAACGGTCCAGGCTCTAGAGACTAGATGAATATTGGCGTGAACATTTAGGCTCCCAAGTTGTTAGAATAGGTGACCAGAAAGTCAATGGTATTGGTTGTTCTGAGAACCATTCGTCAATCTGTGAACAAGTAATATTATGTTAATGAATGTAGTAAGGATTCATAGGCATGAGTTTGTTGTACTTACTGCTTGCATCGTTACGATGTCACAACAAACGCCCACAGACTGAAATAACATTTCGGGAAATTGGAACTATGCTTGGAGGTAGGTTCATGAAATCAGTTTCGCCGAATCAGTCTGAAATACTCCAAGTCAAAGGAATCTCGAGACAGGGCATCGAGAATCCATTTGAGACTTGCACTAAGCACCTGCTGTCGTGTTTCATCGACGGGTGACGAGGATCGTCTAAGCAGTGTTAGTGGGTCGGCCTGCTGGGGAGCGGCCGACTGAGGTGACTCGCGGGAATCGTCATATAGAAGCTACTCGGGCTTGGTCGGTATGACTCGTATTCCCGGTTCCGATAGTACGGGATTAATCCTCGGACTTGAGGATCACGGCAGTCCCCTACATACTAAAGTTGTATCTTGGATCTGGTGAAATTTGACCGATTATATTACAAGGTCATCATAAGCCTCGTCCAGTGCAGTCGGAGTATGTAAGAACGGTGAATTCCAAGATAGGATCTGTCCCCTGTCAAAGGATATGACAGCAAGATCTCCTATGCGCTCGGAGATGGTTTAGACTCACAAAGTCTATGGCCATAGCACTTGATGTAGTGGGAAAGGATTTCCTACGTCGAGTTAAAACTATCTCGAGCATTATGCATAGTTGCCTAGTCAAAGATGGGAACCGACCCCTAGACTAAAGGCCGGGAGACAGGCGACAGTAGGACCGTACCCGTACGTATCGAGCGTCGGTAGGACCGCACCTGCGTATAACTCGGAGCCTAAATGTTCACACCATAAATTCACCTAGTCTCTAGTACCATGGACCGTTGCTAGATGGCCACCCATGGTAACGGACTACTTTGGTTATGAAATAACAAGAAGTAGGTCCAAGTCTAGCTGAAAGGTGAACCTAAAGAGTCACACCCGCTACACCAAATGAAAGGGAATTAATTTGGAATTAATTCCGGGAGAAGGTTTAATTTAATGGAATTAAATTATATCTTGGAGATTCAAGCCTCGATGAATTATTTGGAATAATCGGGCTCGAGTTCATAAATTAGATTTATGAATTTTATAAAGCATGGGCTTTCCCTTTAATTAGATTAAAAGGGTGAATTAATTGATTAGTTGGCTTGGTATATTAAATAGGATTTAATATAAAGTCCATGGGACTATTTAATTTAGAATTAAATAATCCCATTCTATGGAATTAATTAATGGGCTTGATATATTAAATAGGATTTAATATAAAGTCCATGGGACTATTTAATTTAGAATTAAATAAGTCCTTTCCATTAATTAATTAATGGGCTTAGTGTATTAAATATGATTTAATATAAAGTCCATGGGAATATTTAATTTAGAATTAAATAGGCCCATTCCATAAAACCCATCAAAATGGATGGACAAGATTTGATCTAGAGAATGATGAGATGAAGGGCCATGATTAGGTTGACTTAATCAAAGCCTAATTTGACTAGGATTTGACTAGGTCAAAATCCTAGTCAAAGTGTGTCTCTTTGGAAGAGTTTGAGAAGGAATAGGAAATTCCATCTTCTATAAATACTCAAAAAAACACACACTCACACCTAGTATTCTCTACAACTCTCATCTCTCAATTCTCCCTCAAAATTTCGTCCACCCCTATTTTTCACTCTCCAAGAATATTACTTTGTTCTTCTTGATTTATTCAAGTTAAGAACATAAGAGACATTGATTGCGTTAATTCATAGCGTGTATCGATGTCTCTTCTCCCCAAAATAATTTCTTGCTAGCACAAGGGTTGTTTTGCTTTCCGGTGGAGCGAGTGAGATGATTTAGAGGGTCTCTTCTTTGAGATCTTGGTGCAAAACGGGGAACAATGCGTGTGGCCGAAACGAAGACAAAACTACAACCTGGTAGGTTCTTTAATTTCGTTTTTTTCGATTTCAATTCTATGGCCTCCATGTTGTGTTTTATTGAACATGAGGTACACCGAACGCCCGGGAGAATCAAGGGCACACCCTTGATTCGTTTATGTATATTATGCATAGTTTAAATTCCATTTAATTATGCTTTGTAATTTTTTATTACGCATTATTTCGCGCTTCCGCTATTCGCGTTAATCTCCCGGGACGATCCACATATTTCTTTCACAAGTTCCATACGAGTACGATCCTTCCTTCATCTATCTCTCGGTCTAAGTCTAGAGCATGGAATTAGGCGTCGGTTCTCATCATGAACTAGACAACTATGCACAATAACTCAAGACACGTTTTCTCTATTGATCAACGTAGGAAACCATTCCCTACTCGACCAATCGTTGTGGCCACAGACTCAAAGAGTTTGAAATATCTCAGAGCGCATAGGAGACTCGACTGTCATATACTGACAGGTGATGGATCCTATCTTGGAATCCACCATCCTCAATAAATATTTCGACTGTACTGGATAAAGCTTATAATGAACGTATCCCAAATATGGACATCGTTTACCAGATCCTAGATAAGCCATCATATGCATGTGACTGTCATGATTTCTCAAGTCCGAGGACTATCTCGTACTATCAGAATTGGGAAATTCAATCATATCGACCAAGCCTCCAAGGCTTCTATATGACGACTCCCGAGAGTCAGTTCAGTCAACTGACACCCTTGTCAACTAACCCACTAATATTGCATAGACGTCCAACGTCTGTCACCGATGAAACACGGAACTCATCCAATGAATGTAATCCTTAGTGCAAGTCTCTATAGGACCCTCGATGCCCTGTATCGAGGTCCTCGACTTGGAACTTTTTAGACCCAACCCTTAGAAGTTGGTTTCATAGCTGCCATCCAATGTGCAGCCCAATTACATGGGTTGTACGTTTGGTTTGTGGGCTTAGTTGTGATGTTCATAGTATAAACATAAATAGTAAGCACAATAAATAGAATTGCCAAAACATGAATACTCACTTCATTCATATACAATATTACAATTACATTGAAATGTCAGAAATAGATTACATCAAGGACAATCTAATTGGCTTTCCAGTCACCTATTCTAACATTAGTTGTATATTCATTTTCCTCATATCACATATCACATTGTTATGACAGCACACAACTCGTCATCAATCAAATCATCGTCAACCATTGAACATGCCCCAAGTTAGGTAAGCAATTTCTTCATCTCATTTCACAACATCAATATCATTAACTTCATCATTCAATTTCATTCAACGATTACATATAGTTTTCGCACAATCATTCATTCATCTTTCTTACATCATCACACCACATAAAACATAATCGCAACTTCACAAAATAACACTGTAATCCAGACAAGTAACCAATAATTCACGATCAAGTATTCAACACAAGTACATATATATCCATATATTTAAATTCAATTAACTATACTTACCTCAAATCCCAAATGATTACATTCTGATCAATCTTCTACTTTATCCTTGTGTCCTATAATAGGTTATAATATGTATAATCAATATATCAAGAATATTGTAAACTCTAAATAAAATGTTAAATAATTTTCGTAAATTTTCCGCCATTTTTTTAATATTTTTCATTTTATCAAAATTCAAACCTCTGTTCCATTTCCTTCTGAATAATAGACGTTCTAAGCCTCCCATATGTATCTAATTTGTCTATTAACTCATGAGGGTTTATTTCATCAAACTCATATTTTTATAACTACCGTTCTCTATAACATTTCTAAATTAAATTATTATAAAAATCTAATATTCTTTTTAATAACCACAATATTTCTCAAATATAATATTCTATTTTCGTAAACATAATTTTTCACTATTCCTATTAATTTCTGCCAATTCTTACTACTATGTATTAGGTCAATAAATCCGATAATTTTGAATAATCCATTATAACAATGACTAAATGTATTAGATTAAATAATTTTAATTTATTGAATATAATATCCCCGTTCCAATTAAACATATACCCCAATACTAATTTATATAAATACACAAATTCATTAAATTTTGTTATTAAATAGTAAACTGGATTGTGCAATGCATATTTAATAAATGTACTATTTAAATAATATTAGTAAAATAATTAACGAAGAATTTAAACATTACTTGTTACCTATTTCTCCAAAACGAAAATGCCTTTCTTCTTCTGTGTTTCAGAAGAAAATAGCCTATGTTATTAAAATATGTTTAAGGTGCATATATATGTAATTACATCCGTATTTATATATATATAGATATATTAATAATTAACACATCAATCTCCATTTAAAAAGTGGTGAATTGTTGTTTGTTTTGAAATTTTGGTGGGACACGTGCTACTATTTACTCCAAACCTCATCCTTGTTTTCATTTTTTCAATAACTTGTTATAATTATAATTTAGTCCCCAAACTTCTGAATTGATATAATTTGACCTCAAATATTTTATAAAGCTCCAATTCAGTCCCTTCAAATTTTAATATATTCAACTTTCAATCTATCATTTATTTACTAATTAATAAAATTTCATAAATAATTCCCAATTAATCCAACAATATATATAAAAAATTTGTGGATGGTTCACCATCAGTCTTTGAAATAAGTATCCACGTATTGATTATTACCAAAGTCAGACATATGAAACTAGTGGACCATTTTCTCACTGCTCCCCAAACGCTCAAGTGTATGCGGCGTAAGTGTTTCTCTCAAAACATGCCATGACAATAATTCACCATATGCTTGCTTATACATCAATTCTCCACCACTTAGAAACATACACACACATGAATCAAAAGGTCTTTGACTTTGGTTGTAATGAGGCTTTGGTTTTAGGGTAGGAATTTTATGGGTAAGGAATGTTAAAAGCTAAGAAATTAAAAAAGAGCATCAAATAAAACGAGTGAACAATTATTAAAAGCTCTCAAGTAATCCATCAAGCAATTAAATGGTATTTTTCCCCAAATGTTCTAAGACTTCTTGAACTATGCCTCACTTTTGGAGAGATTGTTTTTCATTTTTGTCTATTTTCTTTTCTTTTTGCGTGGCAAGGTTATTGCTTTTATTTTTCCTTTGCCAACTTTTTTTTCTTTCTTTTCTTCGATTTTTTCTGATTTTTTTTTCTTTTTTTTCTCCTTTTTTTGTGTGATGATGCATAGAACAAGGTGACAATGTCGGTTCCAACCATTTCAAGGTGTAAAAACACAATGATCACACCTCCACACTTGTTTTGGAACATGTTCCATTCAAACTTAAACACTTGTTTTGAGAACAATTTCTTTAGAACGCATGCCCGTTTATCTTGATGATCTAGTTTGTTCTTGGAGGGTTTAATTTCAAGGGTTTGAAAGATCAATGGAGTAGGCTTGTAGGTGATGATTTCAAGCAACAAAACAAGGCTTAAGGCTCAAAAGTGGGTTTGCTAAAGTTAGAATTTGATTCAAATCATGAAAACAAGTTACCAACCATGAATCATCCAAAGCATGAAGTATGTACCCTATTCTCATATAGCGTCATCAAATCATGAATGGATCACAAAAGGATTTTCAGCAAAAATTTTCATCATTTAGTAAAAAATATTCATCTCAACACCAAACAATCAATACCCCCACACTTAAATCCACATTGTCCTCAATGTGCAACATGCATTTCAAGAACGGGAAAAAAATAGAGATAAAGGAAAGAGAACGTCACTGAGTGCATGGTGTGATCAAAGGGTCGGCGGGTGCCATGGCATGAGGCCGATGTGCTCAAACAAATCGAGCAGGTTGTCTTCAATTCTCGCCACACGGTTGCGAATGGCGACGGTGCAAATGTAGTATGCGGTGGAGTGTGGTGGCGAGAGGCGGTGCTGGTGCGACGGCAGCATGTGAGCTCAATCAAGGGAAGGGAAAATTTCTTCAACTGTATATAGGGGATTGAAAGTTTGGTGAGAAGTTTGGCCTTATTTTTTTTTCAATTTTTGATTTTTTTAAATAAAATAAAAGATGAAAATGCATAAGAGTGTGTAAATGTGTCTTTAGAACCATATTGTTGATTTGTTTGATTTGTTAGACGTGGGCACTTGTAATGATAATTACAAATCAGTAATTTGATTTCTTTCAGATAGATTTGTATGGTCCATTAGGCATGGGCATGCTTAACAAAAACAACAAATCAGTCTGAGCAGAGACTTTTGTGCATGAATCAGCCTGTATAAACCTCATGTTAATCACAACACTCAAATGAATTGAAACAAAAAATTGAGAGAGAAGGGTAGATAAATCATGGGTTGCTTCCCACGCAACGCCTTTCTTCAACGTCTTTGGCTAGACGTTGTTGTACCTTAACTTGAATAAGTTGAGTACTCTAAGTCCACTCTTCTACGTAGTGTACCTAATGATGGTGCGGACCTAGGAGAACTTTGAGGTCCATGAGAGAACTCTTTCTCGAGCTTATTTTATCATTAAAAGATTTGTTCATATAAGTTCTTCGACTCAACCCTTTGGTGTCGGTGATAGTCCATCCAATGGCCTCTCAAAACTCTCGAAACATACGAGCTAACGTTTCTTCTGTTAAAATAGGTGACCATGTAAACCAATTTTGGCAGGAATATGTAACCTATGTCTAGACAATTTTAGGTGTTTGATAAAACATATATGAATAAAGAAGTGAAAAGTTCATATGGCAATACTTTGTTTACGTTCACTTATATCTGCTTTTACATATCTGTTCACTACGCAAACAAAGCCCACGGACTGAGAATCGATTTCGGGGATTGGGACTACGCTTGGAGGTAGGTCCATAAAATCAGTCTTACCGAATCAGTCCGAAAATCTCCAAGTCAAGGAATCCCGAAAATGGGTACCGAGATTCCCTTTGAGACTTGCACTAAGCATCTGCTGTCGTATTTCATTGACGGGTGACGAAGGTCGTCTAAGCAGTGTTAGTGGGTCAGCATGCTAGGAAGAGCTGACTGAGGTGACTCGCGGGAACCGTCTTACGGAGGACCTTGAGTATGGTCTGCAAGGTATGACGTATTCCCGATTCAAATGGTACAGGTCAAGTCCTTTGACTTGAGGAACTGCTGAGTTTACCTGTGCATCAGGTCTGTATCTTAGATATGGTGAGAGATTGCCAAAATACTCTTGAGTAGTCATAAGCCATGTCTAGTGCAGCTCGGGTGTACAGAGTGACAGTAGTTACCAAGAAAGGATCTGTCTCCTGTCAAAAGGTATTGACAGTTGAGTCTCATGTATGCTCTGTGTCTTGTCCTTGAAATCTGTGGCCACAGTAACTGAACAGAAGGGAAGGTCTCCCTTGCGGCGTTTAGTAAGGACAGACCGACACTTAGGTCCAAAATGGGTACCTGCATTTTTCCGTGCCCTAGACTCTAAGTGATGAGACCGAAGACAGAAGGACAAATGTACTGTTAGAGCCTAAATGTTCATCCCCGATTATTTCACCTAGTCTCTAGTGCCATGGACCGTTGCTAGATGGCCACCCATGGTAACGGGCGGATTCTAGGAATCCGACCAAGTCTAGCTGAAAAGTGAACCTAAAGAGTCACACACTATCCACACACACTAAAGTATTTAATTTGGAATTAAATATTAGAGTAAATGAATGATTAAATTAGATTTAATCGGGTCCTATATTTTCTTGGAGAAATTAATTCCTTCTATTTGATAAAGGGAATTAAATTAATAAATTGGATTTATTAAGGGAATTGATTTAATGGGCCTAGAATAAATATTAATATTTATTTATTATATTTATTTGGCCTTTTTGGAATATTTAATGGAATTTAAATATTTCATTAAATTAAAATCAACGGTTGAGATGGAAAGGGGAGATGGAAGGCTAGGATTGGTTTGACTAGGTCAAACACTAGTTTGACTAGGATTTTGACTAGGTCAAAATCCTAGTCAAATTAGAGTTCTTAGAGTTGGAGTTTAAAGAGGATTAAACTCCTCCTCTATATAAACCTCTAGCTTCCAACAATTGTAGGGTGATGAAATTCCAACACACACACAACACACACTCGACTCTCTCCCTCTTGCCTCTCGTCCGCCCCCTCTCTCTCTACAAGAAATATACTTTCTTGTTCTTTTGTTCTTGGAACACTAGAACATCGATGAATCAATACCGTTAATTGATAACGTGTCGTTGATTCATCCACTCCAAAATATACACTTGTTCGTTGCTAGCACGGCGTACAAGATACGTGGGTGGATCGTGTGTCATGATTTGGAGGGTCTCAAGAACGAGATCTTGGTGCAAAACGGGGAACAACCCGAGTAGCCGTTGAAGACGAAAACGACAACGGGTAGGTCTTGGTTTATGTTTTCGCCTCCTTTTATTTTTTCAACCCTATGGCCTCCATGATTGCTTACGTGTTATTTATTCATGAGATACACCAAACACTCGGGAAATCTCAAGGGCACACCCCTTGAGCGTGTTCTTTAATTCATTAAAGCATGCTTTATTTTTGTACTTTATTTTATATCGCGCTTCCGCATTCGTGCAATTTCCCAGGACGATCCACGATTTCTTTCACTGGTATCAGAGCCCGGTTCGGTGTATAGGCCTAGGGTTTATGTGCGTTTTAAGCGTGAAACGTGATATTGGCATGTTTTTAATTAAATCTTGATTTTCTTGATTTTAAAGCATCTCGTTTTATGGCTTTCGATTCATGTGAATTTCTGAATATTGGTATTTTTCTGTTTTTCTTGGGAAACGGTGTGGAATAATTGAACGAAAAACGAGAAACGCCGCAGCCGGGAGGGCTGGCCGCGCGCAGCCGCGCACTGCCGGCAAGGGAAGCCTGCGCGCGCCCCCCCAGCCGGTCGCGCAGAGGCAGCGCGCAGCCAGGGTGGCTGCGCGCAGGCGCGCTCATGTGCGCGCGCGCGCGCAAGGCTGCGCGCTTGAGAGTCCGCGCGCGGACGGACACTTGGCAGCGCCGCCAGGCGCGCGCGAACGCAGACGGAGGTGTCTGCGCCCGCGCGCCCGGCAGGCGTGCCCAGTGCACGTCTGCGCGCACTGCGCACGGCGCGGCCGGCAGCCAGCAGGCCAGTGCGCGCGCGAGGCAACGGAGCCTGCGCGCGCGACGGCCTGCCGGAACGCCAGGCCGCGCAGCACGCTGCCGGCCAGGCGCGCGCGCGCCGGTAGGCCGCTGCCAGCGGCGGCGGCTGCTAGGGTTTTAAAACCCTAGTAGTGTTTTTTTTTTTTTTAAATTATTTTCAGTTTTAATTTTGAATTAATTCTGAAAAATCATTTCTGGGTTCAATTATACCTAATTTTCTAAAGACATTATTTTAGGAGTAAAATAAATAGGATTTGGAATCCTGGGGTTATTTTACTTAAAATAATGAGGAAAGGTTTTCCTAAAACGAGAAAATATTATTACCAATATTTGTATTTTATTTTTCACACGTTATGCACATATTCATTTATTTTATTATTTTGAATATTTATGATTGGAAATCATGTGTTGTTGGTGTATTGTAATTATATGATTGGATCATGTGATTATGTGTGTTGGATGGAAATGGATGATCACGAGCCCGAATGTATGGTTTATTTTCTGTTGGGCCTGTGTGCCTCTTTTACTGCTTTCTCCTTCTCTCTTTCTAGTTGCCTTAGAATAATAAGGCATTCTACCTCCCTCCTTATGTACTCCCCCCGGGTTTTCGCTGGGGTTTCTTTTTTTTATGTAATGAGAGTAGACTAGGAGTGAGGTTTCTATTTTTGTAATTGATGGAGAAGAAGGAAGGACCACATGGAGAGCCCAGACGGGAGGTCCCTTGAAGTTTTCCATGAAGTGAAGAAAGAGAAAAGAGACCAAGGCCCATCAGCATGATGATTGGGTTACTATTAATGTAATAGTATAGGACCAACCCTAGATTGACCATAGATCCACTGCGGGCTCAGTGGGTCGCATAGGATTTGGGCTCGTGATCATCCAACAGGGGCGTGCTAGGCTTTAATTTTGCATGTGGTTATTATGATGGATGAATGGGCTTTTATTTATCATATAACTGTTATGGATGGTTCAATTTACGCATTATGGATGTATGTGTGAATGTTTATTTATTTGAGATCTCGGTCATTTACTACTCTCACATTAGTTGGACCAATGTCAAAATATTAGACCCCAGATAAAATGGACATGAACTCTAGGAGTTTGTCCATGCCTTCCAATCCATGGCATAGTGAGGAAACTGCTTTAGGTCAATAGCGTGGTCTCACGAGTCGTGGCACGTTATTGTACTTAAAGGAAGATGCACTATATCATGAACGAAAAATGGGCTGCTGTTACCTGTCTCACGAGTCGTGGGGGTACCAGTGGGTCTTTGGCTCGGTCGATTGGGTTGGGTCTAACGCCCAATTAACATGATTCGCTTGGAGTCCTCGAGATCATGTGAAAGGGTGAGGCAATAATCTTGGGAATCTCGTGGAACGAGAATGGTATGGAATACCTCCCATAGGATCTTTTTCATGCAAATCGTAAAAGCGGGATATGGGAAAAATCGCTGTGGATCCCAAGCCCACTAGGAAAGGATTTCCCGAAAATTACGTTTGAGAGTACCGTATTTTCGTATAAATAGTGAAAGGATTAAATGACTAAAGTCCATGAATTTAATTATTTTATCAAACCACCGTCTTTTTATTTTTCTGTTGATCGCGCGTTGTTTTCTAAAATGTAGATTTTAAAATGTCTAAGAACCCACTTTCCACCATTCTTGAGACAAACAAATTCAATGGAACAAATTACAACGACTGGTTGCGCAATCTCAGGATAGTCCTAGATTACGAGAACCAAGGCTACGTCATGGACGAGCCTCTCCCTAGGACCTTGCCGGAAGGATCCACGCCAGAAGAACGTGAGACGTTCGATACTTGGCATAAGGATAACCGGAAGGTCCGTAGCATCATACTTGCTTCGATGACCAATGAGATTCAGAAGCAATATGAAAGGCTAGACGATGTCCCTTCCATTATGGCTCGTCTTAAGGATTGCTATGCAGTCCCGGACCTGCATACTAGGTATGTCGCGACGAAGGCGTTCTTTGGAACGAAAATGACAGAAGGATCCTTTGTACAAGAGCACGGGGTTAAAATGCTTACCCTAGTGGAAAAGCTCGAGGACCTAAAGGTCTCGATAATGAAACGTACATAGATGTGATCCTTCAGTCACTCCCACCCTCCTTTGACCAATTTATCGTCAACTACAACATGAACGCACTTGAGAAGGGCATTCATGAGTTGATCAATATGTTGGTGCAATACGAGGCAACGACTAAGAAGTCCACGCCTTCTGTATTGTTTGGAGGTGCTTCAACTTCCAATACGAAAGGCAAAGGTGCCGGACGTTGGAAGAAGAAGAAAAGGAAGGGAAAGGCCGTCAAAGCAGCTACGAACACTAAGAGTGTTCCCATTGCCAAAGAGGGGAAAGGCAAAGGAAAGGGAAAGGTTGTCTCCAAGCAACAGTCGAAGGCATATGACATATGTATCAACTGCCGTGAGAAATGGCATTGGAAGAGAGAGTGCACCAAACTCTTCTCGAACCAAGGTATTTATGTGATTGAGGTTAATATGGTCACTAATTCTGCCTCTTGGGTATTAGATACCGGCTGTGGAGCTCACATTTGCAATAACTTGCAGGTGTTGAAAAGAAGCAGAAAACTGGGTAGCGGGGACATGATCCTGAAGCTTGGGAATGGCAAGGCCATCTCGGCAGAAGCAGTGGGATCCGCCACTCTAGTGATTAGTGATAATATTAGCATAGATTTAGAGCAAGTTTATTTTGTACCTAGTATGATTAAAAAACATCATCTCCATTCCATTGTTGGACAATAGTGGTTATGAGTTTAGAATCAATAAAAATTGCTTTTATTTGATGAGGTGTGGAATTGCTCATCTACTTGGTACATTGCATAACGGGCTCTATATCTTGCAACAAACGAATTTCGTTCTCAACACTCAACACAAACGAAAATTAGATAATAACGGGAACGCACGTCTGTGGCACGCTAGGTTAGGTCACATATCCCAAGACAGGATGAAGAGGTTGGTAGACTGAAAGAACCTAGAGGTTGGGGACTTGAGCGATCTACCAACTTGTGAATCCTGTCTAAGAGGGAAAAATGACCAAGAAGCCCTTTGTAGGACAAAGTAGGCTTGCCACAGATCTGTTGGACTTGGTCCATACAGACGTATGTGGACCACTAAGGACGCAGGCCCGAGGTGGGTTCTCCTACTTCATAACCTTTACCGATGATCATTCACGGTATGGTTATGTTTACCTGATGAGGTACAAGTCTGAAGCTCTTGAGAGGTTTAAAGAATTCAGACTTGAAGTAGAGAACCAGACCAACTGCAAAATTAAAGTCCTACGGTCAGACCGAGGCGGTGAATACCTTAGTACGGAGTTCCTAGATTATCTAAAATAACATGGTATAATATCAGAATGGACACCTCCAGGAACACCACAGTTAAATAGTGTTTCTGAAAGGAGGAATCAAACCCTGTTGGACATGGTTCGGTCTATGATGAGTTTTACCAAATTGCCCTTATCCTTTTGGGGCTATGCACTAGAAACGGAAGCCAAATTGTTGAATTTAGCGCCTACTAGTACATTGACCCAAACGCCATATGAGATATGGCACGGCAAGCCTGTGTCCTACAACTACTTGAAAGTGTGGGGTAGCCCCGCATACGTCAAGAGGTTAGTGGGAGATAAGCTAGAATCCAGGTCTAGCTTATGCAGGTTCGTTGGATACCCTAAGGAAACTGCGGGTTATTACTTTTATGACCCCTTGGAACAAAAGGTGTTTGTTTCAAGAAATGCAGTATTCTTGGAGCAAGGCTTCCCGGAGGATATCCAACCTGATGAGCTGATCCTTGAGGAATCAAGTGATGGAATCCAGCCATCAGGCACAGCCGCGGAACCCTCACTTAGAGGATTCAGGATAGACAGCCGAAGGGCTGACCAACCTCGAGAGGTCCAACATGCTAGGCATGAAGGACAGCCTCAGGAACAGCCAGCCCCAGTTCCTGAACCACCGACTGCGATACAGTCAGCGCCCACAGTCACCACTGACGTTCCCGTTCTCCGTAGGTCCACTAGAGAGTCCAGACCTCCAGTGAGATATAGCTTTCTAGCAGCGACCGATCTTTTGGATAATGATCCTAAGACATATGGAGAAACGATGTCTGACATCGACTCCGGGAAATGGCTTGAGGCCATGAAAGCCGAAATGGACTCCATGAACGAGAACCAAGTCTGGAGTCTTGTAGATCCACCGAAAGGTGTTAAGCCAGTGGGCTGTAAATGGGTCTACAATCACAAACTTGGCGTTGATGGAGAAGTCACAACCTTTAAGGCTAGGCTTGTAGCTAAGGGATACACTCAACGACCCGGGGTCGATTTTGAGGATACCTACTCGCCAGTAGCCATGGCTAAGTCCATTCGGATCCTGCTCGCCATAGCAGCATGGTATGACTATGAAATATGGCAGGTGGACGTGAAAACGGCCTTCCTCAACGGTTTCGTTCAAGAAGAGATCTATATGGATCAGCCGGAGGGTTTCACGGTTACTGGAGAAGAACAAAAAATCTGTCGCCTCCAGAAGTCCATCTATGGCCTCAAACAAGCCTCCCGAAGTTGGAACATTCGCTTTGACGAAGTAATACGGGGTTATGACTTCATCAAAAACGAATCCGACCCTTGTGTATACAAGAAAGTCAGTGGGAGCTCAATAGTGTTCTTAGTGCTTTATGTGGATGACATTCTACTCATTGGGAATGACGTTAGAATGTTAGGAAACACAAAAGCATGGTTGTCAACCCAGTTTTCCATGAAGGACTTGGGTGAAGCCTCCTACATCCTAGGCATCCAGATTGTCAGGGACAGATCTAAAAGGATGTTAGGACTCACCCAAAACTCGTATATGGAGAAAGTCCTAAAGAGATATCGAATGGACAACTCCAAACGAGGATTCCTTCCCATGAGGCATGGGATCAAGTTGTCCAAGAAACAGTCCCCATAGACTGATGAGGAACTTGAAAGGATGAAAGTCATCCCCTATGCTTCAGCCGTAGGCAGCATCCAATATACGGTCCATTGCACTAGGCCTGACATTGCATACGCTTTGAGCGTAACAAGCAGATATCAGTCATGCGCGGGAGAAGCACATTGGAATGCTGTTAAGGGCATCCTTAAGTACCTAAGGAGGACTAAGGAGATGTTCTTAGTCTATGGCAATGGAGAACTAATTCTGCTAGCTTCCAGTCTGATGACGATGATGCCAAGTCTCAATCGGGGTACGTATTCAAACTCAATGGAGGAGTAGTAGCTTGGAAAAGTTCCAAGCAAGCAACCATTGCTGACTCCACCACAGAGGCTGAATACATAGCAGCTTCAGAAGCTGCTAAGAAAGCGGTTTGGATGAGAAACTACATCCAAGAGTTGGGTGTGGTGCCTAGCATCGCCGAGCCTGTTGTCATCTTCAGAGATAACAACGGTGCAATAGCGCAAGCAAAGGAACCGAGATCTCATCACCGTTCCAAACACATTCTTAGACGCTACCATCTTCTTAGAGAAATGGTAGGAAGAGGTGACGTCCGGATGGACCGAGTCAACTCAGCAGACAACACAGCAGACCCGCTGACAAAGCCTATGTCACAGAGCGCTCATACGCAACATCTTGAGAAGATGGGGATTAGACATATGGGCAATTGGCTTTAAAGGTCAAGTGGGAGATTGTCAGAATAGGTGACCATGTAAGCCAATTTTGGCAGGAATATGTAACCTATGTCTAGACAATTTTAGGTGTTTGATAAAACATATATGAATAAAGAAGTGAAAAGTTCATATGGCAATACTTTGTTTACGTTCACTTATATCTGCTTTTACATATCTGTTCACTACGCAAACAAAGCCCACGGACTGAGAATCGATTTCGGGGATTGGGACAACGCTTGGAGGTAGGTCCATGAAATTAGTCTTACCGAATCAGTCCGGAAATCTCCAAGTCAAGGAATCCCAAAAATGGGTACCGGGATTCCCTTTGAGACTTGCACTAAGCATCTGCTGTCGTATTTCATTGACGGGTGACGAAGGTCGTCTAAGCAGTGTTAGTTGGTCAACATGCTAGGAAGCAGCTGACTGAGGTGAGTCGCGGGAACTGTCTTATGGAGGACCTTGAGTATGGTCTGCAAGGTATGACGTATTCTCGGTTCAAACGGTACAGGTCAAGTCCTTTGACTTGAGGAACTGCTGAGTTTACCTGTGCATCAGGTCTGTATCTTAGATATGGTGAGAGATTGCCAAAATACTCTTGAGTAGTCATAAGCCATGTCTAGTGCAGCTCGGGTGTACAGAGTGACAGTAGTTTCCAAGAAAGGATCTGTCTCCTGTCAAAAGGTATTGACAGTTGAGTCTCATGTATGCTCTGTGTCTTGTCCTTGAAATCTGTGGCCACAGTAACTGAACAGAAGGGAAGGTTTCCCTTGCGGCGTTTAGTAAGGACAGACCGACACTTAGGTCCAAAATGGGTACCTGCATTTTTCCGTGCCCTAGACTCTAAGTGATGAGACCGAAGACAGAAGGACAAATGTACTGTTAGAGCCTAAATGTTCATCCCCGATTATTTCACCTAGTCTCTAGTGCCATGGACCGTTGCTAGATGGCCACCCATGGTAACGGGCGGATTCTAGGAATCTGACCAAGTCTAGCTGAAAGGTGAACCTAAAGAGTCACACACTATCCACACACACTTAAGTATTTAATTTGGAATTAAATATTGGAGTAAAGGAATGATTAAATTAACGGTTGAGATGGAAAGGGGAGATGGAAGGCTAGGATTGGTTTGACTAGGTCAAACACTAGTTTGACTAGGATTTTGACCTAGTCAAAATCCTAGTCAAATTAGAGTTCTTAGAGTTGGAGTTTAAAGAGGATTAAACTCCTCCTCTATATAAACCTCTAGCTTCCAACAATTGTAGGGTGATGAAATTCCAACACACACACAACAAACACTCGACTCTCTCCCTCTTGCCTCTCGTCCGCCTCCTCTCTCTCTACAAGAAATATACTTTCTTGTTCTTTTGTTCTTGGAACACTAGAACATCGATGAATCAATACCGTTAATTGATAACGTGTCGTTGATTCATTCACTCCAAAATATACACTTGTTCGTTGCTAGCACGGCGTACAAGATACGTGGGTGGATCGTGTGTCACGATTTGGAGGGTCTCAAGAACGAGATCTTGGTGCAAAACGGGGAACAATGCGAGTAGCTGTTGAAGACGAAAACGACAACGGGTAGGTCTCGGTTTATGTTTTCGCCTCCTTTTATTTTTTCAACCCTATGGCCTCCATGATTGCTTACGTGTTATTATTCATGAGATACACCGAACACCCGGGAAATCTCAAGGGCACACCCCTTGAGCGTGTTCTTTAATTCATTAAAGCATGCTTTATTTTTGTACTTTATTTTATATCGCGCTTCCGCATTCGCGCAATTTCCCAGGACGATCCACGATTTCTTTCATCTTCTTCCAAGATAGTGAGCTTGCTGAAGATGATTATCGCTAGTCTGTCATTCTCCCCTAAGAAGTCATATTTGAGGTGTCCTGGTAAGTCCTTCAATTCTAGTGCGGGTGTTATGTTCTCCTCTAAAGTTTGTACTTGTATTATCGTAAGGCTTTCTTTTAGTGCTAACTTTATGTGATCCTTGCCATTGATTGCTAAAAATTTCTTCGGATGATTCGCTTTGGCTGAATCGAGCTCATCGGCTTGTTTTTGTGAAATCTTAATTTCCTGCTTTGGTTCATCTTGTTGTACGTGCCCACGCTTAGTGTTATTTTCGTCTTTGTTTGGTTGCAACTCTTTTTCACTGCATAAGACAATAACACTAGCGTTTTGTTTAGGATCAATAGTTCGAGAGGATGGCTTACCTTGGGATTCTAGCTGACTGACAGACGGCACTAATTGGCTCATCTGCGACTCCAAGTTTAAATGCTCGTTCTAGTTTGTGCCTCCATTTTCTTAGTTTGCGCCTCCAAGTTCTGAACGTTCACCCTAGTATGGGACTCCAAGTTTTGAACATTAGTAAGGAGCGTTTCATCATGTCTTCAAGGACGTGCTTGGTTTGGAGTTAGATGAAGCAAGTGGTGGCCAACTTTGAGGTTGAGAATCATAGCTAAGGTCAAGATAATCCCTCCATCCTGGATTGTACATATTGAAATAGGGATTATATCTCCTTTCTGATGGTCCAAAGAATCCTCCTATGGCATTGGCATGCTCGGTGGGTGATTCTTGAAAGCAGAGCACAAATCGATGGGATGACCGGTGGAATTGCAGACTCCACAAGCCTTCACTCGTTGGAACTTTTCTGCAACAAATCTTTCAACAAGGGATATAAGTTTGTCTAGACGATCAACTAAGGAAGCCATGTTTACCTCATGTAACTAAGAAGATATTAACTTAAGGACACCAATCCCCAGCAACGGCGCCAAAATTTCATGGGTGTCAAAACTGTTAGAATAGGTGACCGTGAAGCCAATCTAATTGGGCTAATGTAACCTATGTCTGAACAATTTCACTGTTTTAATAAATTTTAATGAATAATAAAGTGATATTCATTTGGCTTTATGCTTTGTTTGTGTTACTTACTACTTTAATTAACTGTTCACTGCACAAGCAAAGCCCACAGAATGAAAACACATTCCGGGAAACTGGAACTGCGCATTGGATAGTGGTTCAAGAAATCACTTTCTCTGGATCGGTCTGAAATACTCCAACTCAAAGGAATCTCAAAATAGGGTATCGAGAATCTGTGTGAGACTTGCACTAAGCATTTTCAGTTGCGTTTCATCGACAAGTGACGGGGCTCGTCCATGCAATGTTAGTGGGTCAGCCAGTTAGGTAGCTGCGGACTGATGTGACTCGTGGGAACCGTCATATGGAAGACCTTGAGTAGGGTCAGTCAGGTATGACCTGTATTCCCAGTTCAAACACTACGAATTGATCCTTGGACTTGAGGGATTACTGAGATCACCTACACACCATGCATGTATCTTAGGTATGGCGAAAGGCTGCCAAGTCAAGTAACTCGGTAGTCATAAGCTCTATCTAGTGCAGTCAAGATGTATAGCGTGACAGTAGGTCCTAAGAGATGATCCATCTCCTGCCAGAAGGCTAACGGTAATATCTCACTTTACTCTAAAACTCGTCTTTGATAAATCTGTGGCCACAGTAACTGAACAAATGGGTAGGACCCCTATGACGTTTAGTATGGACGAGACAAGGTTTCGGTCGAGAATGGGTACCTATAGTTCCATGCCCTAGACTCTGAGCAGTGAGATTGTAGGTGGAAGGATAAACGTACTAAAGAGCCTAAATGTTCACACCATAAACATTCACCTAGTCTCTAGTGCCATGGACTGTTGCTAGACGGTCACCCACGGTGACGACCGAATTCCTGTCATAAGATGGTTGGGAATTCGGCCAAGTCTAGCTGAGGGTGAACCTAAAGAGTCACACACAATCTGCACGCATCAAAGGTATTTAATTTGGAATTAATTTAGAGAGGTGGAACGATTTAAATTAGATTTAATCGGTTCCCTTTTTCTTTCTTGGGATGTTGATTCCTTTAATTGGATTAAGAGGAATTAACTAATAAATAAATTAGATTTATCAAAATAAATTAAGTGGGCTTAAAATAAATACCTGACTGACCCTACTCAAGGTCTTCCATATGACAGTTATTTATTTAAAAGCCCCATGGATTATTTAAATAGGATTTAAATATTCCACAATTAAATGGATGGATGAGATTAAAGAGGAGAGATAAAGGGCCTAAATTAGTTTGACTAATCCAAGCCTAGTTTCACTAGGACTTTGACTAGGTCAAAATCCTAGTCAAACCAAACTTCCAAAGTTGGAGTTTGAAGAGGGAATAGGATTCCCCTTCTATATATACTCCTAGGTTAAGACTTTAGAATGATGATGATGATCAAGAAACACACACACACACACACACCACTCGGCTCTCTCCCTTACTCGTCCACCACCCCTCTCCCAAGAAAAGGTTTTGGTTCCTTGTTTCGTACAAGTGAACCTTAAGGAGGATTGATCACTTTAACTCATAACGTTTGGTCGATCCGTCCTCTCTAAATATATACACTTGATTTTTCACTATCACGAGGATCAAGATACGTGGGCGGTTGCGTGTACGATTTAGAGGGTCTCTTTTTCGAGATCTTGGTGCAAAATGGGAAACAAAACGAGTAGCGATTTGAAGACAAAACTACAACCGGGTAGGTTCTTTTGTTGATGTCTTTGATTTTTATACCTATGGCCTCTATGATTTGCGTGTTTTATTTAGTCATGAGATTCACCGAATGCCCGGGAGGTTCAAGGGAACACCCCTTGAACGTGTAATTTACATTTATGTATGAGCATGTTTTAAGAAGTGGTAGGGTCAATTCCACATGGATTGGTAATAAATCAATTTCTTCAAAAAAAAGAAAATGAAAGGAAGGGGGAATTTTGGTTCAATTTTAAAATAAAAGACGAAATTTAAAGAACAAGGTTGAATAAATGAGAAAGCTTTTCGGTTGGAGTTAAGTTCATGCCTGATTCCGTTATTGATCATTGATGCATAAATGACAACCGTTTAAGCAGATAAACTGGTTATGGTCATTGGTACGACATAAAGACCTCACCTTCTCGTTAGCCAAGGAACGTCCGTTGGCTAATTTCCTAATTAATGAACAACCCTGGTAACGTCCACAAGATTTAATCCACTAACAACATTGAGAAATAGAAAAGCCCAATTCTAACCAATAAATTCCTATGAAGATTTATTTAAGTTAGATCATGCATTCTCCATAACATAATTTACTACTAGGACATAATAAACTATGTTATGTTGCCACTAGTTATTGAACTAAACAAACAATTACATAGATTTATAAGTTCAATTGGCTAAGTAAACATTCTTGATAATGAACAATTGACCACATTATTCATAAATCAGATCATTTATAGTAAGAGCATAGAGAATAGCATGAATATCCAATCTACAAAAGTAAAGAGCATAAATTAGATCTCACAATGTATAGAATCAGGCATTCATCGTAACTTCAATCGAAAAATATTAAAATTAGCCTAACATATTAATGAAAGAACACATAAAAGAAATGTAGAAATTTATTAAAATATCACACTAAGAAGATAGGTAGAAGATAAAAGATTGAATGTCTTGCCAATGAAAGAGTTGCCTATGTATACTACTAACACCTCGATGAACATGGACACAAAATGTGTTGGATACATGATTACTTAGATTAAGCTAATCAATTCAATTTACTTGATCTCTGCAGTTTTCTAAATAAAAGAGTTCCCTAATTTCGTACAGTAGTCAACCTTGATTCAACAGCAAAGAAATTGTCACTTCCTTTTTTATCTGAAGATTCGCCTATTGTGTTAAGCGTGGGCGCACCTAATCGGATATGTAAATCTGCCATAAGTTTTTTTTTTTTTTTTCGTAAATTGCCTTCAATTCCCCCTTTTCAACTCAAATTTGCCTTTTTGCTTTCAACTAATTCCTTTATGCTAAAAATGCAAGAATGTCCTATGATTAAGAGTATTTAATACTTGCAAAAATGGTAAAAATATGGTAGATTTATACAATTATCAACTTCCACCCGTGGTGATGGGAGTTTATGATTAATGGGTGACCAAGACATAATTAATGAAATTGTATTTAATTAATTAATTGTGTTGGCCACAAGCCCAAGTCTAGCTGAAGGTGAACCTAAAGAGTAACACATGAGTGGTAGAATTAATTTGAAATTAATTGTAGAAGACATAAATTCATTTGATTGGAAAGTCCATTTGATGGATAGCCTGAGATTTAATTAATTGGATTAATTAAATTTGGGTTTTAAACTTTTAAATTAATTAAATTAATTTAATTGGATTTGGTCTAATTAATTGATTGGGTCAATTATTTAGTATTTGGGCTTGTGTTTATTTAATTGGACTAAATAAACTAGTATTGTGTTAGAAACAATTGAAATATTTAATGCCCAATGGACCTTGATTTAATTTGATTAACTCAAGCCTGGTCCACTACTTGAAGCCCAAGTCCAAGCACTAAGAAAAGTTGAGGAGGAGTTGATACTCCTCTATGATTAAGTGTAGTGGCCAGCCATGTGGAGGGTTTCAAGTAGTGCACTTGTAGGTGGAGGTTATGTACATGTGGAGAGGTCGGCGTAGGCCTGTCAATGGGCCAAAAATACCCAAGCCTAGGCCCATTATAATGGGTACAGACCCAGGCCCAGACCCTTACTTTTAAATCAAGCCTAGACCTATTAAACTTAACAAAATTAGGTCTAGATCAGGTAACGTACAATATTCCCGTTATTACCTGACCCAATTTCCCCCAAATTCTCAATTCTCTCCACATACGGCAGAGTCGCAGACCACTCTCTTCTAATCTCTCTCAACTCTCCGCGTCTTTGTTAGTCCGTCTCACTCCGTTTTCCAAACTCACCGCCACCTCCATCGTGCCCACTCAAGAAACTCGCCGCCACGCGGCCACGCCCACCTATATTTTGAATTTCCAAATTTCTTGGTTGAACCCCAGCTACAAATTTAGACCGACTCTTGGTACATATATACTAGTATTAATTCATTTTGTGGTCTTTTGTTTTGTGTGTGTGTGTGTGTGTCTGTATTTTTTTGGGCATGTTTTCATGTTTTGTGTGATTTTGACTTACTGCTCTTGTTTGACAATCTTGTACGCTCCTACTTGTGACGAATTTCATCTTAACCCTTTACTTTGTGTTAGTTGCTATTTTGTTCATTTGCTTAAGAGAACCTTATTTATCTGTTTGAGCAGAGACGAAGTTGTGGGAGATTTAGGGATTGGCCAAATGGATTTAGGATAAAGTCTAAATTCTATTATAAGAAGTTGGTGGTGAATTCTATTGTAAAAAGGTGGTTTATCACCAAACGAAGAATCTAGACTTGGAGACTACAACTTTCTCAAGTTCTCTTCTTAAGAATGTCTTGGAAGATATATTCCAATTTGTAAAAAAATCAAACTACTTTTCTTAAGCAAAGCAAAGAAAGTAAAAATCCACAGACTTTTCAAGAACTACCAAAGATTATTGCTTCTTGAAATAGTTTGTAGAGTCAAAAAAATCTTAAACGTGATAATAAACAATCATGTCTCTTTAGGGGTGGCTGCTGATAACTTGAAAAGAGGGAGTGTTGAAATGAGTGAAAGAGTAAAAAAGGAGTTAGAGCAAGTAATTAATAAGTGGAATATGGAAGCTATGCATGGTATGTTTTCTTGTTCTTAATTTTATTGGTATGTATTGGGCTTTCATGATTTGATTCCTTACATGAAGATGTGTTGAATGATTCTGTTGGATTGATAGAAACGATTAGTGATTTACTTAGTGAAATATGTATTGGAATAGGTGACCAGAAAGCCAATGGATTGGCGGTTTTAGGAACTATCTATAAATCTTTATCAAAAGTAATATTGTCTTGATGAATATGGTAAGTATTCATCCTTAGCATATGTATCTCTTGTGCTTACCCATTACGTTAAGCATCGGTTTTGTTAGAATAGGTGACCACAAAGCCAATTAAGATTGGTTTTTATGTAATCTATTTGACAACTCAATGTAATGTACTATTATGTAATGAATAAAATGAGTATTCGTCACCCGAGCATTATCTTTGTTGTGCTCATTCCATTATGTTTGTATTTGTTCACATATATCATAACAAAGCCCACAGACCACATAAACAACTCATGCAGTTTGGTCACGCATTGGATGGTGGTTATGAAATCAACTAATAAAGAGTTGGTTTCTGAAACATTCCAAGTCGAGGACCTCGAGACAGGGCATCGAGCGTCCTATTGAGACTTGTGCTCTATATCATATTCATTTGATGAGTGTTGTGTTTTATCGGTGACAGACGTGGGACGTCTATACGATCTTAGTGGGTAGATCGACTAGGGGTCGGGCTGACTGAACTGATTCACGGGGAATTATCATATGGAAGCCTTGGAGGCTTGGTCGGTATGACTGGAGTTCCCCGATTCTGATAGTACGAGAGCAGTCCTCAGACTTGAGGAACTACGACAGTCACGTGCAGACAATGGTTGTATCTTGGATCTGGCGAGAGGTGATTGTGTCATGAACATGTTCATTATAAGACTTTTCCAGGGCAGTTATAATATGTAGCGAGGATGGTGGGTTTCAAGAAGAGGATTCTTCCACTGTCAGTATGTGATAGAGGTATCTCCTATGCGGAGACACACTTATGCTGTTTGAACTTGTGGCCATAGTGGTTGATCGAGCAGAAAAAGATTTCCTGCGTCGATGTAATGAAGCAAACGTAGTCTCGCGTATTAAGCATACCTACCTAGTCCAGAATGGGAACTAACGTCCGATTCCATACTCTAGACTAAGGCAGGAGACGGTAGATGGAAGGACCGTTCCCGTACAAAATCGGGAACCTAAATATTCATGCCAACATTCACCTAGTCTCTAGTGTCATAGATCGTTGTTAGATGGCCATCCATGGTGACGGGCTTCTATTAGATACAGGTCCAAGTCTAGTTGAGGGTGAACCTAAAGAGTCACACACAAATCACCGAGGAGGTGAAGGAATTAACTTGGAGTTAATTTCGAAAGATAATAAATAATTGGATTATTTATGGGATGGTCTATTGGATGGAGGGATCGATATTGTATCAGGCTCACACTAATTAATAATAAGATTTATTAATTAAAGAGAGTTACAGTCTTAGATCTTTCGATTGGATTAAAAGACTATGAGGCATTATTTAGTTAGACCTGGAATTTAAATTGGACATAATTCATAAAATTTATTAAGCTTACTATAATTGGATTAAAATGAAGTCGATCCATTAAATTGTGGTCCAAGAGATAAGTAATTTCACTTTCTGGAAAGGAACAAGTAAACCCCAATCAAGCTCCCTTTACTTGGTATGATTTGATCATACCTTATAAGTGAGAGGCTTGATCGAAGATTAAATGGATGATATGTATTGAGATGTGTCTAGGATGTATCAAGACACATTGCAATAGTCTCATTAATTATGTATATGTTAGAATAGGTGACCAAAAAGCAATTGGATTGGCGGTTTTGGGAACTATTCATCAATCTTTATTAATGCAATATTATCCTGGTAAATAGAGTAAGTATTCATCACTGGCATTTGTGTTTATTGTGTTTACTACTAACGTTGAATGGTGTTTTGTTAGCTTTGTATAAGCCCCGATACGTTAAACGCAGCGGAAATTAAAATTTTAATTACAAAACAATATTATAATTAGCGACCAAATCGTCCATCTCGTTTACGATGTGGATCTCATGCATAAAAGGATGTCAATTGAATGGTTAAGAGAAACCAACCTTTCTTGCTCTCCGGTTGATGTTGATTAGTTGAACTTTCTCAAGAACGGCCTTATCTTAAAAATGGTGGAACGTCAAAACGGAACCATTTCTTATTATTTTTTTATGGTATGAACACAAGTGTCTTCCCTCTAAAGTTAGTCCATACCACCTATGATGGAATCACCCTCAAACCTATGCTAGTAGGTATTGGAGGATTAAGGTATATCAACTATTGATCAATGGAGAAATCAAGGGAATTATTCTCTTTTGGAGATGAGAAATGAACATAAGAACAAGGCTAAAATGAAAGCTAGAGTTTCTAGCTTTGGAGAAAAAGTCTAAGAGCTAGAGAGCAAAAAGGAGAGAAAGAGTTTTTTTTGTATCTTTGTATGCAAAGTGGTCTATCAATCTCTTGCCTTCTACCCTTTTTTATAGGTATTTCTTTACATTAGATATAATGAATGTAGACAAGCCTTTTTGTCTTGCTCCTAGATAACACGTGTCTTCTTCATAGACAAGTTCTAGCATGACTCATATTTTCTCCTTCAACACTTGTCTTCTTTATAGACAAGCTCTAGCATGACTCATATTTCCTTCTTTATCTAAAAATGAAAACAAGTCATGTTTATGTTCAATGAATCTTGTCTTGTGGGCTTGTGGGCTTGGGCTAAGGTCTTGGACTTTATCTTAATTCTCAATTGGACTTAGTCCAATTTTAATTAATTATCAATTAATTGAGTTCAATCATTTAGCCCAAGATTTTTAAGTCTTGAATTGAATATAAGCCCAAATCAATTAATTTGATTTTTAAGTCCAAATAGATTAATCTTAATTAATCTATCACAAGTCTTACTTAATCGAATTAATGCTTATGAATTTAGAATCCTAGTTAAATAATCATATTTTTTTAATTTTCCCATGAATTGATTGTTAGAATGGGTGACCATGTAAGCCAATTTTGGCAGGAATATGTAACCTATGTCTAGACAATTTCTGGTGTTTGATAAAAACATTTATGAATAAAGAAGTGAAAATTCATAAGGCAATACTTTGTTTACATTCACTTATATCTGCATTTACATTTCTGTTCACTATGCAAACAAAGCCCACGGACTGAGAATCGATTTCGGGGACTGGGACTACGCTTGGAGGTAGGTCCATGAAATCAGTCTTACCGAATCAGTCCGGAAATCTCCAAGTCAAGGAATCCCAAAAATGGGTACCGGGATTCCCTTTGAGACTTGCACTAAGCATCTGCTGTCATATTTCATCGACGGGTGACGAAGGTCGCCTAAGCAGTGTTAGTGGGTCAGCATGCTAGGAAGCAGCTGACTAAGGTGACTCGTGGGAACCGTCTTACGGAGGACCTTGAGTATGGTCAGCAAGGTATGACGTGTATTCCCGGTTCCAACGGTACAGGCCAAGTCCTTTGACTTGAGGAACTGCTGAGTTCACCTGTACATCAGGTCTGTATCTTAAATATGGTGAGAGATTGTCAAAATACTCTTGAGTAGTCATAAGCCATGTCTAGTGCAGCTCGGGTGTACAGAGTGACAGTATTTTCCAAGAAAGGATCTGTCTCCTGTCAAAAGGTATTGACAGTTGAGTCTCATGTACGCTCTGTGTCTTGTCCCTAAAATCTGTGGCCACAGTAACTGAACAGAAGGGAAGGTTTCCCTTGCGGCGTTCAGTAAGGACAGACGGACACTTAGGTCCAAAATGGGTACCTGCTTTTTCCGTGCCCTAGACTCTAAGTGATGAGACCGAAGAAGAAGGACAAGTGTACTGTTAGAGCCTAAATGTTCATCCCGAATTATTTCACCTAGTCTCTAGTGCCATGGACCGTTGCTAGATGGCCACCCATGGTAACGGACGAATTCTAGGAATCCGACCAAGTCTAGCTGAAAGGTGAACCTAAAGAGTCACACACTATCCACACACACTTAATATTTAATTTGGAATTAAATATTGGAGTAAAGGAATGATTAAATTAGATTTAATCGGGTCCTATATTTTCTTGGAGAAATTAATTCCTTCTATTTGATAAAGGGAATTAAATTAATAAATAGGATTTATTAAAGGGTTGATTTAATGGGCTTAGAATAAATATTAATATTTATTTATTATATTTATTTTTAGCCTTTTGGAATATTTAATGGGATTTAAATATTCCATTAAATTAAAATCAACGGTTGAGATGGAAAAGGGGGATGGAAGGCTAGGATTTGTTTGACTAGGTCAAACACTAGTTTGACTAGGACTTTGACTAGGTCAAAATCCTAGACAAATTAGAGTTCTTAGAGTAGGAGTTTAAAGAGGATTAAACTCCTCCTCTATAAATACCTCTAGCTTCCAACTTTTTGAACGATGATGAAATTCCAACACACACACAACACACACATAATTTCGGCCTCTCTCCCCTCTCTCTCGTCCGCCCTCTCTCTCTCCACTCTCCAAGAAAACTATTTTCTAGTTCTTTTGTTCTTGGAACATTAGAACTTAGATGAATCAATACCGTTAATTGATAACGTGTTGTTGATTCATCCAGTCCAAAATATACACTTGTTCGTTGCTAGCACGACGTGCAAGATACGTGGGTGGATCGTGTGTCACGATTTGGAGGGTCTCAAGAACAAGATCTCGGTGCAAAACGGGGAACAACGCGTGTAGCGGTTGAAGACGAAAACGACAATGGGTAGGTCTCATTTTATTTTTCGTCTCTCTTTATTTTCAACTCTATGGCCTCCATGATTTCTTTACATGTTGTTTAATCATGAGATACACCAAACACCCGGGAATCTCAAGGGTACACCCCTTGAGCGTGTTCTTTTATTATTAAAAGCATGCTTTAACTTTTGTATGTTATTTTATATCGCGCTTCCGCATTCGCGCAATTCCCGGGACGATCCACCGATTTCTTTCATTGATTTCATAAATCATTTCAATCCATTAATTTAACTCCTTATATCAATTGATTTATTCTCCATAATTAATTCTATAAATTAATTCCAATAATTCCATCATGGATTTGTGTGTGACCCTTTAGGTTCACTACTCGGATAGAATTGGGCTTGTGTCACACATACAATTTAATTAACAACTTATTTGAATTAGATTAATTAGATCTTATCATAATTAACAATCCTCAATTAACTCATTAATTGAAGGGTACCCGTCACCATGGATGGCCATCTAGCAATGGCCATGGCACTAGGGAATAGGCGAATTATTACGCGAACCTGTGAGCTACACGTATCATGCAGATACGGTCCCTCCGCTACTAACATCCTAATCAAAGTCTAGGGCATGGAATTAGTTACCGGTTTCCATTATCTACTTTGATGTCTATGTATCAACCCTACAAGTTATGCTTCCAATTTATCAATACAGAAAAAACCCTTTCTCCTATCTGATCAACAACCATGGTCATGGGCTTCAAGGAACACATACTATAAAGTACATAGAAGGTTCGTTATCATCTCATGATAAGTAGCAGATCCTAACTTGGAACTCACCAACCTCCATGCATGTTTACCGTATAGTAATCCAGGATGAAACCTGAGACCACGTTGAACATGATCAAGTCATAGTCGTCCTATGCACAAGGTTACTGTGGAACCTCAAGTCCAAGGACTAGTTAGTGCACTATCATAGCCTAGGAGTTCTAGTCATACCGATCATGCCATATAGGGCTTCCACATGACAATTCCTTCGAGTCAATTTAGTGAACTTGATAACTCCTTATCAAGCACCCATTAAAGTACGCAGACGGCATACGTCTCTGTCTATGAAACTCAACATTCATCATATGAACGCATCACTTAGTGTAAGTCTTTAAGGAATGGCCGATGCCCTGTCTCGACTGATTCATCGACTTGGAATATTTTAGATCAAACCATAGAGGTTGGTTGCATGGTCGCCATCATATGCCCGAGCCAACCCCATAGTATAATTGATCTAAGGGCTTCAACTAAATGCACATATAAATATAATGTTTAAAGCATATGATGAAGTTGGCCAAAGAACATTTCTTAAATTAACATATTATTGAAAAAGATCATCTAGAATAGTTTACAAAGAGCCAATCTATTGGCTTGACGGTCACCTATTCTAACAGTTTCAACATCACAATAAATGCCCACAGACCTATTGGATAACCCATGTAGTTAGGTTGCGCATTGGATGGCGGCTATGAACGCAACTTCTGAGGGTTGGTCTGAAATGTTTCAAGTCGAGGACCTCGAGACTGGGCATCAAGTGTTCTATTGAGACTTGCATTAAGTATTGCATTCACTAGGTGAGTGCGGAGTTTCATCTGCGATAGATGAAGATCGTCTATGCAATTTTAGTGGGTTAGTTGGCAAGGTAGTCGACTGACTGAACTTACTCATGAAAATCATCATATGGAATCCTTGAAAGCTTGGTCGGTATGACTGAAATTCCCGATTCTGATAATACGGGGATTAGTCCTCAGACTTGAGGAATCATGACTGCCGCATGCATACAAAGATTGTATCTTGGATCTGGCGAGAGGTGACAATGTCTTTTACATGGTCATTATAATCTTGTCTAGTGCAGTCGGAGTATGTATCGAGGACGGTAGATAGAAGAAAGGATCTTTCCCCTGACACTATACAATAGTGATGTCTCCTATGCGCTTTGAGATGGTTTAGACTCTGGAAGGCTATAGTCATAGAATTGATTGAGTAGGAAGAGATTTCCTACATCGATCAATAGAGTAAATGCATCTCGAATATGAAGCCTAGTTGCCTAGTCAAAGATGGGAACCGACATCCAATTCCATACATTAGACTAAGTTTGTGAGATGGTCGATAGTAGGATCGTACCCTTATGGAACTTGGAGCCTAAATGTTCACACTATTATTCACCTGATCTCTAATACCGTGAACCATTGCTAGACGGTCACCCATGGTAACAGGTATTTCCGGTTATGGGTTAATCGAAAATAATTGTGTTGGACACAAGCCCAAGTCGAATTGATGGTGAACCTAAAGAGTCACACACAAATCACTGGGTACTGATGGAATTAATTCCAGAAGAGGTAAATTTGTTTAATAGGATTAAACTAATTATTGGAGAGCATAAATAATTAGATTATTTATGCAGAATTATCCATAGAATGGATGATCCAAAATTTAGTTAATTAGATTAATTGAATTTTGGATTTGATCTTTTAAATTAATTGGATTAATTTAAAAGAAGCTTGGGCTAATTGATTAGTGGATTGGATTCACTAATTAATTAGAAGATGGGCTTATCTAATTAATGAATTAGATTCATTAATTAGTGGAGATAGGCTAGAGATAATTATTTTGGATTAATTATTGTTTTGGGCTTAATTAATTAAATGGATTGGATTCATTTATTAATTAAGTGCTTTTGGGCTTGTCATTATTTAATTGAATTAAATATTCACTTGGGAATTAAAATGTTGGATATTTATTTAATTGGATAATAATAAGTCCAACAAATTTAGTAATTGGGATCTAATTAATTTATTGGACAAATTAAATGAGCCCGGTCCAAATGGACAAGCCTAGCCCATGTTTGATTTTCACTAAGTCAAAGGTTGGATTGCTTGTAGAGAAAGAGCTAAAAGTCATCTACATACAATATATGTTGGATTGTGCACATATAATGTATATTGGAGTTAGAGATGTTTTGGAAGGTATGAGGGATATATGGAAGTTGCCTTATGGCTTTAGAAGACAAAAGTCTTCCTTCACACTTTACCCTACAATCATTTCAACTCTAACACACTACACACAAGGGGGACCATAGCCATGAACGTTTATTTATTTTATTTATTTATACTCTGCATTTATACACCAATAGCCCCCGGAACGTTCAAGGGCACACTCATTGAACGCGACATAAGATCCGTAAGTTCATTAATTATTATTCTCACTGTGCTTCCACCGCGTTCTCTGGAAGATCCGCTTTCCTTCAAGGTGTATGTGGCTATGGATTACATGTTTTACGTGTTCAAGCATGTTCAACGTGTTTAGATCGGCTTTAAAAGCATGTGTTTATTGATTTTAATTTTCATAATTTTTTGTTGAAATTGCATGTTTAATTATGTAGATTAATTATGGATGTTTGGGTGATTTTAGAAAATTGAAATTTTTGAAATCTGAAAATATGTATTTCAGTATTTATATGCAGATCTTAAATATATATATATAAATACAACAGCACCAACAACCGTCATTGTCGCGCGTGCACACGGCGCCTGCATGCACAACCATTTGCGCAGGGAGCAACAGGCACACCGATCATCTGCACACGCTAGGTGCACACTGGCACTGGACGTCTGCGCACGATAGGCGTGCGCATGCACGCGTACGGCTCTGCCATTTTTTTCCCCATGTTTTTTTGAAAATTGGATTTTCTGATATTTTGCAATTTTTTTTTTTTGAAATATTTTATTTGTGGTTGATTTAATTTTAGTTGAGAATGATTTTTTCTAAAATTATATTGCTAAGATTATTTTGGAAATGGTTTCATAACAAAAAAAAATCGTACATGGATTGTACGGGGTTTCTAATATCCCTTTTTAATTGTTTTTTTTTTTTTGCATTTAATTATGTTATGACATGATATTGGATATTATTGATTTAATACATGATTTGTATTATTTTGACCGTGATTATATAGGATATGCAACTATGCTATATTTTGTTAATTGGATTAACAAGGGACGATCACGAAGCCCCATGACCTATGTATGGTTTAATTCCTATTGGGTGGGGCCTGCATGCCTCTTAATTTTCTTATCTCTCTCGTTTCATGCCTTGTTAATAAAAAGGCTTCCTTTCTCTCTATCTTTGTACTCCCCTCAACTCCTGTTTGGGGTTTCTTAGCTTTTGATGTAATGAGGGTAGATAGGTGGAGAGGATTTCATTTTTGTAAATAAAATGTAAGGAGGCAAGCTCAAGGCGTGGGAGGCCCATGGAGGAGGCCATAGGTTTTCCTACAGAGAATTCATGGAGATGAGGCCCGATGGTCGGACCCCACGATGCGGAGTCCAAGAAGATGAAGCGGTAGCATTGGGCCCATTAGCATGATAATGGGTTAAAAATCTTGTAATAGTGTAGGCCTACCCTTGATTGACCATTAATCCACTGCGGCTTAGTAGGTCGCATAGGATTGGACTTGTGATCATCCAACCGGGGCATGCTAGGCTTTTATTTTGCGTGTAGTGCATTTATCTTAATTATGAATGCTTTATTAAATGCTTTGAGTATTTAATCACATGTGAAAATACCTAATGTGATGAGGTCCCGATCAATTCTCAATCAAACTCTTACTTGGTTGGACTAAGTTGAAATACTAGGCCCATGATGGACTTGGATCAAAATGATTTTGATCTGTCGAAGCCTTCCATCCACAACAATGTGGTGAGGAAGCTACCACTACCCAAATGTGGTCTCATGAGTCGTGGCACATTGGAATAGAGGAAAGTTGCACTGTTGTTGTGAAAATAGGAATACGCTCACTGTTTTCCTGTCTCACAATTCGGGTGCGACAGTTGAGATATGATTTGATTGATGGGTCGAGCCTAACGCCGAGTAGAATGATTCGCTTGGAGTCCTGGGGATCATGTGAAGAGGCGAGGCAAAACATCTTGGGAATCTCATTGGATGAGAACGGTATTGGATGCCTATCACAAGGTTTTTTTCATGTGAATCGTAAAAGCGGGGCGTGGAGAATTGCGATTGTGGATCCCGAAGCTAGAAAATGGTTTCCCAAAATCCCATTTGAGAGTGACGAGCTTTTGCTGAAATAGTGGGAGAGGTTAATGACTTCAGGACCCAGTCTTAACTTGAACATAATATAACTATAATCTACTAAATATTTTTCTGTTTAATTATAGATGTCTAAGAATCCACTAATCCCTATACTTGAGACTAACAAGATTAATAGAATGAATTACCCCAACTAGCTGTAAAATCTTAAGATAGTCTTAGATTTCGAGAACCAAACTTATATTCTGGATAAAGTTCTCCCTTAGACCTTGCCGGAAAGGTCATCGCCTGAACAACGTTTGACGTTCGAGAAGTGGCACAATGACAAACGGAAGGTCCGCAGCATCATACTAGCATCCATGAATAATGAGATCCAGAAGCAGTATGATAGGTTGAAGGATGTTGGCTCGATGATGCTGCAAATGCAGCAAGTTTATGCGGTCCCAGACTATCATGTAGATATGCTGCAACGAAGGCATTGTTCGGAGCGACGATGACAAAATATGATGATGATATCCCTTGTACAAAGGCTCCTAAACCTCCAAGCTGATCTTGAAAAAGAGACGTACAACGACGTGATCCTTCAGTCGCTTCTCCCTTTATTCGACCCATTTGTAGTCAACTATAACATGAATAGGCTAGAAAAAGACCTTTAGGAGTTGATAAAAATTTTGGTCCAATATGAGGCAACAATTGAAAGATATGCACTAACGGTACTAGTAGGGGGGAGGCTTCGACCTCGAAAACGAAAAGCAAGGATGCGGAACGCTGGAAGAGGAAGAAGACTCAAACAACATCAGTTGCTGCTAGCAGTTGGAGTGCTCCTGTTACACCACTGGGCGGGAGTAAAGGAAAGAGGAAAAGGGTTTGGCAATCAAACGTTATGAACGAGTTTTGCATTAACTACGGAGTGTCTTAAGCTCCTTTCCAATGAAGGTGACATTTTAATTGAGTATCAACATGATTACTTTTCTACTCTTTGGTATTGGATACAAGTCATTCATAATCTGTGAAGATAAGAAGTAAAAAGCTAAGACAAATGGTCCAAAGGTCTAGCGATGGCAGAGTAGTTGCTGCAAAGAGTAGGGACTTGTTAGTCTTAGCAGTGATCATGTTAGGATAGTATCTATAGGGATTATGTAACCTAGCATGATCAAAATATATTTCATTCATTGTTGGATAATTTTTAGATTACATATTTTTTATCAATGAAATTGTTTTTAGGGTAAATTACAGCTAGCTCCCCTGAGGTTTTGTCATAATTATAAATACCCCCGTGTTGTTTGAAAAATTATAAATACCCCCGGAGGTTTGTAATCGTCTAACAAATAACCCCATGTTCATCCATTTTTATGGGTGAACTGACCAAAATGCCCTTATACATTTTATTTAATTTTTAAAATTTTTTGAATTTTTTTGGACTACAATGCACAGGGAAAGGTTCTTAATTTTTTTTACATAGGGGAGTTAGTAACGCAATTTGCCTCGGCTGATTTTTCTACAATTAAACAAAAAAATCAATGGCAAAATGGTCAATTTCAGGCCTTTGGTTGAAAATTACAAACCTCAGGGGGGGGGGTATTTGTAATTTTTCAAATAATGACGGGTATTTGTAATTATGCCAAACCTCAGGGGAGGTAGCTATAATTTATCCTTGTTTTTATTTGACAAAGAATGGTGATTCTTGTCTGCTAGATTTGGTACATAACCACTTAAGACTATCCTATAATTGGATTATGAGTACTCAAAACAAATGAGTAAAATGGATAAAATCAAGATGAACTTACAGATTTGGCATCCATGGCTAGGTCGGTTTCCTCTAGTTAAGGATAAGAAAGTTGGAAGATTCAAAGAGTCTAGCAATAGATAATTTGAATCTGCTGGCTTGCAAATCTTTGCTGAGAAGGATAAGACCGAAAAAGCTCTTTGTTAGACAAAGTGGGCTTGCCAATAGTCTATTGGGTTAGATCCAGAAGGACTTCTAGAGATTACTGAATGCACAGGACCAAAGAGAGTTCACAAGTCTAAGAACCTTTGGTAGGTTTAGGAAATTAGGCTTGGAGTGGTGAACAAAAATGGTTAGTATATCTGTAGATTATTGAATACACAGGACCAAAAGAGGATTCACAAGTCAAAGAACCTTTGGTAGGTTCGGGGAATTAGACTTAGAGTGGTGAACCAAACTGGTTACCTTTTGATTGGATCGAGAACGCGTGTATTTAATGGGAGCTCTTGAATATCCAAATGAAAATGGAATTCTCAATCAGTGGAATTCTTCTTGAAGCAACCATGGTTGAGCGGTCTCTAATAAAAGAGAAATCGAACCTTAAACGACTTCGTCCGGTCAGTGTTTCATTGAAGTTACCTTAACTCATCTAGACATGGACTTGAAAGTTTCCAAGTTGAGAAACATGGCACTTTCTTAAAGTTATGATCTAGTTACCATATTGGATGTGGTTTGGAAAGCATGTATTCTACAAAGTTCTTGATTATGTGGGACAGTCTTGTATACGTCAAGAGACTAGTAGGGAGATAGACTAGACTCGGTGTCTAGTTTGTGCAGGTTAGTGCAAAGTAATGCAAACATTATGTGTAATTAGGTATTTCCCACTGACTATATTCCCGTTGTCCTATGGACGACTAGAGTATCGTAGATACATGAAAGGTACAAGTTTTTAGGTCTGGCCGGTCGATTAGATTGTGATCCAAAGAACACATAGAGAAGCAATGTTGGACATCGGGATCAGATCAATGGCATGGAGCCGCAGGACCCATCTTGAAATTCAAACTGGGTTTAAGATTTCACGTAACTAGAATATCCATTTTAACGAGCTCATACGGTATATGACTCGGTCAGTAACGAACATTAAGGTCAGTGGGAGTGTGGTTATGTTCTGAGTGTTAAAGTGTGTAACGTCTTATTCATTTTAAATGAAATTAAGATATTAGGAAACACTGAAACACGAGTATTGTTCACATAATTCTCCATGAAAGGAATTGGATTCCTATTCATAGGGTCAAGTCGTTGAACACTTAGTTATGATTGACTAAAGAGGAAGCTTAGAAGTTTAACATCCTCTATGTCTTTGTCGTAGGCAACATGGGTATGTTGTTCGGCACACAGGGCCTAATGTTGTTTATGTTAGAATAGGTGACCAGGTAGCCAATCTTGGCCGGCAAAATGTAACCTATGTCTAGACAATTTCAGGGATTTGATAAATTATTAATGAATAAAGAAGTGAAATTCATTTGGTATTACTTTGTTTGTGTTCACTTTATCTGCATTACATATCTGTTCACTACGCAAACAAAGCCCACGGACTGAAAACGTATTTCAGGGACTGGGACTACGCTTGGAGGTAGGTCCATGAAATCAGTCCCGCCGAATCAGTCCGAAAATCTCCAAGTCAAAGAATCTCGAAAATGGGTACCGAGATTCCCCTTTAGACTTGCACTAAGCATCTGTTGTCGTATTTCATCGACGGGTGACGAAGGTCGTCTAAGCAGTGTTAGTGAGTTAGCCTGCTAGGGAGCATATGACTGAGGTGACTCGCGGGAACTGTCTTACGGAGGACCTTAAGTAGTGTCGGCTAGATATGACGTGTGTTCCCGGCTCCGAAAGTACAGGTCAAGTCCTTTGACTTGAGGAACTGTTGAGTTTACCTGTATATAAGGGTTGTATCTTAGATATGGTGAGAGATTGCCAAAAAGCACTTGAGTAGTCATAAGTCATGTCTAGTGCACCTCCAATGTACAGAGTGACAGTAGTTTCCAAGAAATGATCTGCCTCTTGTCAAAAGGCATTGACAGTTGAGTCTCACATATGCTCTATGTCTTGTCCCTAAAATCTGTGGCCACAGTAACTGAACAGAAGGGAAGGTTTCCCTTACGGCGTTTAGTAAGGACAGACCGACACTTAGGTCCAAAATGGGTACCTGCAATTTCCGTGCCCTAGACCTTAAGTGGTGAGACCGTAGACGGAAGGACAAGTGTACTGTTAGAGCCTAAATGTTCATCCACGAATATTCACCTAGTCTCTAGTGCCATGGACCGTTGCTAGATGGCCACCCATGGTAACGGGCGGATTCTAGGAATCCGACCAAGTCTAGCTGAAAGGTGAACCTAAAGAGTCACACACAATCCACACACATTAAGTATTTAATTTAGAATTAAATATTTGGAGAAATGGAATGATTAAATTGGATTTAATCGGATCCTTTATTTTCTTGGAGAGAATTAATTCCTTTTATTAGATAAAAGGGATTAATCTAATAAATTAGATTTATTAGAAAATTAATTTAATGGGCCTAGAATAAATATTTATATTTATTATATTTATTTATTGCCCTTTGGAATATTTAAATAGGTTTTAAATATTCTATTAAATTAAATTAATGGTTGAGATTAAAAAGGAGAGATGGATGGCTAGGATTAATTTGACTAGATCAAATTACTACTTTGACTAGGTCAAAATCCTAGTCAAAATAGTCTTCTTTAGAGTTGGAGTTTGAAGAGGATTAAACTCCTCCTCTATATATAGTCCTAGCCCCTCACCATAAGAGAGATGATGAATCTCCAACACACACACACACGCTCTCTCTCGTGCTCTCTCTCCTCTCGTCCGCCCTCTCTCTCTCTCTCGAGAATATTATTTTCTTGTTCTTTTTGTTCTTGAACAATTGAACATAGGAGGATTAATACCGTTAAATTAATAACGTGTGATTGATCTGTCCTCTCCAATATACTTGTTCGTTCCCTAGCACGACGTGCAAAATATGTGGGTGGATTGCATGTCACAATTTGGAGAATCTCATATACGAGATTTGTGCAAATCAGGGAACAACGCGAGTACCGGTTAGAAGACGAAAATGACAATCGGTAGGTCCCGATTTACTTTTCGTCCCTCTTTTATTTTAATCCTATGGCCTCCATGATTGTTTCTATGCTTTTAATTCATGAGATACACCAAACGCCCTGGAACTTCAAGGATACACCCCTTGAACGTGTTCTTTATTTTTACGTAAAAGCATGTTTGAATTTTTGTTATTTAATTTTATACCGCGCTTCCGCATTCGCGCTATTTCCCGGGACGATCCACAATCTTTCAATTATGCTTCGTACATAACAACAGATATCGAGTGTGTACTGATGAGGCAATAGACAGCAGTTAAGAGCAGTCTTTAATACCTGAATAAGGATTAGAGAAGAGTTCTTGATGCACGATTTATAGAGAGTTAATACGGGAAGGTCAGAGCGATACTAGCTTCCAAAATCATGTGAATAATCTTTAGTCTCAATACTTCTGTATGTTCGGAATTAATGGTGAATGTGGGAGAAGTCCTCGAGCTTGATGAACCACGCAGTAACATGCACACGATGGTTGTATTTTGAATTAGGCGAGGGGTGATTGTGTCACGGACATGTTCATTATAAGCCATGTCAAGTGCAGCCAGAATGTGTAGCGAAGACGTTGGGTATCAAAAAGAGGATCCGTCCCTTATCAATATGTGACAGAGGTATCTCCTATGCGCTCGGAGACACATATATGCCGCTTAAACTTGTGGCCACAGTGGTTGATCGAGCAAGAAAAGGTTTTCTGCGTCGAAGTAATGAAGCAAATATAGTCTCGAGTATTAAGCATAGTTGCCTAGTGCAAAATAAAAACTGACGCCTAATTACATGCCCTAAACTAAGGCCGGGAGACAGTAGATAGAAGGACTGTACCCGTGCAAAATCGGGAGCCTAAAGCTTCACTCCATATTCACCTAATCTCTAGTGCCACAGATCATTGCTAAACGGCCACTCATAGTGACTGGCTTCTATTGGACACAAGCCCAAGTTTAGCTAAGGGTGAACCTAAAGAGTCAGACACAAATCACCAATATAGCATCGGATTTTTTATCGTATGATACATTGGATGGACAGACCGATATTGCATTGGACCCACGCTAATTAATAAATAGAATTTATTAATTAAAGAGAGTTACAGGATTAGATCTTTTAATTGAATTTAAAGACTATTGGCATCATTTTGTTGGATCTTGAATTAAATTGAATTTAATTTATAGAATTTATTGGGCTTATTATAATTGGATTAAAATGAAGCTCGGTCCATTAAATTATGGCCCAAGAGATAAGTTAATTCCACTTTTGGAGAAGGGAAGAGTTGGACTCTTCCCATAAGTGGATAGGGCCAATTTTAGCTCTTCATCAGACTATAAAATTGGCCCCTAGCTATTCTTGGATGATTGGGAGTTGTTCCTTTTAGAAAGGAACAAGTCATAAAAGGAACAAGTCAACCCCAATCAAACTCTTTTTCTTAGTATGATTTGATCATACCTTGTAAGTGAGAGACTTGATTGAACATTAAATGAAGGATTGATTGGCATGTACCTAGACATGTCTAGGATGTATCTAAACACATTGCAACTGTCTCATTAATTATGTATATGTTAGAATAAGAGACTAGAAAGCCAATTGGATTGGTGATTTTAGGACTATTCGTCAATCTTTATCAATGCAATATTATCCTGATGAATAGAGTAAGTATTCATCACTGACATTTGTGTTTGTTGTGTTGAATACTAATGTTGAATGGTGTTTCAACGTCACAACAAATGCCCACAGACCAATTGGAGAACCTATGTAGTTGGTTTGCGCATTAGATGGTCGCCCTCTAGCATGCAGTCGCGCGCGCACACACGAGGCGGCGCCGCCATGCGCGCCCACACGCAAATGATGGTGTCTGCGCACGCGCGCCCAGTGCGCGTGCCCGCGCGCGCGCCTGCGCAGGGCAGGTGCACGACTGGAGGCCGGCAGGCTAGCGCGCATGGGCAAGGGAGCCTGCGCGCGCGCGGCCGTGCAGCTTGCTGCTGACCAGGCGCGCGCGCAAGCTGGCAGGGGCTTGCACGCGCGCGCCCGGTCAGGCAGCACCTGCGCGCGCCGGCTGGCCGCGACCGACTGCGGTATTAGGGTTTCTCTTTATTTTTTTTTTCAATTTTAATTTTTTAATTAATTCTGAAAATTCATTTTTGTTTAACTTTTGCCTATTTTCTAAGACATTATTTTGGGAGGTTAAATTATGTTGGATTTGGAATCCCGGGGATAATTTACCTAGAAATAATGAGGAAGGGTCTTCCTAAACCGGAAAAAATATTATTGCCAACGATTGTACCATATTTTTTCATACGTTACGCATTTATTTTATCTTGGATAATTATGATTGGTAATCATGTGATATTAGCATGTATTTTATATGATTGGATCATGTGATTATGTGCATTGGATGGAAATGGATGGTCACGAGCCCTAGACCGAATGTATGGTTTAATTTTATGTTGGGCATGTGTGCCTCTTTTTCTGCTTTCTCCTTCTCCCTTTCTAGTTGCCTTGGAATATTAAGGCATTCTTCCTCCCTCCTTATGTGCTCCCCCCGGGTTTTTGCTGGGGTTTCTATTTTACATATGTAATGAGAGTAGAATAGGTGTGAGGTTTTAATTTTATGTAATTGCTGGAGAAGAAGGAAGGTCCACATGGAGAGCCTAGACTGGAAGTTCCAAGGAGTTTCCATGAAGAGAAGAAAGAGAAAAGAGACCAAGGCCCATCAGAATGATGATTGGGTTACTATTATTGTAATAGTGTAGGACCAACCCTAGATTGGCCATAGATCCACTGCGGGGCTCAGTGGATCGCATAGGATTCGGGCTCGTGATCATCCAACAGGGGCGTGCTAGGCTTTAATTTTGCATGTGGTTATTATGATGGATGAATGGTATTTTGTTTATCATATAACTGCTATGGATGCAATTTACTTACGCATTATGGATGAATGTGTTGATATATTTATTTATGAGATCTCGATCATTTATTACTCTCACATTGGTTGGACCAATGTCCAAATATTAGACCCTAGACAAAATGGACATGGACTCTAGGAGTATGTCCATGCCTTCCAATCCATGGCATAGTGAGGAAGCTGATTTAGGTCGATAGCGTGGTCTCACGAGTCGTGGCATGTCTATCGTACTTAAAAGAAGTTGCACTGTATCATGAACGAAAAATAGACTACCGTTACCTGTCTCATGAGTCGTGGAGGTAGCAGTAGGTCTATAGCTCGGTTGATTGGGTCGGGTCTAACGCCCGATTAGCATAATTCGCTTGGAGTCCTCGGGATCATGTGAAAGGGTGAAGCAATAATCTTGGGAATCTCGTGGAATGAGAATGGTATGGTATACCTCCCACAGGATTTTTCCCATGCGAATTGTAAAAGCGGGATATGGGAAAATTCACTGTGGATCCCAAGCCCTATAGGAAAGGGTTTCCCGAAAACAACGTTTGAGAGTACTGTGTTTTCGTATAAATAGTGGGAGCATTAAATGACTAAAGACCAAGTACTTAATTATTTATCAAATCACCGTCTTTTACATTCTGCTGATCGCGAACTCTATTTTTTAAATGTAGATTTAAAAATGTCTAAGAACCCTTTATCAACCATTCTTCAGACCAACAAATTCAATGGAACCAATTACAACGACTGGTTGCGCAATCTCAGGATAGTCCTGAATTACGAGAACCAAGGCTACGTCATGGACGAGCCTCTCCCTAGCACCTTACCGGAAGGATCCACGCCAGAAGAACGTGAGACGTTCGAGACTTGGCATAAGGATAACCAGAAGGTCTGTAGCGTCATACTTGCTTCGATGACGAATGAGATTCAGAAGCAATATGAAAGGCTAGACGATGTCCCTTCCATTATGGCTCGCCTCAAGGATTGCTATGCAGTCCTGGACCGGCATACTAGGTATGTCGCGACTAAGGCGTTCTTTGGAACCAAAATGACAGAAGGATCCTCTGTACAAGAGCACGGGGTTAAAATGCTTACCCCGGTGGAAAAGCTCGAGGACCTAAAGCCAGGCCTCGATAATGAGACGTACATAGATGTGATCCTTCAGTCACTCCCACCCTCCTTCGACCAATTTATTGTCAACTACAACATGAACGAACTTGAGAAGGGCATTCATGAGTTGATTAATATGTTGGTGCAATACGAGGCAACGACCAAAAATTCCACGCCTTCGGTATTGTTTGGAGGTGCTTCAACTTCTAAAACGAAAGGCAAGGGTGCCGGACGTTGGAAAAGGAAGAAGGGGAAGGGAAAAGCCGTCAAAGAAACTACGAACACTAAGAGTGTTCCCATTGCCAAAGAAGGGAAAGGCGAAGGAAAGGGAAAGGTTGTCTCCAAGCAACAGTCGAGGGCATATGACATATGTATTAATTGCCGTGAGAAAGGGCATTGGAAGAGGGAGTGCCCCAAGCTCCTCTCGAACCAAGGTATATTTGTGATTGAGGTTAATATGGTCACTAATTCTGCCTCTTGAGTATTAGATACCGGCTGTGGAGCTCACATTTGTAATGATTTGCAGGTGCTGAAATGAATCAGAAAACTGGGTAGCGGGGATATGATCCTGAAGCTTGGGAATGGCAAGACCATCTCGGCAGAAGCAGTAGGATCCGCCACTCTATTAGTTAGTGATAATATTAGTATAGAATTAGAGCAAGTTTATTATGTACCTAGTATGATTAAAAACATCATTTTCAATCCATTGTTAGACAATAGTGGTTATGAGTTTATGATCAATAAAAATTGCTTTTATTTGATGAGGTGTGGAATTGCTCATCTACTTGGTACACTAAATAATGGGCTCGATATCTTGCAACAAACGAACTTCGTTCTTAACGCTCAACACAAACGTAAAATAGATAATAACGGGAACGCATGACTGTGGCACGTAGGCTAGGTCACATATCCCAAGACAGGATGAAAAGATTGGTAGACTCAAAGAACCTAGAGGTAGGGGACTTGAGTGAGCTACCAACTTGTGAATCCTATCTAAGAGGAAAAATGACCAAGAAGCCCTTTGTAGGACAAAGCAGGCTTGCCACAGGTCTGTTGGACTTGGTCCATACAGACGTATGTGGACCACTAAGGACATAGGCCCGAGGTGGGTTCTCCTACTTCATAACCTTTATCGATGATCATTCACGGTATGGTTATGTTTACCTGATGAGGTACAAGTTTGAAACTCTTGAGAGGTTTAAAGAATTCAAACTTGAAGTAGAGAACCAAACCAACTATAAAATTAAAGTCCTACGGTCAGATCGAGGCGAAGAATACCTTAGTACCGAGTTCCTTAATTATCTAAAAGAAAATAGTATAATATCATAATGGACACCTCCCGGGACACCACAATTGAATGGTGTCTCTAAAAGGAGTAATCGAACCCTGTTGGACATGGTTCGATCCATGATGAGTTTTACCAAATTGCCCTTGTCCTTTTGGGGCTACACATTGGAAACAGCGGCCAAGTTGTTAAATTTGGCGCCAACCAGTGTATTGACCCAAACGCCATATGAGATATGGCACGGCAAGCCTGCATCCTACAACTACTTGAAAGTGTGAGGTAGCCCCGCATACGTCAAGAGGTTAGTAGGAGATAAGCTAGAATCCAGGTCTAGCTTATGCAGGTTCGTTGGATACCCTAAAGAAACTGTGGGTTATTACTTTTATGACCCCTTGGAACAAAAGGTATTTATTTCAAGGAATGCAGTGTTCTTAGAACAAGGCTTTTCAGAGGATATCCAACCTGATGAACTGATCCTTGAGGAATCAAGTGATGGAAACTAGTCATCAGAGGAAGCCGCGGATTCCTCGCTTAGAGGATTCAGGATAGGTACCCGAAGGGCTGACCGACCTCGAGAAGTCCAGCATGCTAGGCATGAAGGACAGCCTCAGGAACAGCCACCCGGTGCCTGAACCGCCAGCTCCTATACATTCAGCGCCCACAGCACCAATTACGTTCCCGTTCTCCGTAGGTCTACTAGAGAGTCCAGACCTCCAGTGAGATATGGCTTTCTAAATACGATCGGTCTGCTGGATAACGATCCTAAGACATACGGAAAAGCGATGTCTGACATCGACTCCGGGAAATGGCTTGAGGCCATGAAAACCGAAATGGACTCCATGAGCGAGAACCAAGTCTGGAGACTTGTAGATCCACCGAAAGGTGTTAAGCCAGTTGGTTGTAAGTGGGTCTACAAGTGCAAACTTAGCATTGATGGAGAAGTCACGACTTTTAAGGCTAGGCTAGTAGCTAAGGGGTACACTCAACGACCCGGGGTCAATTTTGAGGACACCTACTCGCCGGTAGCCATGGTTAAATCCATTCGGATCCTGCTCGCCATAGCAGCATGGTATGACTATGAGATATGGTAGATGGACGTGAAAACGGCCTTCCTCAATGGTTTCGTTGAGGAAGAGATCTATATGGATCAGACGGAGGGTTTCACAGTCACTGGAGAAGAACAGAAGGTCTGTCGTCTCTAGAAGTCCATCTATAGCCTCAAACAAGCATCCCGAAGCTGGAACATTCGCTTTGATAAAGTGATACGGGGCTATGACTTCATCAAAAATGAATCTGACCCTTGTGTATACAAGAAGGTCAGTGTGAGCTCTATAGTTTTCCTAGTGCTTTATGTGGATGACATTCTACTCATAGGTAATAATGTTAGAATGTTGGGTGACACAAAAGCATGGTTATCAACCCAGTTTTCCATGAAGGACTTGGGTGAAGCCTCCTACATCCTAGGCATCCAGATTATCAGGAACAAATCTAAAAGGATGTTAGGGCTCACCCAAAACTCGTATATGGAGAAAGTCCTAAAGAGATATCGGATGGACAACTCCAAACGAGGATTCCTTCCCATGAGGCATGGGATCAAGTTATCCAAGAAACAGTCCCCACAGACTGATGAGGAACTTGAAAGGATGAAAGTCATCCCCTCTGCTTCTGCCATAGGTAGCATCCAATATGCGGTCCGATGCACCAGGCCTGACATTGCTTACGCTTTGAGCGTGACAAGCAGATATCAGTCTTGTGCAGGAGAGGCACATTGGAATGCTGTTAAGGGCATCCTTAAGTACCTAAGGAGGACTAAGGAAATGTTCTTAGTCTATGGCAATGGAGAACTGATCCTGGAAGGCTTTAGCAACGCTAGCTTCCATTCTGATGACGATGATGCCAAGTCTCAATCAGGTTATGTATTCAAGCTCAATGGAGGAGTAGTGGCTTGGAAAAGTTCCAAGCAAGCAACCACTGCTGATTCCACCATTGAGGCCGAATACATAGCAGCTTCAGAAGCTGCCAAGGAAGCGGTTTGGATGAGAAACTACATCCAAGAGTTGGGTGTGGTGCCTAGAATCGCCGAGCCCGTTGTCATCTTTTGTGATAACAACGGTGCAACAACGCAAGTAAAGGAACCGAGATCTCATCACCGTTCCAAACACATTCTTATACGCTACCATCTTCTAAGAGAAATGGTAGGAAGAGGTGACGTTTGGATAGACCGAGTCAACTCAGCAGACAACACAGCAGATCCGCTGACAAAGCCTATGTCGCAGAGCGCTCATACGCAACATCTTGAGAAGATGGGGATTAGACATATGGGCGATTGGCTTTAAGGTCAAGTGGGAGATTGTTAGAATAGGTGACCATGTAGCCAATCTTGGCAAGCAAAATGTAACCTATGTCTAGACAATTTCAAGGATTTGATAAATTATTAATGAATAAAGAAGTGAAATTCATTTGGCATTACTTTGTTCGTGTTCACTTTATCTGCATTACATATCTGTTCACTACACAAACAAAGCCCACGATAAGTTCATCTTGATTTTATCCATTTTACTCATTTGTTTTGAGTACTCATAATCCAAGTATAGGATAGTCTTAAGTGGTTATGTACCGAATCTAGCAGACAAGAATCACCATTCCTTGTCAAATAAAAACAAGGATAAATTACAGCTACCTCCCCTGAGGTTTGGCATAATTACAAATACCCCTCATTATTTGAAAAATTACAAATACCCCTCCCCCCCCTGAGGTTTGTAATTTTCAACCAAATGCCTGAAATTGATCATTTTGCCCTTGATTTTTTTGTTTAATTGTAGAAAAATCAGCCGAGGCAAATTGCGTTATTAACTCCCCTATGTAAAAAAAATTAAGAACCTTTCCCTGCGCATTGTAGTCCAAAAAAATTCAAAGAATATTACAAATTAAATAAAATGTATAAAGGCATTTTGGTCAGTTCACCCATAAAAATAGATGAAAATGGGGTTATTTGTTAGACGATTACAAACCTCAGGGGGTATTTATAATTTTTCAAACAACACGGGGTATTTATAATTATGACAAAACCTCAGGGGAGCTAGCTGTAATTTACCCTAAAAAAAATTTTATTGATAAAAAATATGTAATCTAAAAATTATCCAACAATGAACGAAAACATATTTTGATCATACTAGGTTACATAATCCCTATAGATACTATCCTAACATGATCACTGCTAAGACTGACAAGTCCCTACTCTTTGCAGCAACAACTCTGCCATCTGTTGTCGTATTTCATCGACGGGTGACGAAGATCATCTAAGCAGTATTAGTGAGTTAGCCGGCTAGGGAGCAGCTGACTGAGGTAACTCGCGGGAACCATCTTATGGAGGACCTTGAGTAGGTCGGCTAGGTATGACGTGTGTTCCCGGTTCCGACAGTACAGGTCAAGTCCTTTGACTTGAGAAACTGCTGAGTTTACCTGTATATCAGGGTTGTATCTTAGATATGGTGAGAGATTGCCAAAAAGCACTTGAATAGTCATAAGCCATGTCTAGTGCACCTCCGATGCACAGAGTGACAGTAGTTTCCAAGAAATGATCTATCTCCTGTCAAAAGGCATTGACAGTTGAGTCTCACATATACTCTATGTCTTGTCCCTAAAATCTGTGGCCACAGTAACTGAACAGAAGCGAATGTTTCCCTTGCGGCGTTTAGTAAGAACAGACCGACACTTAGGTCCAAAATGGGTACCTGCAATTTCCGTGCCCTTGACCCTAAGGAGACCGTAGACGGAAGGACAAGTGTACTGTTAGAGCCTAAATGTTCATCCCCGAATATTCACCTAGTCTCTAGTGTCATGGACCGTCGCTAGATGGCCGCCCATGGTAACGGGCGAACTCTAGGAATCCGACCAAGTCTAGCTGAAAGGTGAACCTAAAGAGTCACACACAAACCACACACATTAAGTATTTAATTTAGAATTAAATATTTGGAGAAATGGAATGATTAAATTGGATTTAATCGGATCCTTTATTTTCTTGGAGAGAATTAATTCCTTTTATTAGATAAAAGGGATTAATATAATAAATTAAATTTATTAGAAAATTAATTTAATGGGCCTAGAATAAATATTTATATTTATTATATTTATTTATTGCCCTTTGGAATATTTAAATAGGTTTTAAATATTCCATTAAATTAAATTAATGGTTGAGATTAAAAAGGAGAGATGGATGGCTAGGATTAATTTGACTAGGTCAAATTACTACTTTGACTAGGACTTTGACTAGGTCAAAATCCTAGTCAAAATAGTCTTCTTTAGAGTTGGAGTTTGAAGAGGATTAAACTCTTCCTCTATATATAGTCCTAGCCCCTCACCATAAGAGAGATGATGAATCTCCAACACACACACACGCTCTCTCTCGTGCTCTCTCTCCTCTCGTCCGCCCTCTCTCTCTCACTCAAGAATATTATTTTCTTGTTCTTTTGTTCTTGAACAATTGAACATAGGAGGATTAATCCCGTTAAATTAATAACGTGTGATTGATCCGTCCTCTCCAATATACTTGTTCATTCGCTAGCACGACGTGCAAGATACGTGGGTGGATTGCGTGTCACAATTTGGAGAATCTCATATACGAGATTTGGTGCAAATCGGTGAACAACGCGAGTACCGGTTAGAAGACAAAAACGACAATCGGTAGGTCCCGATTTACTCTTTGTCCCTCTTTTAGTTTCATCCTATGGCTCCATGATTGTTTCTATGCTTTTAATTTATGAGATACACCAAACGCCCGGGAACTTCAAGGGTACACCCTTGAACGTGTTCTTTATTTTTACGTAAAAAGCATGTTTAAATTTTTGTTATTTAATTTTATACCGCGCTTCCGCATTCGCGCTATTTCCCGGGACGATCCACAATCTTTCAGTTTATGCTTCGTACATAACGACGGATATCGAGTGTGTACTGATGAGGCAATAGACAGCAGTTAAGAGCAGTCTTTAATACCTGAATAAGGATTAGAGAAGAGTTCTTGATGCACGATTTATAGAGAGTTAATACTGGAAGGTTAGAGCGATATTAGCTTCCAAAATCATGTGAATAATCTTCAATCTCAATACTTCTGTAAGTTCGGAATTAATGGTGAATGTCGGAGAAGTCCTCGAGCTTGATGAACCACGGCAGTAACATGCACACAATGGTTGTATTTTGAATTAGGCGAGGGGTGATTGTGTCACGGACATGTTCATTATAAGCCATGTCCAGTGCAGCCAGAATGTGTAGCAAAGACGTTGGGTTTCAAAAAGAGGACCCATCCCCTATCAATATGTGACAGAGGTATCTCCTATGCGCTCGGAGACACATATATGCCGCTTAAACTTGTGGCCACAGTGGTTGATCGAGCAAGAAAAGGTTTCCTGTGTCGATGTAATGAAGCAAATATAGTCTCGAGTATTAAGCATAGCTATCTAGTCCAAAATGAAAACTGACGCCCAATTACATGCCCTAAACTAAGGCCGGGAGACAGTAGATAGAAGGACTGTACCCATGCAAAATTGGGAGCCTAAAGCTTCACTCCACATTCACCTAGTCTCTAGTGTCACAGATCGTTGCTAAACGGCCACTCATAGTGACTGGCTTCTATTGGACACAAGCCCAAGTTTAGCTAAGGGTGAACCTAAAGAGTCAGACACAAATCACCAATATAGCATCGGATGATACATTGGATGGATAGACCGATATTGCATTGGACCCACGCTAATTAATAAATAGAATTTATTAATTAAAGAGAGTTACAGGATTAGATCTTTTAATTGAATTTAAAGACTATTGGCATTATTTAGTTGGGTCTTGAATTAAATTGAATTTAATTTATAGAATTTATTGGGCATATTATAATTGGATTAAAATGAAGCTCGGTCCATTAAATTATGGCCCAAGAGATAAGTTAATTCCACTTTTGGAGAAGGGAAGAGTTGGACTCTTCCCAAAAGTGGATAGGGCCAATTTTAGCTCTTCATCAGGGTATAAAATTGGCCCCTAGCTATTCTTGGATGATTGGGAGTTGTTCCTTTTAGAAAGGAACAAGTCATAAAAGGAACAAGTCAACCCCAATCAAACTCTTTTTAATTAGTATGATTTGATCATACCTTGTAAGTGAGAGGTTTGATTGAACATTAAATGAATGATTGATTGGCATGTACCTAGACATGTCTAGGATGTATCTAAACACATTGCAACTATCTCATTAATTATGTATATGTTAGAATAGGAGACCAAAAAGTCAATTGGATTGGTGATTTTAGGACTATTCGTCAATCTTTATCAATGCAATATTATCCTGATGAATAGAGTAAGTATTCATCACTGACATTTGTGTTTGTTGTGTTGAATACTAATGTTGAATGGTGTTTCAACGTCACAACAAATGCCCACAGACCAATTGGATAACCTATGTAGTTGGTTTGCGCATTAGATGGCGGCTATGAAACCAACTTCTAAAGTTTGGTCTGAAATGTTTCAAGTCGAGAACCTCGACACTGGATATCGAGTGTCCTATTGAGACTTGCATTGAGTTATGCATTCACTAGGTAAGTGCCGATGCAATTTTAGTAGGTTAGTTGGAAAGGTAGTCGATTGACTGAATTGACTCGTGGAAATCGTCATATGGAAGACTTGGAGGCTTGGTCAGTATGACTGAAATTCTCAATTCTGATAGTATAGGATTAGTACTCAGACTTGAGGAATCACGGCAATTGCATGCATACAAAGGCTATATCTTAGACCTGGCGAGAGGTGACTATGTCTTTTACATCATCGTTGTAAACCTTGTCCAGTGCAGTTCGAGTATGTATCGAGGACGGTAGATTCCAAGAAAGGATCTGTCCCCTATCAGTATATGACGGTGATGTCTCCTATGTGCTCTGAGATGGTTTAGACTCTGAAAATCTATTCCTACGTTGATCAATAGAATTAACGCATCTCGAGTATGAAGCATAATTGCCTAGCCAAGGATAGAAATCGACGCCCAATCTCAAACCCTAACTAAGGGGCGGAGATGGTCGACAGTGGGACCGTACCCGTATGAAACTCTGAGCCTAAACGTGCATGCCATTATTCTCTCTAGTGTTGAGGGCCGTTGCTAGACAGTCACGCATGGTAATGGGCTATTTCCAGTTTTGGTTAATCGAAAATAATTATGTTGGTCAAAAGCCCAAGTCTAGCTGACAGTAAACCTAAAGAGTAGCACACAAATCATTGGAAAGTGATAGAATTAATTCCAGAAGAGGTGAATTAGTTTAATAGGATTAAACTAATTATTGGTGAGCATAAATAACTAGATTATTTATATAGAATTCTCCATTGGATGGATGGTCCAAAATTTAGTTAATTAGATTAATTGAATGTTGGATTTGGCCTTTTAAATTAATTGGATTAATTTAAAAGAAGCTTGGGCTAATTAATTAGTGGATCGAATTCACTAATTAATTAGAAGATGGGCTTATCTAATTAATGAATTGGATTCACTAATTAGTAGAGATGGACTAGAGATAATTAATTGGATTAATTATTGTTTTGGTCTTAATTAATTAAATTGGATTTATTAATTAATTAAGTGCATTTGGGCTTGTGATTATTTAATTGGATTAAATATTCACTTGGGAATTAAAATATTAGATATTTTATTTAATTAGATTAAATAATAGTCCAACAAATTTAGTAATTTGGATCTAATTAATTTGTTGCACAAATTAAATGAATCGGTCCAAATGCACAAGCCTAGCCCATGTCTAACTTTCATTAAGTCAAAGGTTGAATTGCTTGTCGAGAAAGAGCTAAAAGTCATCTTCATACAATGTATGTAGGATTGCCCACATACATATAAAGGAGTTAGAAAGGTTTTGGAAGGTATGAGGGATATGTGGAGGTTGTCTTATGGCTTTAGAAGACAAAAGTCTTCCATCCACTTTTCGCTACAATCATTCCAACTCTAACACACTACACACAAGGGAGACAAATTTTGCTCTCTGTCTCTATGGAATTTTCGGCCTCTCTCTTTCTAATGCCTAACCGAATTTCTCCATCTCCTACCTTGTGTTCTTCTTGGTTTAGAACAAAGTTAAGAACAAAGGAAGATCGAAACACACTAATTGATAGTGTGGTTCCGATTTCCTCTTCTATGAATTCATTCCTTGCTAGCACAAGGATGAATCTCATGATTCCGGTGTGGTGTGGACGTATTTAGAGGGTCTTTACATTGAGGCCTCGCGTGGATGAAAGTCGGGGAGGAGATCAACGCCTGTAGCCGATCAGAGATGAAAATCGAGAAAGGTATTCCAATTTACGTTTGTGCTCTCGATTTTTTTTATTCCATAGCTATGAACGCTTGTTTATTTTATTTAGGGAAAAAAACTTTTTTTACTACACTAACTTGCCTCTCGTTCAATTTTAGTACACTAACTTTGGTAATTATCACATTTTATACATTATGTTGCAATTTTGCTTCAATTAAGTCCAATTGAGAGTTTTTATTCCAATTTTTCGGTCAATGGACCGGAATTTGCTGACGTGTCCGGCAAAATTAACCACGTCAGCACATGACGTGGCAGGCGGTTGATGTGGCGGATGACTTGGATGTATTTTCTTTCATAAGGATGAATTTTAGTACACTAACTTTAGCATAGTACAAAATAATAATTATAATTATAATATAATATTTTTATTTTTTTTCCTATACAATGTAATATTATTAAGATAATTTTAATTAATTTGATAATATAGTTGTTAATATTAATTAATTTAATATATATTAATTGTTAAAAATTCAAAAATACAGTTGTTAATCATAGTTTTAAAAATAGATGATCCAAGTGAACTGATAAGTATGAAGAGGAAAAGATCTCGGCTATAATAATATCAACTCTTTTAATAATTATAAATAATTAACAAACATATTATCAAATTATTAATAATTATAAAATATATAATTATCTATTTTTTTAAATTATGATTAACAACTATATTATCAAATTTTTAATAATTAATATATATATACATATCAAATTAATTAATATCAACAACTATATTATTAAATTTATTATTCTCTAACTAATTAATTTAATAGTTATATTAACAATTATCAAATTATCATTAATTAATTATATCTAATTAAGTATTAATAATTATTATTTTAGCTTTAACTAATAATTATAAAGAATTAACAAATTTAAAAAAAATTGAGGGTTGGTCGTGAGTGCAGCTCGCAACTAGCGACCAGTCATAAATATATAAGTGTACCGTTTCCAGTGGTACACTTATATTTAATTTTTTTATAATATAAATATAAATGAGCAGTGACACCCCCTAGACACAATGCCAGGGGACTTAAATTTCACCTCATTCAAAGTTATTGGATTAAAATTAAACCATGCTAAAGTTAGTGTACTAAAATTCATCCTTATGGAAGAAAATACATCCAAGTCATCATGCCACATCATGTGCTGACGTGGTTAATTTTGCCGGACACGTAAGCAAAAATTGGCCACTTCGGCAAATTCCGGTCAATTGGACTTAATTGAAGTAAAATTACAACATAATGTATAAAATATGATAATTACCAAAGTTAGTGTACTAAAATTGAACAAGAGTCAAGTTAGTGTACTAAATTTTTTTTCCCTTTTATTTATTTATATTTTGCGTTTATACACTGATAGCCTGGGAACATTCAAGGGCACACCCCTTGAACCCAACATAAATTCCGTATGTTCGTTCGTATTATTCTCACAGCGCTTCCGCCACGTTCCCGGGCTGATCCGCTTTCCTTCAATATATATGTAGGTATATACATAATCATCAAGAAGAAGCACTCATTATCTTTTCTAACAAAAGAAAATTATCTTGCTCCCATCTCTAGCACACTCCCGGCCGCCCCCTCTCTCTCCTTATCATCCCCTTTGTTGCTTCATTAATCTAGGATCAATTGAAAAACAAAATGAGATCAAACAGGATACACTAATGATAGTGTAGCCCTTTTAATCATTTCTTCCAATAGGTTAATTTTTCTCTAGCAAGAAAAATGATACCTCTCTCGGTGTGGTGCGGACGTCGTTAGAGGAATTCTACACTTGAAGTCTAAGTGAACGAATTCATTTGGTGAAAAGGGAACAACACTTGTAGTGGTTTACGAAGAAGACTACAAAGGTAATAGTTTCTTTTGTCACACGTTATTTTTGTATAACTTTTTTTTATGTGCCATGTGTGATGAAATATGTTGATGTAGTCACATCCTACATCGAACGTTTAGGAGAGCAATTGGATAACTCGTGTAGTTAGGTTGTGCATTGGATGGCGGCTATGAACTAACTGTTAAGGATTGGGTCTGAAACATTCCAAATCGAAGACCTCGAGACTGGGCATCGAGAGTCCTATGGGGACTAGCACTAAGTGTCGTATTCATTTATGAGAGCCACGTTTCATTGGTGACAGACGTCGGATGTCCATATGATCTTAGTGGATTGGTTGACTGGTTGTCGGACGAACTGAACTGACTCGCAGGGAATCATCATATGGAAGCCTTGAAAACTTGGCCGGTATGACCCAAATTTCCAACTCCAATAGTACAAAGAGGAGTCCTCAGACTTGAGGAACACAATGGTTGTACCTTGGATCTAGCGAGAGGTGATAATGTCATGGACATGTTTATTATAAGTATTGTCCAGTGCAGTCAGAATGTGTAGCAAGGATGGTGGGGTTTCAAGAAGAGGATTCGTCCCCTGTCAGTATGTCACAGCGGTATCTCCTATGCACTCAGAAACACGTTCATGCTTTTTGAATCTGTAGTTGCAGTGATTGGTCAAATAGAAAATGATTTCCTATATCGAATCAATGAAGTGAACACAGTTTCTAGTACTATGCATAGATTCATAGTCCAGGATGGGAACCGACACCCAATTCTATATCTCATAGTGGATACGGTAGACGGAAGAACCGTACCCGTATGGAACTCGAGAGCCTAAATATTCACGCCAAACATTCACTTAGTTTCTAGTGCATAGATCATTGCTAGACGGCTACCCATGGTAACAGACTTTCTTGATTATGGTTACTCGAGAATGACCGGCTAAATTAGATTTGGTGATCGCTTATGTTGGACACGAGCCCAAGTCTAGATGAGAGTGAACCTACAGAGTCACACACAAATCACCGAAGAGGTGAAGGAATTAACTTCGAGTTCATTCCAGAAGATAATAAATAATTATTATTTATTCATGGGATAGTCCATTAGATGGATGATCCACTATTGTTTTTGGCTCACACTAATTAATAAGTAGGATTTATTAATTGAGGATTATCGGCTTAAGTCTTTTAATTGGATTAATGCATCACATACAAAATAAGAAACCTAGCACGTTCCTGTTGGATAATCACAAGCCCAATCCTATGCGACACACTAAGCCCACAGTGGATCTATGGTCAATCTAGGATAGGCCTACACTATTACAAGATTTTTAACCCATTATCAAGCTAATGGGCCTTGTACTACCTCTTCATCTTCTTGGACTCTCCATCGTGGGCTCCGACCATCGGGCCTCTTCTCCATAGATCCTCCATGGGCCAACCTATGGCCTCCTCCATGGGCCTTCAACGCCTTGGGCGTACCTCCTTACATTTTATTACAAAAATAAAATCCTCTTCACCTATCTATTCTCATTACATCAAAAATTAAGAAACCCCAAACAGAAGTTGGGGGGAGTACAATGATAGGGAAAGAGCAAGCCTTTTTATTAACAAGGCATAAAACAAGACAGATAAGAAGATTAAGAGGCATGCAGGCCCCACCCAATTTAAAACCATACACAGGTCAATAGGCTTTGTGTCATCCCTTGTTAATCTAATCAATAAAACACAACATAAATACATATCCAATATAATCATGCTTCAAATAATACAAACCATGTATTAAATCAATGATATTCAATATCATTCCATAACATAATTAAATGCAGAAAAATACATGTCAAAGATGCAATTAAGAATGGATATTACAAACCTCATACAACCCATGTACATTTTATTTTTGTTTGTTTGGAAACTATTTCCAAAATAATCTTAGGCAATTTAATTTCAGAAAACAATTCATTATCAACTAAAATTGAATCAGCCATAAATTAAATATTTTAGAAAAATATGACGAATACCATAAAATCCAATTTTCTGAAAAAATGGCAAAAAAATGGCCCATCTGTTAAGCCGTGTCGGACGGCTGTGCGAGTGCGTGCAGGCGACAGTGCCCACATGCGCCTTGGAAGCGTGCGGTAGCTGCTAGCATGTTGCCAACCGATAGCGGTTGCTGCTACTGAATTTTTTTTTTTTAATTTTTGTTCTGCACATAAAAAACTAAAACCAGCACCCAGATTTCAGAAAATTCATTTTTCCAAAATCACCCAAATATCCATGATTAATCAACATAATTAAACATTCATATTTCAACAAATAGTTATGAAAATTAAAAGCAATAAACATATGCTTTTAAAGCCAATCTAAACACGTAAAACATGTATCCATAGCCACATACACCGATCCAGGCTCTAATACCATTTGAAGGAAAGCGGATCGGTTGGGGAACGCGGCGGAAGCACGATAGAGATAAAAAAAAACGTGCGGAATAACAGAATTTAAATCGCGTTCAATGGGTGTACCATTGAACGTTCTCGGGCTATCTGTGCATAAACTCATAATATAAACACATATATAATAAACAAGTGTTCATGACTATGGAATATAAGAAGAAAAATGAGAACATAAACGTAAATTGAAATACCTTCTCGATTTCCTATTCCGATCGGCTACACGCGTTGATCTCCTCCCGACGTTTATCCACGCAAGGCCTCAACGTAGAGACCCTCTAAATACGTCCACACCACACCGGAATCATGAGATCCATCCTCATGCTAGCAAGGAATGAATCCATGCAAGAGGAAATCGAAACCACACTATCGATTAGTGTGTTTCGATCTTCCTTTGTTCTTCACTTGGCCAAGAAGAATACAAGGTTGGAGAAGGGAGAAATCAACTAGGCACGAAGAGAGAGAGATGGCCGAAAATTCTATGGAGAAAGAGAGCAAAATTCAGCCAAGCGTGTGGTAAGAGATGGAATGATTGTTTGAGGTATGGAAGGAAGACATAGTCTTCTAAGCCATAAGGAAACTTCCACATATCTCTCCAATCTTCCATAACCTCTCCAATTACATACATTGAATGTAGACAATCCTACATTCGTTGTATGTAGATTGTTTTTTTGCTCTTTCTCTACAAGGAATGTCAACCTTTGACTTAGAGAAAGTCAATTGTGAGCTAGGGCGCATGTGCATTTGGACCGGACTCATTTAGTTTGTCCTACAAATTAATTAGAGCCCAATTACTAAATTTATTGGACTTATTTATTTAATCCAATTAAACAAAATGTCCAACACTTTTAATTTCCAAGTGAATATTTAATCCAATTAAATTCACAAGTCCGAATGCACTTAATTACTTAAATGTATCAAATCCACTTAATTAATTAAGCCAAAATAATAATTAATCCAATTAATTATTTCTAGCCCATCTCTACTAATTAATGAATTCAATCCATTAATTAGACAAGCCCATCTACCAATTTATTAGTGAATCCAATCCACTAATTAATTAGCCCAAGTCTCTTCTAAATTAATCCAATTAATTGAAAAGGTCATATCCAAAATTCAATTAATCTAATTAACTAAATTTTGGATCATCCATCCAATGGATAATTCCGCATAAATTATCCAATCATTATGCTCTCCAAGAATTAATTTAATCCAATTGAACTAATTCACCTCTTTCGGAATTAATTCCAAACTAACTCCATCACTTTCCAGTGATTTGTGTGTGGCTCTTTAGGTCACCCTTAGCTAGACTTGGGCTTGTGTCCAATATAATTATTTTTAATTAACCAATAACTGAAAATAGCCCATTAACATGGGTGGCCGTCTAGCAACAGTCCATGGCACTAGAGACTAGGTCAATAATGGAGTGAACATTTAGGCACCAAGTTCCATACGGGTATGGAATTGGGCGTCAGTTCCGATCCTTGATTAGGCAACTATGCTTCATGCCCGAGATGTGTTTGCTCTATCGATCAATGTAGGAAACCCTTTCCTACTCAATCAATTGCTATGGCCATAGACTTTCATAGTCTAAACCATCTCATAGCGCATAGGAGACATCACCGTCATATACAGACGGGGGATAGATCCTATCTTGGAATCCACCGTCCTCGATACATACTCTGGCTGCACTAGACAAGGCTTATAATGTCCATCTTACAGAATGATCACCTCTCGCCAAATCCAAGATACTGTCTCCGTATGCCCGTGACTGCCATGATTCCTCAAGTTCGAGGATTAATCCCGCACTATCGGAATCGAGAATCTAGTCATACCGACCAAGCCTCCAAGGCTTCCATATGACGATTCCCGCGAGTCAGTTCAGTCAGTTGACCACCTTGTCAACTAACCTACTAAAATTGCATAGACAACCTTCGTCTATTAATAATTAAACTCGGCACTCACCCAGTGAAAGTAATACTTAGTGCAAGTCTCAATAGGACACTCGATGTCCAGTCTCGAAGTCCTCGACTTGGAGCATTTCCGATCAACTCTCAAAAGTTGGTTTCATAGCCGTTATCCAATGGGCAGCCCAACTACATAGGTTATCCAATTGATTTGTGGGCATTTGTAGTGACATTGAAACGTTGTTCAACATTAGTAGTAAGCACAACAAACACAATTCCTGTGATGAATACTTACGCTATTCATCAGGATAATACTGCTTTAATAAAATGATAGAATACTTACAAAGCCAATTGGATTTGCGATTTTGGTAACTATTCATCAATCTTTATTGAAGCTATCAATCTTTATCGCCAATCCAATTGGCTTTGTAAGTATTCTATCATTTTATTAAAGCAGTATTATCCTGATGAATAGAGTAAGTATTCATCACTGCATTGTGTTTGTTGTGCTTACTACTCACATTAAACGGCGTTTCAATGTCACAACAAATGCTACAAACCAATTGAATAACCCATGTAGTTGGGTTGCACATTGGATGGCGGATATGAAACCAACTTCTGATGGTTGGTATAAAATGTTCCAAGTCGAGGACCTCGAGACTAGACATCGAGTGTCCTATTGAGACTTGCACTAAGTATTGCATTCACTAGGTGAGTGCCAACTTTCATCAGCGACAAACGAAAATCGTCTATGCAATTTTAGTGGGTTACTTGACAAGGCGGTCGACTGAGTGAACTGACTCGCGGGAATCGTCATATGGAAGCCTTGGAGACTTGGTCGGTATGACTGAAATTTCCGGTTCTGGGAGTACGAGATTAGTCCCCAGACTTGAGGAATCATGACAGTCACGTGTATACGAAGATTGTATCTTAGATCTGACAAGAGGTGATCATTTTGTAAGATGGTCATTATAGGCCTTGTTCAGTGCAGTCGGAGTATGTATCGAGGATGGTGGATTCCAAGATCGGATATGTCCCCCATCAATATATGATGGTGATATCTCCGATGCGCTCTGAGATGGTTTAGACTTGCCATAGCAATTGATTGAGTAGAAAAGTGTTTCCTACATCGATCGATAGAGTAAACGTATCTCGAGTATGAAGCATAGTTGCCTACTCAAGGATAGGAATCGACGCCCAATTCCATACCCTGGAGTAAGGCTGGGAGACGGTCGACAGTAGGACCATACCCGTATGGAACTCGGAGACTAACATGTTCACGCCATTATTCACCTAGTCTCTATTGTCATGGTGCGTTACTAGACGGCCCATGGTAACGGGTTATTTTTTGTTATTGGTTAATTGGAAATTATTGTGTTGGACACAAGCCTAAGTGTAGCTGAGGGTGAACCTAAAGAATCACACACAAATCATTGAAAAGTGATGGAGTTAATTTGGAATTAATTCTGGAAGAGGTGAATTAGTTTAATTGGATTAAATTAATTCTTGGAGAGCATAAATGATTGGATCATTTATGAAGAATTATCCATTGGATAGATGATCCAAGATTTAGTTAATTGGATTAATTGAATTTTGAATTTGGCCTTTTAAATTAATTGGATTAATTTAAAAGGGGCTTGGGCTAATTGATTAGTGGATTGGATTCACTAATAAATTAGTAGATGGGTAGTCTAATTAATGGATTGGATTCATTAATTAGTAGAGATGGGCTAGAGATAATTAATTGGATTAATTATTATATTGCGCTTAATTAATTAAGTGAATTTGACTCATTTAATTAAGTGCATTTGGACTTGTGAATATTTAATTTTAATTGGGTTAAATATTCACTTGGGAATTAAAAGTGTTGGATATTTTATTTAATTGGATTAAATAAATAAGTCCAATAAATTTAGTAATTGGGCTCTCATTAATTTGTAAGACAAATTAAATGAGTCTGGTCCAAATGCACATGCCTAGCCCACAATTGACTTTCCCTAAGTCAAAGGTTGACATTTCTTGTAGAAAAAGAGCTAAAGATCTTCTACATACAATGAATGTAGGATTGTCCACATTCAATGTATACAATTGTGGAGAGGTTATGGATGGATGGAGAGATATGTGTGAGTTGCCTTATGGCTTATAAGACTATGTCTTCGTTCCATATCTCATACAGTCATTCCAACTCTAGCTCAACACTGTGCATGGCCGATTTTGCTCTCTCTTCTCTCTAGGATTTTCGGCCATCTCAAGTCTAGCCAACTTCTCCCTTCTCCTACCTTGTGTTCTTCTTGGTATAGAATCAAGTGAAGAACAAAGAAAGCTCGAAACACACTAATCGATAGTGTGCTTTTGATTTTCTCTTCCATGGATTCATTCATTGCTAGCACGAGGATGAATCTCACGATTTTGGTATGGTGTGGACGTATTTAGAGGGTCTCTATGTTGGGGCCTCGTGGGGATGAACGTCGAAAGCAGATCAATGCGTATAGCCAATTGGAGTAGAAAATCGAGAAAGGTATTTTACGTCTATGCTCTCGTTCTTCTTCTTTTATTCCATAGCCATGAACGCTTGTTTATTATATATGTATTTATATTATGCATTCATTCACCGATATCCCGGGAACGTTCAAGGGCACACCCCTTGAGCGCAATTAAATTTTGTTATTCAGCATGTTTTCATCTCCACCGCGCTTCCGCCGCGTTCCTGGGCCGATCTGCTTTCCTTCCAGGTCCCACTGTGGATCCTAACGTGGACGGATTTTGTTGAAAGAGGAAACAACACTTATAGCGGTTCAACGAATTTATACAAAAAGGTAATGTTTCGGATTATATTCCGTGCACCTTTTTTGTTTATTCTCCTTTAGCTATGTCCACACATGTTTTATTATGTATTTGTTAGAAAACACTAAGCGCCCGAGAATTCAAAGGGAACACCCCTTTGAAACCAATTTAAATTTAATTATTTTACACTTCTGTTGCGTTCCATGACTGTACCGATTCTTTCAGTGGTATCAGACAGTTTGGTGTTGGCTATTAGAATAATATATTTTTATGTTATAAGCATGATATATACATTTAAGTTGCTTTTCGAAAGCATGTTTTACTACTTTTGAGCATGATTATGTGTTTAGAGTGTATGTGTTAATTTTACTTTTAATTATGGATATCAATGTATTTTTAAAAATCAGATGTTCTATAAATGCATGTGTTAATTTTAATTTTATAGAAAAAAAATTTAAAAATTTTGAAAAACATGCAGCAACACCCGCTACCGGCAGCCCTGCTGCCTAGTTACTAGCCAGCAAGCGCACGGTAGGGCGCGCGCAAGCAACAAGCAGGGGGACCGCACAAGCATAGCGTAATGTTGCGTGTGCATTGGCACGCACGAGCGCTAGTGCCTGCGCGCGTGTGGCTGGCAGTGTGCTTGTGGTCGGCAGTGAACTAACAGCTAGGCCATTTTGTGTCATTCATCCCAAAAAATTAGATTTTCTATATTTCTGCATATATTCTGAAATTATTAATTATGACTAATTTTGATTTTAGTCAAATTATATTTTTCTAAAATTAAATTACCATGGACTTAAATTGAAAATGGTTTCCGACCAAAAAAATATGTTGTACATTGGATGTATGGATCTTGATATCCACTTTTAATTGCATTATTAATATATAGTTTCTGCATTAATTATGTCCTACTTTATGGTATTAGATGTCATGTTTAAATGCATTGGATGTATTTATTTTTTGACCATGTTTATATTTAATGAGAATGTGTAGTAATTATTTATTGGATAAACAATGGGGATTATCACAAAGCCCAAAGACCTGTGTTGAATGGTTTATTGTTATGTAGGGTGAGGCTTGCGTGCCTTTTGGTTTTATTCTTTCTATTGGTTTTAGCCTTGAAATAATAAAGCTTGCTATCTCCCTATCTATGTACTTCCCCCGACTTTTGATTGGGGTTTCTAATTTAAGTTGTAATGAGTGTAGTTAGATATGTAAGGTTTTATTTATTTTTAAAATAAATTGTAAGGAAGCACCTTGGCAGTCCAAGAAGAAGCCGTTGGACGGAGCTGACGATGGCGAGCCCAAAAAGAACGAAGAGGAATTACAAGGTCCATTAGAATGCTAATAGGCTCATAATGTTGTAATAGCGTAGCCTCCAGATTGACCATTACTCCACTACGGCTCAGTGGATTGCATAGGATTGAGCTTGTAATCATCCAACAGGAGCATGCGAGGCTTTTCTTGCATGTGGTGTGTTTGGAATGCACTTTCAATATTTGATATAAAAATAAATCATGCAAAATACTTAAATGATGAGGTCTTGATCGTAAACAAAATAAACTCTCACTTGGATGATCCAAGTTGAATATTAGGCCCATTAATGGATTAAAATTCAAATGGTTTGATTTAATCCAAGCCTTCCATCCATAGCAATATAGTGAGGAAGCTACTTTCATCCATTCATTGTCTCACGAGTCATGGCACGTTTGGAATGGAAGAAAGTTGTGTTGTTGTTGTGAACGAATGGACTATACTCTTGTTTCCTTGTCTCACGAGTCATGGGGACGGCAGTTGAGATATTCGTTTGGTTGATGGATCGGACCTAACGCTGAGTAGCGTGATTCACTTGGAGTCCTCGGGATCATGTGAAGAGGCAAGGCATAACATCTTGGGATCTCATTAGATGAGAATGGTATTGCTTACCTGTTAGAATAGGTGACCATGAAGCCAATTTGATTAGCCAAATGTAGCATATGTCTGAACAATTTCAGAGTTTTAATAAACTGTGATGAATAAGAAAGTGATGTTCATCTGGCTTATACTTTGTCTGTGTTCACGTTACTGCTTTATAACTGTTCACTGCACAAACAAAGCCCACAGAATGAAATCACATTTCGGGAAATTGGAACTACGCATTGGATGGTAGGTTCATGAAATCAGTTTCGCCGAATCAGTCTGAAAATCTCCAAGTCAAGGAATCTCGAGAAAGGGTATCGAGAATCCACTTGAGACTTGCACTAAGCATCTGCTGTCGTGCTTCATCAACAAGTGACGAGGCTCATCCATGCAGTGTTAGTGGGTCAGCTAGCTAGGTGGCAGCTGACTGAGGTGATTCGGGAGAACCTTCTTACGGAGGACCTTAAGTAGGGTCAGTTAGGTATGACTTAAGTTCCCGATTCCAATGGTACAAGTTGATCCTTCGACTTGAGGGATTACTGTTTTCACTTACACACCGTGCCTGTATCTTAGGTATGGTGAGAGATTACCAAGTCGTAGTTACTGAGTAGTCATAAGCCATATCTAGTGCAGTCAAGATGTGCAGCGTGACAGTAGATTCCAAGAGAGGATTTGTCTCCTGTCACAACGTTGACAGTAGCGTCTCACCATACTTTGAGACTCGTCCCTTATGAATCTGTGGCCACAGTAACTAAACAGAAGAGAGGGATCCCAGTGACGTTTAGTGAGGACGAGACAACATTTAGGTCTAAGATGGGTACCTACGTTTCTGTGCCCTAGACCCTAAGTGGTGAGACTGTAGATAGAAGGATAAATATACTGTAGAGCCTAAATGTTCACACCACATATATTCACCTAGTCTCTAGTGCCAGACCGTTGCTAGACAGCCACCCATGGTAACGGACGGATTCCTGTCATAGGATGACTGGGAGTTCGACCAAGTCTAGCTGAAGGTGAACCTAAAGAGTCACACACAATCCGCACACATAAGGTATTTAATTTAGAATTAGATTTTGAGAGGTAGAACGATTAAATTGGATTTAATCGGTTCTCATTTTTCTTGGGATGTTGATTCCTTTAAATTAGATTAAAAGGAATTTAACTAAATTAATAAATTGAATTTATTGGAATTAATTACATGGGCTTAAAATAAATATTATTATTTATTTATGACCCCATGGATTATTTAAATAGGATTTAAATATTCCATTAAATAAATGGATGGTAGAGATTAAAGGGAGAGATGAATGGCTAGGATTGATTTGACCAGTTCAAGGCCTAGTTTCACTAGGACTTTGACTAGGTCAAAATCCTAGTCAAAGTAAAGTTCTAAAGTTGGAGTTTGAAGAGGAATAGGATTCCTCCTCTATAAATACTCCTAGGGTTTCACTTTAGACATGATGATGAAAATTCAACACACACACACACTTCTCTCCCTCTCTCGGCCATAACCCCTTTTTCCCAAGAAAAATTATTTTGGTTCTTTTGTTTATACAACCTAAGGAGGATTGATCACGTTAATTCATAATGTTTGGTCGATCCATCCTCTCTAAATTATATACACTTGATTTTTCGCTAGCACGGGGATCAAGATACGTGGGCGGATTGCGTGTACGATTTAGAGGGTCTCAATTCGAGATCTTGGTGCAAAACAGGGAACAACGCAAGTAGCGGTTTGAAGACAAAACGACAACCGAGTAGGTTTGTACGTTTTGTTGTTTTCGATTTCTACAACCCTATGGCCTACATGATTTGTATGTTGTTTATTTTAGTCATGAGATACACCGAATGCCTGGGAGGTTCAAGGGAACACCCCTTGAACGTGTAGTTTTAATTCTTGTTTAAACATGCTTTAAATTTTGTAATTATAGTATACCGCATTTCCGCATTCGCGCTCCTCCTGGGACGATCCACATGCCTACTGTAGGCTTTCATTACCTCCTACAAAGCAATTTTCATGTGAATCATAAAAGTGGGGCATGGAGAATTGCGTTTGTGGACTCCAAACCCACCAGGACATGGTTTCCTAAAAACCCCACTTGAGAGTGGTGTGATTTTTGAAGAAATGGTAGGAGTGGTTAATAACTAAATACTAAGTCTTAACTTGAATTCAGTATTACGATTATCTACTAAATTTTCTATTTTACATTTGATGTAGATGTCTATGAATTCACTCACTGCAGTTCTTGAGACTAACAAATTCAATAGAACAAAGTATAACAATTGCCTATGAAATCTTGTGATTGTCCTTGATTTCGGAAACCAGGTTTATGTTCTGGATAAGTCTCTTCATCGAACCTTACCAGAGAGGTCCACGCCTGAAGAACGTTTGACGTTCGAGAAGTGGAATGTGGACAATCAAAAGATCTGCAACATTGTACTGGCATCTATGACAAATGACATCTAAAAATAGTACGATAGGCATGACAATGTCAAGTCGATCATGCTCTGCATGCAAGATGTGTATGTGATCCCGGACTGACATATTAGATATGTTGCGGAAAAGGCATTTTTCAGCACCAAGATGACTGAAGGGTCCTTGGTGCAAGAGCACGGTAAACAAGATACTATTCCTTATGGAGAAGCTCAAGGACCTCAAAGATGGGCTTGAGAATGACACGTATATTGACTTAGTCCTTCCTTCACTTCCTCCCTCTTACAACTCATTTGTCATAAATTTTAACATGAATGAGCTTACAAAGTCCATCCATGAGCTGATCAACATATTGGTCCATTTCAAGGCGATGACTATGAAGTCGGAACCGACGGTCATGTTAGGGGAAGCTTCAACCTTGAAGACGAAACACAAAGGGACTCGACGCTGGAAGGGGAGAAGGGTAAGGCAAAATTAGTCACTGCGAGCGCTTCAAGGGTTTCGGTTGCCCTGCTAAGCATGGGCAAAGGAAAGAAGAAGATGGGTCGACAGCCAAGCAGGGCAAATGATGTTTGCATGTACTACCGTGAGAAAGGGCATTGGAAAAGAGAGTGTGCAAAAACTCCTCTCCAATCAAGATACAATTTGTTGTTGAGCTTTAACATGATTACTAGTTATTCTTATACATGTTGTGGAGCTCACATCTACAATGGTCTGTCGGTGATGGAGAGTAGTAAAAGGCTAAGACGAAGATGGTCCTAAGGCTAGGGAATAGTAGGGTTGTTACTGTAGAAGCTATAGGACTACTCAAACATAGCTATTCGTTATCATGTTAAGATAGAGTCGAACGGTTATAATTATGTACCTAGCATGATCAAAGTTTGGTTTCCTTGTTGACAATTGTGATTACGAATATTTTCATCAATGAAAGTTGTTTTTATTTGACAAAGAATGGTTCTTCATGTCTGCTAGGTCGCTTGCATAATTACTTTCACACTATCCCAAGAGTAATTGGATTATGACTGCTCAAAACAAAACGATAAAATGGTAACATTTCTAGACATGATAAGGAAGTTGGTGGACTTAAAGAGTCTAAAAATAGACAATTTGATAACCTGCCAACTTACGAGTCATGTCTGAGAAGGAATATGACCGAGAAACCCTTTGTAAGACAAAGCATGCTTGTCAGCGACATATTGGATTTGATCGATTCAAATGTTTGTGGGCCATTGAATACACAGGTCAGATGTAGGTTCACAAGTCTAAGGGTTTTTGGAAGTTTCGGGGAATTAGACTTGAAGTGGAGAACCAAATTGATTGCAAAATTAAACCCTTTGATTAGATCAAGGTGGAGGGTATTTAAGTGGGAGTTCTTGAAGTATCTAAAGAGAATGGAATTCTCTCTCAGTGGACTCCTCCTAGAATGCCATAATTGAATGGTGTTTCCAATAGGAGGAACTGAACCTTGTTAGACATGATTCGATCAATGTTTAGTTTCATTGAACGACCTTGGCCCTTCTGGGATGTGCTCTTGAGACAATGGCCAAGTTCTCATATATGGCGCTTTCTAGGACCCTGACCTAGATACCATATAGATATAGTATGGCAAGCCTGCGTGCAACAAGTATTTGAGAATGTGGGGATGCCTTACATACCTCAAGAGACTATTGAGAGACAAGCTCGACTATGAGGTCTAGTTTGTGAAGGTCCATTGATTATCCCAAGGGAAATTGGATTTCATGGGATACCCAACATAAGGAGTTGCTCCTTGAGGAATCAAGTGAGGCGACACCTCAGCAGCATATAGCAAACATCATTTATAACTGACTCTGCCTACTGACGATATTCTAGTCCTCCGAGGGTCAGCCAGAGTACCCTAACAAACCTGAGAGGTATGGGTTTCTAGGTTTAACGAGTCAATTGGATATATGATCCAAAGACATAAGGGAAGCAATGGTGGACATCGATTCTGATGAATGGCTTGGGACCATGAGATCCGAGATGGAGTTCAAACTAAGTTTGGACCATCCTATAGCTAGAATATTCATTTTGACAAGATTATAGATTTTGTCAAGAATGAGCATGACCCTCGTGTATACAAGAGGTCAGTGGGAGCTAAGTTGTGTTTCTAGTGCTTTAAGTGAACGACATCTTGCTCATTTGGAATGATTTCAAGATGATAGAAGACGCTAAAGCATGAACATTATCCACAAAATTCTCCATTCAGGAATTGGATTCCTTCCTATAAAATATAAGGTTAAGTTGTCCAAGACTCAATCTTCATGGATTGATGAGGAGCTTAGGAAGATGTTGGACATCCCTTCTACTTTTGTCGTAAGCAACATGTGGTATGTTGTTCGTTGCATTAGGCCTTGTGTTTGCATTAGACAGAAGCAAACCACGTAGATATTAGATGTAATTTTTTAAACCACAAGAAGTCTACGTGTAATTACACCAAACCTCAAGAGAGAAGAGTATAATTATTTTTAATTTAAATGACAAAGTATAAAAACGAGCAAATAACAAAATGTAATTTACCCTAAAGAAAATTTACATAGTTTAGGTGGAGGTAAATCGCGTAGATTAATTAAAGCAGATTGTGATGTAAGAGCATAACAAGCAGATGCTAGGCGTGTGTTGAGGTGGGATACTACAATGCAGTCGAGACCATTCTTAAGTACCTAAGAAGAACTGAAGAAATGTTCTTGATGCACAACAATGGAGAGTTGATTCTGGAAGGCTAGTGATACGAGCTTCCAGTTTGATATGGATGATGGCTAGTCTCAATCCAAACGCGTATTCAGGCTTAAAGGTGATGTGGTGGCTTGGAAAGGTTACAAGCAGGATACCATAATGGATTCCACCATGAAAGTCGAATATAGACTTTTGACGCTGCTCAAGAAGTGATTCACATGAAAACTACATCCAATTATTAGGTGTTATGCCTAACACTGGCGAGCCAATAGTTACCTTAGAGGATAAAAACTAGGTTGTAGTGCAAGCCAAAATACTAAGATCTCATCATGGATCTAGAAAAAATTCTTAGACACTACCATCTGCTTGGAGAGATGGTACGAAGATGTGTGGTTGGTGTTAGTGTAGGTGACTAGAAACTAATTAGTTGGGTTTTTTGTAATTTATTTTTAATAATGTTATTCGATGTAATGTTAAATTTCATGAATATAGTTTATTCTTTGAACATCTTTATCGTGTTATATTATCTGTTATTAATGTATTTCAGGGTCAAATCCCGCAGACCGGTTAAACCAATGAAGTTAGGTCGCGCATTTGGTGGAGCCTATGAAATCAACTTTCGATGGTTGGTTTGAAATATTCCAAGCCAAGAACCCTCAACAATGGGCATTGAGGTTGTTTTCTAAAGTCTTGCGCTAAGTGGTGCATTCGTGTGATGATTGTCGTGTTTCATCGACGACAGACGTATGACATCTATGCGGTTTAGTGGGCGCATGACAAGTAGGTTGTCAAGTTCACTGAATTGACTCGCAGGAGTTGTCATATAGAATCCCATGTTGCATGATCAGTATAACTGGAACTCCTTAGCTGCGATAGTACGGAAGTTAGTCCTCCGGCCTGAGAGCCATAGTAGCCTTGTGTATAGGGCGGTTGTATCTTGGTTCTGGCAGATGTAATTGTGTTATTACGTGGTTGTCAAAAGCCATGCACCAGTGCAGTCAGAACATGCATCGCGGTTGGTGCGTTCCAAGAAGGAATTTATTGTCCATCATGAGATGATGGCGATCTCCTATGTCCTCTGGATTGTATTCTGTAGAAGTCTGTAGCCACAACTGCTAATCAAATAGGAAAATAGTTTTTCATGTTGATTAATGAGAAACACAGTTAGGACCGGATACATAGTTATCTAAGTCAAGTATAGGAACCGATTTAGAATTTCATGCCTAGACTTTAATTGGGAGATAGCTTGACGAAAGGATCATATCCGTATGGTACGGGCAGTTAAAGATTCACCCCAACTTCACCTATTCTCTAGTGCCATGAACCGTTGCGAGATGGCACCTATGGTAACGGGTACTCTTGGATTAATGAGTTAATTGAGAATGATTAATTAAATATGGTTTAATTAATCTAGAGCAAGTTAGTTGCCTGATTAAATTGTATATGTGATACAAGCCCAAGTCTAGTTGAAGGTGGACCTACAAGGGTCACACACAAAACACTGACGAGATTGTGGAGAATTAATTTCGAATGGGAATTAATTATTATGATCGAGATCATTCGTGTGGCTATGACCGAGATCTTTGAGTATGACGTGTCTTGATGAGTTGGCAAGCTATAGGATGTGTTCATCCAGTTGTACGATGACGTGTCCCGCTGGTACGGGTTCATTTCTTAGGCCTGCCATGTCAGCAAAAACAACAAGTAAGATTAGGGATCTTACCTTTTCCGCGGGTGGGTTGTCCTGCTGATAGCCAATTGGGTTGCTCCTCATGTGGGTTTTTTTAGCTTAGAATCCATGAAGAATTTTGGGGGCATCATCAGGGGGCATCAGACATGAACCTTAAATTTATTTTTAAGGTTAATTATATTTGGACCCCTCTTAAAAATACAAAACTATACTTTCTCCTAACAAACTTTTGAAATTTACATAAACTTTCAATTTTACCCGTCGTTCAACATTCCTATAATTTATTGATAAAGATATCATATTAATACTTATATACTTCTAAGAGGGTAATTGTAGAGTATATATATAGTCAAAAGAGTATAATTGTAATAAAATCTCTCTTATTATTGTCATTCGAAAAAAGATAGTCCTTAATAAATGAAGAAACTGACCATATTGTAAATAATTTATACGGAATGTTGAATAAGTCATAAATTTTTTTATTTTTTTTTTTGTAGTTGATGTCAGCATATTCAACCAAACTCTGACGAAATGGGTATAATTGTAAACGGAGAATTTTCAAAAAGAGTGCAAGTGTACTTTCAAAAGTTTTTTTTTTAAAAAAAAACAAAAGTGTAATTTTACATTTTTCGAGGGGATATATGATAATGAACCCTTTACTTTATAAAATCTTAAATTGAGTTAGATGTTTAATTACCAAATGTTATAAACATCTCATACTTCAAAATTTTATTTTATCTAAAAACTTATTTCTGCAATAAAATTTAAAGTCTCATTATTTTCAAACATTTTATCTGTAAGAATTTTAAAAAGTATGTTATTAAATTTAGTCAAAAGTCCTCTCGATACAATGTATTTGCACCAAATCCATGTAGCTTCTTCTTTTGGATAAGGAAATCCGCGAGTTATCGAAGTCGCTGTTTGCTTAAACTCGCAATTACCAAGTCGCAAATTTTCACGCTGTTCCGTTGTCTTCTCTTCCCTCGACGAACAGTGCCCAACTACCTCTGAGAATCAATAATCAGGTTCGGATTCCTTTGACCTTTGCTACAATCTTGCATTATATTATATATATATATACATATTTATATGCGCATTATAGTAGAAATATCTATGCCTAAAGGGTTTTACATCTGGCTTGATTCTTGAATTTTCGAATGAAACCTTGTAATTTTTTGTCTTTTGGGTATGTTGGTTATTAACGGGTTAGCATTCTTCATTTGATTTTATGCTCATTTCCGTTTTTTCTAAGTATGTATTTGCTTGTTTTATCTGGGCTTGCCTTTTTTTTTTTTTTTTTTTTTTGAGCTAATCCGTTTTTTCAGCAAATTTCTTGCCAAAAAAAAAAATTATCTTCTCTGAATGAATATGTTATGCTTTTTTTTCTGTTTGGGATTAAATGGTTTGTGTGATTCTTGTGGATTACTAGGGAAGACTGTGGATGCATATGTATTATCAGTGAAAGTTGATGGCTGGGTTGATTAGTTATGCAATGATTTCTATCCTTTTTTGTTGAACTGCAGATGAGTTGATTTTCTGTTTCTTTCAGGGCTTAGATATTGTAATGGAAGTTGCAGGTAATCAAATTAGAGTGCAGTCCTTGGTGCAAGAAGGTAAAACGGTGGTGCCGCCTCAATATGTGCAGCCACCGGAGACGAGACCGGTGCATAGTGTTGAAAAGAGAAACGGTGGTGATGCACCATCTCTACCTGTTATTGACCTCAGCAGTGTCAACTCCGTCCGTGAACAATTGGGACAAGCCTGCAGAGAGTGGGGAGCTTTCCATGTTATCAACCATGGGGTTCCAGTTGAATTGTTGGATGAAATGAGGAGAGTGGGCCGCTCATTTTTCGAGGATTGCACTATGGATGAAAAGCTTAGTTATGCCTGTGACCCCAATTCCCCTGCCTCAGAGGGATATGGTAGCCGCATGTTAGTTGCATCAAATGATACGGTTTTGGATTGGAGAGATTATTACGATCACCATACGTTACCCCTGTCCCGCCGGAATCCATCCAAGTGGCCCCACTTTTCGTCCAATTACAGGTGAATGAATACTCCCCACATTGTATGCAATTAGTTTTCTCTGTTCTTGATTATTCTTGGCTTTAAACTTTGTCTGTTTTAAGGTCGTATGAGTTCATTATGCTGATGGATTCATTCATTGACAGAAAAGTTGTAGCAGAATATAGCGTTCAAATGAGTGGCCTTGCTGAAAAATTACTGGGCTTGATTTCCGAGAGCTTAGGACTGCCATCTTCGTGCATCAAAGACGTTGTTGGTGAATTCTATCAGAACATCACTGTGAGTTATTACCCTCCTTGCCCGCAGCCTGAGCTCACTCTTGGTTTGCAATCACATTCTGACATGGGTGCCATTACTCTTCTGATCCAAGATGATGTTGGAGGGCTTGAGGTCTTGAAGGATGGAGAATGGATCTTTGTTAATCCGTTACATGATGCTATCTTCGTGATTTTGGCCGACCAAGCTGAGGTATCTTTCAATTGGTTACCCTTTTGTTTATCCCAATACGGTTAGCATGCTTTGCAAAGTTTTTCTGAATGTTTCATGGTTTTTATGCTAGACTATAATTTTTAAGGGAAAGTGAAGTGACGAAAAGAGGTAGTAACTAGTTTTTAATCAAGTGTATACCGATCTATATCAGATATAGTAGCTCACTAAATGCTGGAAACTGTTGATACCCCCTCTGTATAGGCCATGGTTCTGTTTCTCCTCCAACACCGAGGTATCCTGCATTTCCTGATGCCGGAAGCTGCAGATACCCCTTTCTGTGTGCATGTTATTGTGTTTGTCTCTGTGAATACTCTTTTGATATATCATCCTACATAGCCTGTGCTGTTCAGTGGTTCTCATCGTGATTTATAGTGGTCGTTTCTCTTTTTGAGATCTGGTCTTCTACCTTGCTACCAGCTTTGCTAAAGAGATGTTTTCGAGTGGGAATTCTAGCTTGGTGGAAACAGGTTATACATTCAATAGGATTTTATGCTTGGCAAATCTGGTGTCAAGGTTTGAGAAATGTTAAAGAATATTATCTTATGGGAGTTCGAGATTAACAAGTCTATTCATGAAGATGGTATGACTAGTTTAACGGTTTAAGAGAATGTAGTTAAGTATAAACTATATGGATGATAAAAGTAACAAACGGACATTAATGTTCTTGTTGTTATCTGTTAGTCATTATTACATGTAATTCCGTGTGACGAGAGGTTCTAAAAACTCAGTGAGGCATTCAAGACAGACGAGAGAAGTGTCTTATATTGATTACTTTGATTATCGTTGTTTGCCCTTTAAGTTCTATTTAGACTTGTACATCCTTGGACATGCATAGCTGCATATGCATATGTGAAGATTGAAGTACATCCAAGAAAATTCAAGTTTGAGTTTTTATTCCTCTGAAAAAGTCGAAACATAATGTGCAAAGCAATTCAACTGACAATGTCCCCTCCTTTCAGATCATAACAAATGGAAAGTATACAAGCGCTCCACATCGGGCCATAACTAATGCCAAGAACTCACGGCTTTCTGTTGCCACATTTCATGACCCTGCAAAGACAAAGACTATACGCCCAGCTTTTGAGCCGCCCAAATACCGGCCAGTGGTGTACGGGGACTACGTCTCGTCATGGTACACAGAAGGGCCAGAAGGAAAACGGAACGTCGACGCTCTTCTGCTATAAGGAACCGAAAACCAGTAAAATTCTTGCCCCCTGTTCCTTTCCTTGTTAACACAACTTTATAATATACTAGATCATTTCCTCTCACGCACGGTAAGACTGAACGTATATCTTTATACCCTTCAGTCGAGCAAGAACTTGATCAACTTCATCACGGTTAGATCACAATCATACATGGGAATCTGCTCTTCTGCCATGATTATATGGAATTACAAGCAAATGAATACTGATGATGAAGAAAGTGAGAAAAGAATCAGTCTTTCGTATTGTCTTGTGATCCGATTGCTCAGTCGGAATAGCAAAAATAAAAAAGCGCGAATCTATCCGCGGTGTTTGGATTTTCTTGTTATGCATTGACAGTGTGATAATCTTCTGAGATTTTACATTGGAGAACTTTGTGATTTACAGTAATCTGCAGATGCAGTGATGAAAACTGACAGTTTTGGAGTTGTTAAGACATGATTTCTATGAAGACAAGAGCTACTGTTGGACTTATGTTTGGCATTTGATTTGCTCATATGGTTAAGTTGCATTGCGAAATGTGATGCAATAAAGGAAAGGGAAAAAGCAATGTTATTGTCTGATATTTGCTGTGTATTTGTTGTGAAGTGTCCCCATCTGTCTCTGCTTTTGCTTTTATCTCTTTTTTTTTTTAATATTTCCTCCTTTTTTTTTTTTTTTGAAAATTCAGACTGTGTTTGGTTGTAAAAATAATTTTCTCATCTGAAAAAAAATATATATATATATATATATTTCAAACACAAGAAAAACATATCAGATCAATTATAATCGTTATGTTTTTTTCTTAAATAATACATTTTGCACGTCGCGTCAATTATTGTGATTGCGTTTTTATTTTACACTCAATTATATATTAAAAAATTACATCTAAATCAAATTTGATTTCCTTTTTTCTTAATTGAAATGAGATGAGATGAAATAACTTGGTTCATTATTGTTTTAGAATTGATGTTTGTTGATTATTTTTGTGTTTTTTTTTAAATAAAAAAGTCAGTGTTTTACAGTTCCACTGCACTTTGCGATTCTTTCTATCTTTCATTCTTTTTTTAATTTTTTTTATTTTTTATTGTATATAATATATATATTATTATATAAAATAAATTTTTTTTTTATTCACAAATTTCGGTTAATGACACTATCGTATCACTTTTTTATAATACCAAAAATAACTCTCAACTGATATGATAACTATTTTATTCAACTTTTCAAATTTTATATTAATTGATAAATTATTTTTTCTTTCTTTCTTTTTTTTAATATGATGTGTTGATTTATATATTTTATTCTTATTTATAACATATTTTAAAGCGTAAAAAATTATTTATTATATGCATGGAGAAAGAGCGATTTCTTGTGGATATGTAATGGGTGTGTTGGTTGGCAGTTGATGGGGGAGCACGTGCCTCTTGTTCCTTATACTGCAATCTCCAATGTCATCATCATTGTGCTAACTTCAACATAAGAATTTCCCCCTTTTTTTTATTTGAAACAAATTATTACTTTTTTTTTTCCTCAAATAAAAAATTTCACTTTCTAAAAAATGTCTTCTTTTCTTAAAGTTAGAGACGACATTACTTGACCTCAACTTAGAAGGCGTTCGATGTTACATTTGCATTTGATGAATTTAAGTTTAAGGAGAGGAGTCTAACAAAATATTTCAAATGACTGTATATTAATATAATTTAAAATTTATTAATATTCAAAATATAATAAATTTAAAGATGAAATATTTGAATTTTTTTTTTAAATTTAGATTGATCCAAATAAATGCATGAATTTTTGTTATTGGGAATATGAAATTAAAAAGATTATCTAAAGAAATACAAAGGATAACTTATCAATTCCGATGAAACCTAAGGGACATCACAGTGATTCGGAATTTAAATTTTTTGCTAGAGGTATTGGGTTTGAATTTTAGACGTGTGTTTGATTGGGGATAAATGCGATTGTCGAAAAAAAAGTTTTGGAGGGTGTTCGCCTTATTTTATATTTTATAGAATTTTAAGTTTTATTTTAAAAATAAATTCTTAAAGTGTTTAATAGAATAAAGATTATATAGTCTATAAAATATGGGTAACAACAATTTCATAATGAAAATTGAACTAATTTGTTAAAATTTTAACAATAAGTTGAAAACTCCTTAGTTTTTTTAAAGGAGCTTGTAAGTTTCTAATATATTTTTTTATTTTATATGCTTATTTTCTTTTAAAGAAATTTTGTTACTTTTGGATATTTTATAAGCTCTTAAATATTTTATAAAATATTTTTAAAGCTTATAATCTCATACCAACACCCTATTATTTTTAAAAACAATAATATAAAAATATCCATCTTATATTTGTTGTAATTGACATTTTAATGTTAATTTGTAACAACAAATTCGTTCTAAAATATGGTTCAATTACATGTGAATCCATAGATTAGATGGTGAGAGAAATAGAGAGATTACGCTTGTCCCAAATAGGAATATGATGGAAAAGTGTGGAGCTTTGATAAGGAAATAAGGTGTGTTGTGGGGGTGAGTGTTTTACACTCAAAGTTGTCCCACATTGAAAGTTTAAGAATAACTTAAACTCCTTATATCAAGTTCAATGTCCATTATATGTTTGAAGTGTTATAGATACTAGAGTGAACATGGGGTTGCCCCACACGCATGTTGCCGCCGCCCAGCTCTGGGCTCCGGCGTGGGCGTTAGGGTGAATGTCTCAATCTTAGTATCTATCTTTTTGCAGCAAAAACATTTGGATTTATCTGATAAAACTCAGTGCATTTATGACTGTCAAATAATTTTTAAAATCTATTTTAAAACTCGCTTTAATGGTGCTTTAATATCAGATTTGAAACCTGAATTAAATGCTAATTTATTACAAACCTGAAACTCTTGTATTTATATGGCGGTTTCAGCTGATTTTAATGTCTAGTTTTAATAGTGTTTAATAGCTTTTAAACCTGTATTTAAAACTATTTTAAATGCCATTAATGGTTATTTATTCCAACCTTAATGGTAGTTTAATACTGCACTAATGATGGTAATTAATGCGGATGTTGTGACCGCTGAAAGCCTTGCCTATAAAAGGCAACATAGGCTCACTTCAAACAATGTACAACGGAACGAAGTACAACACGTATTCCTCTCTCTTTTGCTCTCTTCTCTCTCAGATTTCCCTCTCAAATACGAGGATATTTGCCCTGCAAATTCCGAGTTTTGAGCTCAGTTTCCATAAGGCTACTGAGTGTTGTTTCGAGGTGTTCTTCAGTAACGTGCATACCGTTAGAACTGAAACCGTCCTATCCTGAAAGAAGTTGTATAGTACCCGTGTGCACATTCGGTACGGGACGTATAATTTCTTCAAGGCAAGCAGATTATATCTGTGATTCGGTTTGTTCATATCATTAGACCGAGAATTGTTACGATATAATTCTCATTGTAAGTTTTATTTTATCGCTATAACAGTTCTAACTGTTTCGTATAATTTGGTTTCAACGTGTTTCTTGTGTTTTGGTTTAAAACTGTTTGTAAAACCTGATTGTTATTTCAAAACAATTATTACGATTGTCTATTTGACAAATTATTTTTCCAACAATATTTCCATCTAAAATGTTGTATGGGACTATTAAAATAGCTTTTGAAAAATAAGGGAAGGTGTAATCTGATTTAAAATTAAAAAATAAAAAATAAAAAAATCCAATTCTATTAAATATAAATATTACTGAAAATGATGGTACTTGCTTGTTAAGCTCTCCATCATCGTCACTTATGCCATTGAGTTGTACTTGTCTCTTTAGCCTTGATCACAATCCACATCACACTCACATCCATCCACTTCATCAAACATCAAAACCAATCTCCATCCTTCATTTCTATTTTCACCTATTAATAAATACATCCTCACCATCCTTTTTTGTCCCCCTCTTTATCCTCTAGAATTGGTCAATAGAGGTAGGTATACACACACATATATATTAATATTATATTTTTAAAATGATCAGTCATAATTATATCATAAATTTTAATTATTAATATAAAATATATATATATATTTATTATTAATATTAAATATGTATAATTAAGTAACAACTATTAAAATAGGCTAATTAATACCCACAAAACTAACTTAAGTGATTGAGGCTGAAACTACTGCACTTGCACACATTATATTTATCCCGATTCTATGTGGGATCATATTTAGACTGCGCAAAATGATTAAAACATCACCAAGCATTATAAACTGGCCAAACATTCTAACGGTTCGTATATTTTATAATTAATCGAATCTGAATCCGACTCAATGATGTATTTTATCACCATGATTATCTGATCATATTTGGATCAACGATCCACGTTGGGCCGCACGATTCGAGTATTTCCATGAATACAAAGCCTCCAAATGTTCAGGCATATTCTTTTTACCGCATTTAGGATTAATAACATACTCTGCATTTTATTTTATACATTATAATTTTAGAATACAAATATACTCTGAGGAAATGAGTTTTAATGTTCTTTTAGATCATATATTTGTTGAGGTCGTGCTTAATAACACAAATATCTTATCTTTTATAAAATCACAGGTACACCAATTATGAGTTTGTTAGTGTAATATACCTCAAAGGGTGTTTGTGTAAAATATCGTCATTAAATAAAAAGTATCCTCGTAATTACAACTACAATTTTAAGAGGTACATTTGTAATTTTGTTAGGGGTGTCAATATAATTTACCCTAATTATAAAAACAATATTTTTTTTCTCTTTTTGGATGGGATGTGTTGAATTTTTAAGTTGAGGAAGAATTTGTAACTTATTTTAATGACAAATACCAAAGTTTTTTTTTTTTTCGTAAGAAACTAAACATAATTTTAAAGGTATCCATTTGATACCTTATCTTGCAATAAAATTAAAAAAAATAAGTTAGAGTTCCAAGATATAATAATTTTTATGAAAGAATTAATAATGCAATGCCGAATTAGTAAATCACTAAAGATCATATTCTAATGAATAAATAGATATCTTTCAGAAAATGTTTAAAATAATGCAGGCTATAATACAATTCATACACATAATATTCCAAATATATATTATTTGAATTTGAATTTCAAGATACATTTAATATTATTTTGCTTGAGAAATTATTATTATTTGGTTTAATTTGTTTTATATGGAAAATAATTTTTCTTAAAATAAATTCCAGTGTTACGGATGAGGCCTAGCTCAGTTGGCGAAGTTGAGGCCCCATGATCTTAAAAGTCAGGGGTTCGAACCCCATCGTGGGATGATGTTTCTACTGTAGAGTAGGTATTATTTGTAACTGTAATAGTTAGGTATTATTTTATGTGATATTGTTGATATAATTATTGTAATTGTCTCTGTTCAATATGAATATTCGACAGGACTAATTGTAATCACTTTACTTCAATTAATAAAATTCGTCGCCTCCAATCAAAAAAAGAATAAAGATAAATTATCACTAGCTAAGGAAAAATGTAAAAGCAAAGTAGGTAAAATAAAAAAATTTGATGTTTTTTAATGAATAAACTTGTTGTGGTTACTCCAAATAAAATAACAAAATTGTTAATGAGCCCTAATTTAGTTATCGAATGTGATGTCCTATAACAGTAAGATTATATGTTCGAATTCCACTATTGTATAGGTGTTGATCTTTTTTTAATAGTAATTGTTAGTCTTCTGTAGTAGTAGTTGTTGGTCGATTATAAATATCGGATATTAATAATGGTATATTGGTCATTGATGATTGAAAATCATGGTGTAAATATAACTAATTTACTAAAAAAATTTAAATAAGAGAATCTAACCATTATGGGATATTTCTTTTATCAAAACTTATCCATATATTGTCCAACTCGATCACTTTAATTCCACCAATACGTTAGGAGTTAAACCGAGTTTCAATGAATTAAGTATTATAAACTGACCACACACTTAGTTCATGGTTAATAGTAATCAATTACAAATGCGCAACGATTATTACATGTTGTTTGAACAAGTAAGTAAAAATATTGGTATAACTAAAAATCATAGTAAATACTTGGTCCGTAACCAAGAATCAATGCAAATGCTTTGGCCATAACTTAGAGTCTTAGACCATGCCACAAGTTATTTAGCTGTTGTCAATAATTTAATTTTTTACAATAATTTATTTGACTGCAACTGATAATATTGATTTATTGTTATAAATACAGGGAATATTCCATTTCTAGTTTGGAGTTTCTTTTTATAATTTAACGTAGCTTTTGTTATATAATCTTATTAGACTCTATTAATAGTAATTTATGAAATAATTGTACATTTAATTGTTTCACTAAACCCAATAAAAAATAAAATAATTATAAAAGAAAAGGTGGAAAGATAATTGAGAAAGAGCAAAAAGGGAATTGCAAGTAGTCAAAAAAGTAAACAAAGGCTATAAGGCCATAGTTGCTGCGTTAAAGTTGTCATTTTCTTTTACCGCTTTTTTCATTTGATCTCAGAATTAAAACTGCAGAAATATTTGAAAAAGGATAGATATGCTTCCTCCATCAGTCCAGTGCTTGTCCACTAATCAATGCTATCATTTCTTAATTAATTAGTTAATTAAATATGTAATTAAAATATTTAATATAATAATCAAAGTTGAGAGTTGCAGAATCTATCTTTATGGGTATGCAGAGGCATGTCTGATACGCAATGCAATTACTAAAATATCTCTCTAAATTATTTAAATCAGACCCTTCCGGTTCCAACCCATTAAAGCTACTTAATTAATTATGCTTCAGTATTTATGATTATTTAATTCACTCTATACATATATAAAAATACTGAATAAATATTGATGCGTAAAATAGTACGAAAACCTCTCACGCTCTTTAGCATGAGATTTTGAATTACCAAATTATCCTTCGACGAACTAAGAAATAACCATATAGTCGTACAAAACAAGAGATATGTGTCTTTTGTATTTTGGGCGGGTCGACCGATCCAATCGTAAAAATTGGAATCTTGGCCCTTGATTATGCAGCACGTGGCAAAATCGGAGCGTGTTGCATGAGTTTCGTATTATTGGTCCAAATCTGTTAGTAGTGATTCATTTATTATTTATAATTATGACACTAGACGTGACAATAATTTTGAATAACCGAGATCCCGTCTCAAATTGGGCGGGTTCGAAACCAATCAAATGGGTCTTGGGGAGGGTTCAGATTTTATTTTTGTAAACACGCTCGAGTCTATGACGAGTATGAATTTTGTTTCGGGTCAGACTCGAACACAAATATTACTAATAATTCGTTTAATTTCTAAATTTTGAAATTTCTTATTCACTCTTCACTTATTTGAAAATTATTATTTGAAATTAAGTATTGATGATATTTGTATTTGAATAATTAATAATATATTTTGTTTATCTTTCATACACTATGTAATAAATATTTAATAGTTATGACAATTATATTTGAGGGATAGTTGCACCGTCCTCCCGTGAGATTTAGTGTAATTATACGTAGATCCTATGTGGTTTGAAAAATTACATCTAATACCACTGACTTTTGTTTATATCTAACAATAGATTATTCAATTAGTCAAAAATTACTAAGTTTGCTCATATCATCAAACAAATTGAATTAAAATTTATAAATACCACCAATTGACTTATCACTGATTTATTGCACGTCAAATAAATTTTTTTCTAACCAAACTAATCCTGATACATCTTCATACATTAATGCATGTGAGGAAATATATTTTCACCCTTATAAGAGTAATTTGATCAAAAAAAAAAGTTTGTTTAACCTGTAATAAATCAATAATAAGTCAATCGGGGGTAAATATAATTTTATTCATTTTTTTTTGCTAATATAAGTAAATTCGGTGAATTTTGACTAACGAATAAATCTATTTGTTAGATGAAAATAAACGTTAGGAATAATAGATGTAATTATCAAACCACAAAAAATTTATGTGTAATCACACCAGATCTCAGAGGAGGGCGATATAATTATCCCTAGATTTAAAACAACAACTATGAAATATCACATGAATTGATCAATTAGCAAGTATTAACACTCCCAAATTTTGTGTGGTTCATATGAGAATGTCATGTAATTTGATTTAAGAAAATACTTATTATTCTATATTTTGAAAAAAAATAATTCCAAATAATTTACCGAATCGGGGTTGGTCTGGTCGGGATGCTGACATGGCGTGTTATGGGTTGTAAGAGGGGTGGAGTTGGGCGCGTAGAGGGGATTTTTATCCTAAACAAGTCTGAATCTGGGTCCGAATTTTCTCAAAATAATCGAGCTGGATTTCGGGTCCACGCCAAATTACCCTCAAACTCATCCCGTTGCCAACCCTATATATTATACATCCAATCTATAGACCTCTTTGTATTACTTTTACGACTTTTAAACTATTCCATTAACTTGATCATATGTTTTAATTGAGCAAGATCTCAATACTTTTGTCTTAATTTCAAGTTACTCGAATCATGGCTTGTTTTTCCGCGTATGTAATAGAATATAGAAACAATTATATCCCATTGTTCAGGAACTTTTTGGTTTTTGTTATTAGATTAAGCTTAATTTGAAGAGAGAAATAATAATAATTAAAAAAAAAAAACGGAGAGACAAGGAGTCCCACATTCTCATTGATTGGAAGACAAGGACTTCATCATCAAAGACAATAAGAATGTGAGTGTTGTTACACTATGTCTCATTCCACCACAACCTTAGCATTGCAAGAAACAACTTCAACCAAACAATTGCAAAAATCCAAGAAATAATTAAAGAAAAAAAAATTCTACCTCTCATCCTAAATCTCAATCAACAACTCATGAAAAATTCCCAAAATAATTTTCATGTGCAAAAATTCAAATTTTGTTTGGATGGATTTAATTAAACTACAACAACCACAAGTAATATCAACGTGCGAACACTTATCATGATTAAAATAAAAAAGTTATGGTGAATAGTAAATAATCACAGTTAAGCGCATATATTGGCCGTCATTTCCAACAGGTAATGCTAAAATGTTAATCATAGTTGAAAACGGTTTTGATCATAACTAAAATCAGGATAAATACTTTGTTGTCATTAAAATTATGACAAATGTTGATTAATCGTGGTCAAAATTTAAATTTACACATTAATTTGTTAGAGTGATTGATGTTATTGAATTTACCATAATTTTTAAGCCGCATTCATAAACAAAGTTATTAGAATAAATTGAAATTTCAACAATCAATTAGTAATTGCCAATGAGGCCTAGCTTAGTTGGCGAAACTGATGCCCCATGATCCTAGATGTCATGGGTTCGAATCCCTGCGTGGGTTGACGTTGTTTCTACTGTATAGTAGGTATTATTTGTTGTTGTAATAGCCAGGTGTTAGTTTATGTGATATTGTTGATATGATTATTTATAATTATTTCTATTCGATATTGATAACTGACAGAATTGAATATAATCACTTTACTTTCGATTAATAAAATTCGTTACTTCCAATAAAAAAAAAACAAAAACAAAACCAATCAATTAGTAAATTGGATTGAACGTAGGCGCAAAAATGTGAAATGCTAGCACAAAAACAAACAAAAAAGATTACTTGACTTGTTGATGTTTTTAATTATAGAACTTTCGAGATCCTAACAACTATGGTACTGTTATAGTTCAACCGAGATATTATCTATACTATTTAGTAAATGTGAGAGTCTTAGAATAATTAATTGGGTAAATTACGACTAACTTCAATGAAGATTGACATAATTATGAATACCTTTATTGTTTGAGAAATTATAAAACTCCCAAGAGATTTGTTACTGTCTAACAGATAACTCATTTCCATTTATTTTATGGATGAACTGACCAAATGCCCTTATGCACTGAATTATTTTTTATTTAGTTCTTAAAATTTTTTTGGACTACAATGTACAGGGAGAGGTTTTTTAAGTTTTTTAAACAGATGGGCAATAATGCAATTTGCCTCGACTGATTTTTTTACAATTTTAATAAAAAATTTAAGGGCAAAATGATCGATTTCAGGCCCTTGGTTAAAAATTACAAACATCAGGGGGTATTTATAATTTTTCAAACAACAAGGAAATATTTATAAGGGCAAATGTTATATTTGGTCCCTTAAGTTTTCGTTAAGAATCACTTTAATCCCTTAAGTTCATTTTTTGATATTTGCATACCTAAACTTTAGTTTTTGTCCCAGTTTAGTCCCTCTGACCATTTTTCGACCGGAAATGTGGCCAGATTTTGACTTTTTGGAGGGTAAAATGGTCAAATTAAATTTAATTTTTTCACTTTAGTCCCTTAAGTTTGTAAAATTATCAAAATAGTCCTTTTTTATATTTTATATGCTGAAAATGATGTAATCATATTGTATGAATAATTAAAATTTTGAAATATATTCGTAACTTAAAACAAAATAGTCTCTCTTTTTTTTTTATTTTCCGAAGTTACAATTAAAGTAAAATGTTATTATTATGTTCACAGGAGTTCAATGTTTTGATTATTCACATAAGATAATTGCATCATATTAAACATACAAAAATATAAAAGAATTATTTTTTCACTTAAAAAAGGGCTAATGTGATATTTTTACAAACTTAGGGGACTAAAGTGAAAATCAAACTTAGATTGACCATTTTACCCTCTATAAAATCAAAATCCGATCAGATTTTCGCTGGAAAACGGTCAGAAGGACCAAACTAAGACAAAAACTAAAGTTTAAGGATGATAAAGTCAAGAAATGAACTTGAGGGACTAAAGTGATTCTAAACCAAAACTTAAGGGACCAAATGTAGCATTTACCCTATTTATAATTATACCAAACCTCGGGGAAGATAGTTATAATTTACCCTAATTAATTTGGTTTTCAAGAATTAATGGGGTTAAGAAGGAAAAGAAAGGGGGATTAAGGTTTGTGAATTGGAATATCTCTTTGCATGAGAGTGGTCGGCATAGTGCTTTCTTAGGGCACTACTTATTATTCTTGGTTTGTCTGTTGTGTGTTGGATTGGGTACTCGTTAGTGTTTGTCTTGTGTTCTTCCTTTGTGTGTAATGGAAAGTGATCTTCTTAAACTCGACACGGTGTTATCTCTCACGGAGGAGGAAGCCCCAGGTTTGGTGATTCCGCAATCGGACTGGGAAAAAGGGGCTGGGGGTTTTCGCTTGACACTTGTCGGTCGTTTGTTGACTCATCGTTCTGTGCTTTTTGACTCTTTGAAAGATTCGTTGGTCCGCCAGTTTCAGACTGCGCGGGGTGTTTTAGTGCGTAAGGTTTCAGACTCCCGTTTTTGCTTAGTTTTCAATCATTTCGAGGATCTCCGCCGTGTATTGGATTTACGCCCATGGATATTTGATCGTAACTTAGTGGTTTTGCAACCGTTGGCCCTGACAGGAGATCCTTTAACGACGAATTTGGATTGGTGTCCCTTTTTTGTTCACGTTCATGACCTGCCGTACCCTCAACGCACGGTTGCGGTTGTGCGTTATATTGGGGATTGCTTGGGTGCGTGGATGGATGCGACAGATATCAGTCGGGATATTTCATGGTTTGAAAATGTCCGAGTTCGTCTAAATATCAATGTCACGGTGCCCCTGAAATGTGCTCTTCGTCTTCGATCGGAACATGGTGATGAGGTTGTGGTGCGTTTCTCCTACGAACGGCTCCCGAACTTCTGTTATATGTGTAGTAAGATTGGGCATATCGAACAGTTCTGTGAGCTTAGGTTTCAAGAACATTTTGTTGACCCTGGGTCCTGCAACCCGTATGGTGCGTGGTTGCGAGCGGCGGGGCCGATGCGCCGTTTGGGACAACCTTCTGTAGCAGTTCGACCAACTTATGTCTGGCGTTCGCCATCGGTGGCTGGTTGTGCTGGGGTTAACAGACGTGGTGTCCATATTTTTGGCGATTTCCGGCGGGAGAGAGATGATTCTCGGCGGTTGCACACGACGGAGGATGGCCAGGTGGCAGCCTCTGAGTCTTTTCTGGAGCGGTTGAATTCTCCTCTGCGGCAGTAGGGTGCGCTGGGAGGGCAGGTTGCGACAATTACTCCTAGACGGTTACTGGATGAGGATAGTGTTTCTATTGGGCTTGGTCTGCATGGAGGGACGAGTTTTGGGCTTAGTCAGGGCATAACTAAAACAGGCCCATGTCATTTGGACCGTTCTGATTTGGTGGGCTCTTCTTTAGGTTTGATTGAGGTCCAACCCACTCCTTTGGTGAATTGTTCGGGGATGTCCAGGCCCACTTTGCCAGCGGATGGTTTTTTGAATGCTAATGTAGCAACCAAGCGTTTTGGGTTTCCCCGGTCCGGGGTGAATGACGGCCTGTTGGAGTGAGTTCGTCGTCAGATGGTTGGCCTGTTTGTGCGCCGGGCAAGGCTTGTAGCACCGGTGGGGATCCGACTTCTTTTCCGTCAATGGCTTTAGTTGATGTTCCTCTTGCAGAGAGTAATGTGCCTGGCCCATCAGAGATTGAAATTGGGGTTATGGGTTTGCGAGGACGTGGGGCTCGTATGCGTGGTCGGGGCCGCTGCGGACGGAGTGGTATTGGAGGCTGTTTGGCTGGTTCGGGTTCAAAGAGACAACTCCCATTTTCCTTTCACTTGGGTTCAACTTCTCATCCATCTAAATGTCAAGCGGGATTTTCTCAATCTCAGGTGATTTATTCTTCTTCGGCGGAGGTCGCGTTGCAACCCCGCCACTCGCCATGAGTTGTTTAGCTTGGAATTGTCATGGGATTGGGGGTCCCGGGACAATTCATCATTTACGCGACCTTGTTCGTGAACATGAACCCCTGTTACTATTTCTTTCTAAAATAAAATGTCGTGGTCGTCAAATTGATAGGTTATGTCAATCTTTGAACTTATATGGTATTGCTGTGGATGCTATCGGCAGAAGTGGGGGATTAATGTTATTTTGGCAGAAACATCTGGATGTCACGTTACTGAGTTGCTCTAAATATCATATTGATGTCGTTGTAATGTGGGAAGCTCGGGAATGGCGGTTTACAGGCTTTTATGGTGATCCAGATTCGTGCCAGCGTCACCTAGGTTGGGATGTCCTTAGTTCTCTTGGCCGTCAATCATCATTGTCGTGGTTATGCTGCGGTGATTTCAATGCCATCTTGTATCCCTATGAAAAATCAAGTCAATGTTCTACTCCAGTGTGGCAGATGCGTGATTTTCGTGATGCTTTGTTGGATGTCCAATTGGAAGATTTGGGTTTCCAGGGTCCTGCTTTTACGTGGTGTAATAGGCGTTTGGCTCCAGCCACAATTCGTTGCCGTTTGGATAGAGCGTTGAGTAACTCAACTTGGAGAGGCATGTTTCCCTCATTCAATGTGATCAATACTCAATCTCCTTACTCGGATCATCATGTTCTCCTTATTCACTTAGTCCAGCCGCAGCAGTCCACGGAGGAATATCAGTCGATCCCATTTAAATTTGAAGCTTCCTGGCTACGTGCGACAGATTGTTCCGAAATCATTTCTAATGCTTGGCAGGAGTGACGAGTTGGTACTTCTTCTTTTGCGGCGCTGGAGAAACTCAGAATTTGTTCTGAAAATCTCCTAATTTGGAGCCGTCGTAAACACGGTGCTGTTAAAAAACGTATCAAGTGGTTGGAGGCCAGAATTACTGATCTTGATCAATCTGTTTGGTCGAATGATGTGGTAATGAGCTGAGGATCCGACGGTCTGAATTGGAGGAAATTTTAACGAATGAAGCGGTTAGGTGGCGACAGCGGGCGAAACAACATTGGTTGGCGGCGGGTGATCGTAATACGCGGTTTTTCCTTGCCAGGGCTTCGGCTCGAGCCAAAACAAACAAAATTCGGCGTTTAAGGGGTGATTCTGGTAGGTGGTGCAACAATAAAGAGGATATTCAGAATGTCATTTCTGGTTACTTTCATAACATCTTCACCTCAACGAATCCGTCTTTTGAGGACCTTTTGACTGCGCTAGGAGGGTTGCAATCACGGATTTCCATAGAACAGAATCAAATGTTGTGTGCTCCTTTCCGGCTTGATGAGGTTCATAGTGCCATATTTTCGATGCCTCCGATGACATCGCCTGGGCCAAATGGTTTTCCTCCCCTTTTCTTTCAACACTATTGGGAGACAGTAGGTACAAATATTTCCCATTGTGTCTTATAGGTTTTGAATTCTTGTGTCATGCCTCAGAACTTGAATCATACAAATATTATTCTGCTCCCCAAAGTTAAATCGCCAGAGTATATTTCTCATTTCCGGCCAATTAGTTTGTGTAATGTGGTTTACAAGATTATTTCTAAAGTTCTTGCAAATCATTTAAACTTGTGTTTGGATTCTGTTGTTTCTTCCTCACAGTCCGCGTTTGTTAGTGGTCGACTTATTTCGGACAATGTACTTCTCGGTTTCGAATACAATCACTTTTTAAAGGGTGATTCAAGGGATTGCAGTGGCACGCTGGGCTCCCCGGGTTTCGCATCTGTTTTTTCGCGGATGATTCCTTAATTTTCTCAAAGGCAACGGAAGAGGCATTGATGGGGATAGGTGGCATTCTGGGCACTTATGAGAGAACGTCGGGTCAGAGATTCTGTTTAGTCCGAATGTTGCAGTCGAACGTCAGGAAAAATTGGCTAAAATTTTGAATGTAACTGTGGTTCAGAAATTAGAAATGTATTTGGGTTTGCCATCTGTGATTGGTCGAGCTAAAGCAGAAGTGTTCCAAGGTATCAGGAACCGAATTTGGAGCAGTTTGGAGCCTTGGTCTGACAAATCGCTGTCCAGCGCGGGTAAAGAAGTGCTTCTCAAAGCAATTCTTCAAGCCATTCCCAACTATGTTATGCAATGCTTTCTTTTACCTGCGTGTTTAATTAGAGAAATCCAATCGGCTTTTGCAGAATTTTGGTGGAGTTCTCCAAAACGAAGGAGAATACATTGGGTGGCTTGGTCTCGTCTTTGTTCGCGTAAGCGTGATAGGGGACTTGGTTTTCATGATTTGTGTAGATTCAATTTGGCTTTACTTGCCAAACAAGCTTGGAAGTTGCAAACAAATCCGAACAACCTTCTTGCTCGGGTTCTGAAGGCTCGTTATTTCCCGCGGTCATCATTCAGGGAGGCGTCTATCGGCTATAATCCCTCAGCGACGTGGCGGAGTTTAATGTCAGCCAAATTTATTACAGATGTCGGGAGTCGTTGGAAAGTGGGGGATGGGTCTTGTATTAGAGTTTGGCATGATCCGTGGCTTCCTCATCCTTATCATTTTAGACCAATTCTTACTTCACAGCCTGGGTCGCTAGACCTTATGGTTGCGCATTTGTTGTTACCCGATCATGATGAATGGGATTTACAGAAACTGCATTCTATATTCTGTGAGGAAGACGTCTCTTTGATTGAGTCAATTCCAGTTTCTCGTAATTTTGGGCCTGATCGCTTAATATGGCATTACTCCCATAATGGAGTGCTTAATGTTAGGAGTGCATATCTGTTGGCGGAAAGGGAAGAAGCTTGTCGTTGTGGTAAGTTTTGTGAGGCCTCGGGGGCTACTCATAACCCTGGTTGGAGTTTTTTGTGGCAAGCTAATCTTCCTGGTAAGATTAAGCATTTTTGTTGGCGTCTTTGTATGGGGGCGCTCCTTGTTTTGCTAAATCTGCAGCGGCAAAATCTGACTATTGATGGGAGTTGTCTAGAGTGCAACAATGGACCAGAGGATATAGAACATGTTTTCTTACGGTGTGACTTTGCTCGTCAATGCTGGGTACTGGTTGAGGTTCCATGGTCTGTTTCTTCTCATTAGGTTGGCTCTACAGAAGCATGGTTACGGCATATGGTGGAGGAGTGTTCGGTGCAGCAATTTCTGTTGGCGATGACACTTCTTTGGGGCATTTGGGGTCACCGGAATAAGCTGGTATTTGAGCAGAAATCATCTTCTCCTATGGCTACTGTGGTGTTTGTGAAAACATATTTACTGAGTTTCATTCTGCTTGTTTGGATTTTGAGGGTTTAGAGAACTTGTAGTTTTTGGTGGTCTTGCTTCTGTTTGTTAAGGTTTGGTGGGACAGATACTTTGTTGTTTGTTTACTTTTCTGAGGTTATAACAGTTTTTTTCTTTTTTTTACTTTTCCTGTAAAAAATAATTTGGTTTTCAAAATGTATTTTTGATCAAAATACCCTCGAACAACTTTTTTTTCCCCACATAAAATAACCATCTATTCTAATTTATCAATATATTTATTAATGCAAATTTTAAGGTAAAATATATAGTAGTTGTAACCAGTTATTCTTTTTATTTTCTTTAATTTTCATTAAATTAAATAAAATTTAAATAATGCACTCGGATCGAATCTACTCCATTTGCTAATCAAATAAGATGTTGGAAGAGGACATGAATGCTTCTTCGCCCCCGAACTCGAGCAATGTGAGAAAGCAATCAAGAGAAGATACAACTTAAAACACAACGAATTATTAGAACAAAAAGGAAAAAAAATGAATACAAGAACTAGCATAAAATTAACCGATGATTCCTTGCCTGAGTGATGAGGTTGAGATCCTATAATTAAGAGGTCGTGGATTCAAACATTACGAATGTAGGGTATTATTTAGTTTATAGGTTATTTGAATTATTCTTTTGGTTGATTTATTGTTGGTGTTGGTAGATTTAGAGATGTTGTTATACTGTAGAGTGAATATTGTAATAACAGTTGATTGCTTTAGAAATATTGCTGTAGAGACATTGTTGTATTTTCAAATTAATAGTTCATCGATCATTATTAAAAAAAAAAAAAACAGCATAAAATTAAAATGCTCTAATGAATTAAAATTAAAGTTGCTATATAGTACCACCATTATACTTTCATAGTTAGTTTTTTATTTTAGAATTTTAGTAAAAAAGAGGACTTGGTCGTAAAATTAAGGGATAATTTTAATCCCCTCTCTCGAGGTTTGGTGCAATTATACGTAGACTCTTATGATTTGAGAAATAACACTTAGTACCCTTACTTTTATTTTCATCCAACAGATAGATCATTCAATTAATAAAATTGACAAAATTTGTTGACATCAGCAAAAAAATTGAATAAAAATCCATTTTTGCCCTTGGTTGACTTATTGTAAGTCGAATAAATATTTTTTGACCAAACTATCCTTATACATTTCACACACTTATACATATGAGTTTGTACTTATATATAATTATTAAAATATAAGAGTAAATAGAGTAATATATTCAATAAATTGCTACTTTTACCATTAAAGTATTATTATATCATAATTATTAATTAATAAATAAATCATATTGATAAAAAAAAATTTAACTCTTAACATATATATAGAGTATAAAACTATATATATACTATATTATGTAATTTAACTAAATATTCTAGAAGACATATTAAGATAACTCAATATCACAATAATAAAATAAATATAATATTTACATCCCTTGTGATATTTTAATAATAGCAAAAACTATTTTCTATATTTTTGTGTTTTTAGTCTAACACATCTGTTCATTTCAATTCAGTTTTATACATATTGGGCAATTTTGTATTTTTAGTTTTTTATATTTCTTTTAGCGACTTATTATGGGTACAAAGGTAAATTAATTATTTTTGTTACGAGGTCTTGACATCTTTTATAATTAGGGGTACTAGGTATAATTTTTCAAACTACAGAAGCTCTACGTGTAATTACACCAAATCTCAGGATAGGAGAGTATAATTATCCCTAAAATTAGCAAATATCTAAATTTAGGGAAAAAAAAAATACAATGGGACCAAAAGTACAGGACTCAGTTAATGGTCAATAAAAAACAAATAATTTTTCCTAGAAATCATTGAATGATTAAATCAGTAAGCATATAGATGAGGCCCTACTCAAGTAATAGAATTGAAGCATCATTCAAAAGATTGCGGGTTTCAATTCACATAAATATGTAAACATCGGTCTACTTTAATAGTAGCTTATTATTTTATTATTTTTTATTCTATTTGAATGTAATATTTGACCTGGATTTATTAATATATTTAATTAATTTTTTATATTTAAAGACGTAATGAACTGTATTTCTTAGGAAAAAAACCGGAAAAAGATTTTTGAAATTTGTGAGAGTGTCTCATGTGTCAAAAGTGTGCCCCATTGTCTGGTGTCTTCCTTTCTTCACAGACACACTGTCCTCACCTCTTACAACAATAATTTTCAGGTTCCACTTCTAAAGTCCTTTTTTTCAATAAATAACAATAATAATAATAATAATAATAATAATAATAATAATAATAATAATAATAATAATAAATAAATAAATAAATAAATAAACTCGAAATTAATAAATAAATAAAAACAATAATAATAACACTCTAAATTACTGAAATTAAAATATAAGAATGAGATAACATATTATTATTATTATTATTATTATTATTATTATTATTATTATGAGTTGAGGAAAAAGGGTTCCCCAAAATTGGCACCTTTTCTTGATTCTTCAACAAAACATTCATCACTTCCCAAACACTTCTCCATTAAAACACACACACTCACACACACAAAATCTCTCCTCTCTTTCTCTCTCACTGGGTCTCCTCCACTCTCACTCTTCTTCACTTTGCTTTCCCCTAGGGTTCGGGTTCCTCTATGCTCCTCTGTTCTAGGGTTTTGTACCAACAGAATTATGGTTTTTACACCCCATTTTAGTTTCCAATGAAAAAGTGTTAAATAAGGAAAAAGGGAGAAAAAAAAACCCCCACATTTTTATTTTTCAAGAAAAAGAGGAAAAAAGCATTTCAAGAAGTTCCTTTTTTCTGTGTTGTCTTTTGTTTCTTTCTGGGCCTGGGATTTGAAGGTGGAGTTGGATCAGTGGAGGTCTGAGATCGGAGCCGGAAATGCAGGGTTTTTTGAAGATGGGTTTAACTTGAAGAGGCAAAGATCGAGTTTTTTTATCAGTCAATGGAAGTGTGATGTTAATTGAAAGTTGTCAAGTGAAGGAGCAGGAGAAAGAAGCAGAGTTATTGGGCTTGCAAACATGCATTTTGCTAAGCTTGATGACTCTCCTATGTTCCGTAAGCAGGTTGGTTTCTGGGATTTTTTGTTCTACTTTTCTTCTTCTTCTTCTTCTCCTTATTTTTTTTAGCTCTTGATTGTTTAATGTGAATGAGCTAATTTGATTTCGGTGTTTAGTACTGTAACTTAACTGCTTTTTTTTGGCTGAATTGATGATTTGATTTTCTTTTGTTTTGTCTGTCTGCTCAAAATTGTAGTGAAGTTTATTCCTCTGGCTTTGCTGTTTTTCTGATAAAAAAAAATAGTGTACCTGCGTGATTTTGATTGTTTGGAATTGTTTTATTAATTGTTGACTGTGTGTAGACCAAGGTTTTGAAATCTTTGATCCCCTGTTTAAGGTTCAATTGTCCTCATTTCTATACTATTTGAAGAAATGTTGGTTTTTCTGGTAGGTATTACTGCCTAACATAGTAACATGACAGTACTATAAGAGCTCAAACTTTGACTATGAAGTAAAACTTGTTTGGTTGTGCAATTATATACAATTTTTTTTTTCAATTTCTCATGGTCATCCCTGTTCAAGGAAAATGAGGAAAATTCTTGGGACTGTGAACTTTTATTTGTTGCCATTATGATTCGAGATGTGCGAAGAAAAATAGATGGTTGAGGAATTTTGCTTGTGAGGATGTTAAGAATTGTTGTTTTCTCATCCATGGTTGTCAAAATATCAGGTTTTCGCAGTTGAATTTTGAGCTAATTGTAAACTCGTCATATTAGAAAATTTGGTCGAAAATGATTTGCAGATATACCCTTCTTTGGAAGAGAAACTAAAATGATGAAATTTTTGCCTTTCTTGAACAGCTGATCCTTTGCTCCAGTATATCTGATCTCATCCTATTGGCAATTTATGAAGTCATCTTAGATACTTTACCACATAGCTGCAATATGATTTCATTTCCTGCTTTTGACATATTAGTTCGTGTTGCTTGATTCCCATTGATTTAATTTTGGTAGCTTTCTAAAAATTACACTATCTTGGTGTGAACAGATACAGACCTTGGAGGAAGGTTCTGAATCCCTAGGGGAAAGATGTCTGAAGTTTTACAAAGGATGTCGGAAATACACGTGAGCACATAGTTGTTTTGTTTCAGCCTTTGTGGTCATGACGTTTTCAATCTTTTTTATGTTCATATTTTCAAAGATATCACACGTATATAACACTTGGTTTTTACTTGAGATTTTACCACTGTCTACTTTATACTTGCTTTTTTATTTTTTAAGCATATGTTAAATATGATTGCGTCTCTACTTTATTCGGTGTTAAATGCTTTCAGTAATTAGTGGTAGCTTCAACTCAAGCCAATCTTTTTAAGCTCTATTCTGACTTATCCTAATGATATTCGACTTGCGTTTCCATAAAGTTGTTTAGTTCACAGCATAGAATAGACTCAGTTAACAACAAAACCATAAAGAATTGACAAAGTGTGTATTTTGGTTTTTGTTAGTAAAGTATGTGGCGGGGTTGCTGAAGATTCTCTATCGTTTTACAAACTTTTTGTGGTGTAATTAAGATTTCTGGTGCCAAATAGCAGTGGAAGGCAGTTTTAGTATAGTCTATCAGTTCGCAGGAGTGGCATCCATTTAATGAAATAAAACTTTGACTTTAGAAAATGGGAACTGCACACAGTTCTAGTAAGCTCACCATTCATCTATTATTCTATTTTCTCAGAGGCTGAAAATGAAAGACAATTTGCTGATCTTGGACCTATTCATCCTATATGATTGTGCTTCTGAACTTTTTTTACTTTCAACTATCTTGTCTGGTTGCAGTGAAGGACTCGGTGAGGGATATGATGGAGACATAGCTTTTGCTAGTGCACTGGAGACTTTTGGTGGAGGGCATAATGACCCTATTAGTGTTGCCTTTGGAGGTATAGATGACTGTTCTATATGTTTCTTCTTTTGTTAATGTAGATACACATTATGATTGAAACTTCTGTTCACACAGCCATAGAACCTAGTTTCTCCTAGTGTCATCCCCTGTTGTGGACATCTGTTGTGGTGGTCCCAATACCAGTGTTAAAAAATGTTTATGCAATGCCCTCAAGTTTCAGTCAACTCAAAGACCTCTCTTGTCATAAGTCTATTTGTTTAAGTTGCAGGATGTACAAAAGCATAGTGGTCCAAGTATTTGTAACAAGTTTTGTGTGGTGAATAAGGATGAATGAAGATGTGTTTTCTTGGTGTGTGGGCTGGTATTCATGATGCCTTGTCCATGGAACATTGGTGGCAGATCTTGTCATAATAGCTGTATGAAGATGTGGTGGTGTTTCTTATTTCTTGACTTTCTTTTTCCATTCTTAAGTGATGCTTAATATGCTGTGGGATTTCAATCGGCTAATTCTCCTTAGCAGACACTGTTAGTTTGAACATTAGCAATTGAAATCTGAACCTCGGCATTGTTACAAATGCTTAACTACCTCCGGGAGATAATTATTATGGTTGTTTCCGTATTCTAAACTTTTCTTATTCTGTTTCCGCCAAGTGCTTCTCATCTTCTGGTTTGATCTTATTCCACAGTTTCATTACCTCATGCTATTGATGAAAGGTCGCCTAATTTCATCTTTTATATTGGCAGTTTGAGTTACTCTCAGTATAGTTGATGATATTAATTTGAAATCTGATACTTGTAGGTCCTGTTATGACAAAATTCACTATTGCACTGAGGGAAATTGGAACATATAAAGAAGTGCTTCGATCTCAGGTAAGTCCATTTTGGTTTGTGTTTTTCTGGCTGGTTGAAGTCCTTCAACCAATAGAACAGTTTTATTTGTTTTAGAAAAATTAGGGACATAAGGAAAGAGGTTTTTAAATTTCTTTTCATTTTTGGTACACTTCTTTGGCTTAAATATGTTTTAAATGCTGCAATGCTACTACTATTCCCTTGTAGTTTAGCAGTATCATAGCTGTTACCAAATTTATCACATTCTTTGCTGATAATTTTATTTTGATCTGAAGTTAAAATGTTGATTGACGTTCTATGTACATTTAAATTGCCTTTAAGAAACTTGTTTTGTTCGTTATATGTCTTTCTGATTCTGTTTTTCTCGTTTTCTCAAATCGTAAGGTTTCTGTGCAGCTATATTGTGAAGATGAACTATTAATCAACATCCTTTCTACATCTTTGTTTACTATGGAGAAAATTTCTTCTGTCATTTTTCTTCCCTCACAAGGCTTCAGAGCTATAATATTTATCATTCTTTTTCGCCGAGTTAGTCTGGCTTGCATTATTTGACAAACGAGTAGCACTGAGACAAACACATGGCAAATGATGTTATATTAACTCCCTGCATCTAATTGACTGGATGTTTTTTTGTCTATTCAGGTTGAGCACATGCTAAATGAGCGTTTGCTGCAGTTTGTGAATTTAGATTTGCACGACGTCAAGGTACTCTATATCTTAAGCCCTTTACAGTTTTAGTGCCATCATCCATATTTGTCGGAAAAGTTAAGCAAAGAACTACGACCACCATATATTGGTAATCAGTACCTTAAAGATGTTAGTTGTCTTGTAGTTAATTATGTATAAACTGCTTAGACATCTCTTTATTTAGATTAGCCATTTTCTTGTTGGAATGCCTGTTGAATGAAACGTGGTAGTCTTCTTTCTTAGGTCCAGACTGATACATCACATCCTGCTACAACTTAAACCTGCTGCCTATATTCAATTATGCATCAAATTTCTGTTCTAGGTCCAGGTTTTTTTATGACTACCTTATTTTAGTTGCTTCTATGTGTTTCCTCAATTGATATATCGCTCTGGATTTGACATGTCTCCTGCACATGCTTCATGCATTATCTTTATCTACTTTTCTTCTGGTACTTGAGTTATTTATTATTAGTTCAACTAAGGTACATTATCATGCAGGAGGCAAGAAAACGCTTTGACAAGGCCAGTCTTCTTTATGACCAGGTGATGTTTCATTATGGCTCCTCCATTCTTGCTTTTGCGTTTAGTGTCCCTAAGCATTCTGACTGGGCACCTTGTGGGCTGAAGGGTGGTTTGCTTATTAGCACTGCCTGCAACCAGATAGAATTACATTTATGAGCTATGGAATGAATCAAACAATGAAGTTGCTTAAAATACCAGAATATTACTTGGATACTTGTTGGCTTCCCCATTTTTAATGAAAAGAAATTCTGTTGTAAAACATCATTTAGGGAGTTGGGCAAAATGGGTTTTCTTATATTGCAATTATTGACCTTTTTTATCCAAAGTTTTTTATACATAGTTTAGTGTGCCGATCTGTTGTGTGAGAAAATCTGGATTTGTTTACTAATGGGTAGAGATGAGTTCTAGCAATTTAGGCTATAACCATTTACTTGACAGAAATGATGAGTATGAGCTAGTTGCTAGCTGAGCCCATTACACCTGAGCCACACTCGCTATTCCTGCCCATGTGGGTTAGGGTCATGCCAGTGTTCTGCTAGTATTAGTTCTAATATGTAGGATGTTGCTGCAGGCTCGTGAGAAGTTTTTGTCATTAAGGAAGGGCACAAGAAGTGATGTAGCAAATGTCCTGGAGGAGGTAAAATATGAAACTCGAACTCATCAAGCTAAATCATGAAGTGCATATCGACTCCCTGTGCTACATTTGACTCACTGTGCTACATGTTCTAATGTTTTTCTGGAATACGTCCAGGAGCTTCATCATGCCCGGTCCACTTTTGAGCAGGCACGCTTTAATTTGGTGGGTGATTTTTTCACTTTCTTATGGTCTTTATTTCAAGGCAAATTGTGATCTGTAAACACACATGTTCACCATTTGAATGTTAATCATCCAGGTAACTGCTCTATCCAATGTTGAAGCAAAGAAAAGGTTTGAGTTCCTGGAAGCAGTTAGTGAAACAATGGCTGCTCACCTTCGCTATTTCAAACAGGTAAAGCTAACTGGTAACCCTTTACTTAATGTTGCTTTCATTTTCCGGCTCCTCTAATTTTTTGGTTTCATGTAGGGTTATGAGCTGTTGCATCAGATGGAACCATATATTAACCAGGTTTGTCTTACGTTTTCTTTCTGGTGGTTACAGAAGTATTCAAGCACTGGAGATTCTTTAAGTTAATTCCTGTCTTACATGAACATCATAAAGCTTTGACAATAGTATTGTGTCAATATCATTATTAATCTTGCTATTTTAGTCCATCCCCTCATTTGGAGCAATATATGGTTGCCTACCATGGTCAACAGAACTTTGGGATAGATACTATTCCCCAACCATTACTGCAATGCACAGCCTACATGAGTTACATGCTGTGATGAGATCCATTGAATTAGCTGAGCATATATGGTGCAGGTCTCAACTTATGCGAAGCAATCGAAGGAGAGGTCTAACTATGAGCAGGCAGCTCTTAACGAGAGGATGCAAGAATATAAGAGACAGATCGATAGGGAGAGCCGGTGGTCTTCAAACGGTTCAAATGGATCTCCAAATGGAGACGGAATACAAGCAATTGGGAGGAGTTCCCATAAGATGATAGAGGCAGTCATGCAATCTGCTGCAAAAGGAAAGGTCGAAGAGTATAACATTTAAGATGACCCCTGAATTGTATTATTATGTCCTTTGATTCTTTTTTGTTTTTTTGTCTTCTTTTTATTTTATTTTTTTTGCATACCAAGCTGAAGCCTTAAAGATTTTTCAGGTTCAAACAATTAGACAAGGTTATCTTTCAAAACGTTCGTCAAACCTGAGAGGTGATTGGAAAAGAAGGTTCTTTGTTCTGGATAGCAGAGGAATGCTGTACTATTATCGGAAAAGAAGCAGCAAACCTTCTGTGAGTGGATTTCAAACTATGTTTTGTAGTAAAAGGAGATGTGGAACCTGTTTTTTCAAGAGATCTTCTCTTTTTAACCCCGTGAAATATCATCTCATTACAGGGTTCTGGCACACAACTTTCTAGTCAAAGGAATAGTTCTGAATTGGGTTCGGGATTGCTCAGTCGTTGGTTGTCTTCTCATTATCACGGTGGGGTGCATGATGAGAAATCTGTTGCTCACCACACTGTGAACCTGTTGACGTCAACAATAAAAGTTGATGCAGACCAGTCAGATTTAAGGTTCTGCTTCCGGATCATCTCACCAACAAAGAACTACACATTGCAGGTCTGCTGTTCTGCCAGTTAGATTGCAATTTAGTATGCCGCTTGACATCTCAACATTCACTACTTTTTTTATTAAATATACATTTGGTAGCCCGTAGCCCCTTGATGGTTGATAGTTTGCATGGCTAAATTTTCCCTTTTGATTGTCAGTGCAGGCAGAGAGTGCCCTGGATCAAATGGATTGGATTGAAAAGATTACAGGGGTGATTGCATCATTATTGAGTTCTCAGGCTCCTGAAAGGGTAATTTTTCAATGAGGTTTAGCACTTTAGTCATCTGTCATTCTCTGACACTTTAATGAATGCAAATTTGTTATTATTGATTCAGTGTTTACTCGCTAGTCCCATGGGCAGTGGTCATCATCGATCCACCAGTGAAAGTAGTTCATTTGAAAGTGCTGACTATGATCATGGAGCAGTTGAAGAATACACGTCCGAGAGGTTTACCTCTTTGCATATAGACCGTCCTTCGAGAAGCTCACAGCAGCAAAGAATGGGTTTAAAGAGCGAGAAGCCAATTGATGTATTACGGAAAGTGTGTGGTAATGACAAATGTTCTGATTGTGGTGCCCCTGAACCAGACTGGGCATCCTTGAATCTGGGCGTGCTTGTCTGCATTGAGTGCTCTGGTGTCCATCGTAATCTTGGTGTGCACATATCCAAGGTATAGGAAATACTGGTGGTGCTATCGATCCATTCTTAGTCTTATGAGTATAACCAGTGTTCAGTACATGATTTATTGGAACTTGCTGAAAATACATGCTCAATGGTTGAAAAAATAAATGCACTTTTTAACTAGCAATTGTTAACGGTTCTTTAGTCTTCATACATGGAAAATAATAACTTCTTAGCATTAGGACATTGCTAGCTTAAATTAATATACTTTACTCTTCTACACCATATTTCTATGGCCTTGTAGGATAGGAATTGAGGTGGTCTGATATCTGTGGCTTTCACAATGTCTTTCTCGGTGGATGACGGTCATCTTGATAGTTTTCGGAACATGTTGTTATGCTTCATTAGAATTAAGTATGTTGTAATCATTTTGTTGCTTGTCTGTGCAGGTAAGATCACTGACTCTTGACGTCAAAGTGTGGGAGCCATCTGTTATAAATCTATTTCAGTCTCTGGGCAACACCTTCGCCAATTCAGTCTGGGAGGAACTGCTGCAGTCAAAGGGAGTCTTCCAAGTTGATCTTGGCCCATCAGGGTAAAGCTCCTCCGTCGTTTATATAACTTTAATCTGCTCACTTAAGATAATTTCAAAGAAATTTGCTGTATGCCGCTTATCTATTCCGTCTCTGTGAAGCTTGTACAGGACTAATAAGCAACAAATGCTCTACTTCAGCAAGCCCAACCCTGCTGATTCAATTTCTATAAAGGAAAAATTTATTCATGCCAAGGTAACTATCGTCTCGCCATTACTTTTGTCCTTGAACGCGTTTATTCTTTACTGTCTTCTTAAACCAAAATTGGGTACAAAAGTTTATCTGGTTTTGTTCTCTTGGTGATGTCTTGCTCATTGATGACTTTCAAATTTGCCTTCTGATTCGTGAATGCGCATATGCTCTTTTCTCCACTGCAGTATGCGGAGAAACTTTTTGTCCGGAAGCCGAAGGAAAATCATTTGGTGGCACAACAAATGTGGGATGCTGTTCGTTCCAACGACAAGAAGGCTGTTTATGGGCTTATTGTGAACTCAGAAGCAGACGTAAATGCTGTATATGATCAAGGAACTAGTAACTCTTCTCTTACCCTCGCCAAAGTAATGCTGATGCAGGAGCAAACCGCCCTCGATCCCTACTCCACTTGCTCGGAATCCCAGGTGTTGCACAAGACATTTTTGGGTGCGAGCACCAGTGAAGGCAATAATAGTATCGACGATCTTGATGGATGCTCGTTGCTTCACCTTGCTTGTGAAACTGCCGATATTGGAATGATGGAGCTTCTTTTGCAATACGGTGCTAACATAAATTCTACGGATTCAAGGTCACAGACTCCTCTTCATCGGTCTATCATTAAAGGCAAAACTGCATTCGCGAAGCTCCTCCTGACAAGGTAAAATGAAACTTCTGAAACATATTTTACAAGTTCTCTGTCATTCATGAGATTCTAATTGCATCCATGTTCAAATTCATTGAACTTCTTATCCACTCCAGGGGAGCCGATCCACGGGCTGTCGATGAACAAGGTAAAACCCCTCTTCAGCTTGCCATGGAGACGAATTTTAATGACAGTGAGGTTCTTGGATTACTGGCGGAGCCACATGAGTGATGAGTTCATTAGAGAATTCAATTTCAAAACCGAGGTAGGCAGTGTTGTCGATTGGGGCATCAGGAGTAAGTCTCGTGTAATTACGTGTCGTAGCTTGCTCTCCAACAAAGAACACCAATCGCGAATCTGGGATTCTGGGAAACGCATTTTCAAGTGTGGAGTCGATATTGAAGTCGGTCGCGCGTGTTTCGATGTTTCATCCTATGGTGAGAAGTGGTGGGAAGATTTTAGGTGTAATGAGACTCTTGTAATATAATGTTTGATTTTTCAATTATTTATGAGCCATATTTATATTTGCTGAGGGTTGTTTTTGCTGTGTGTTGTACATGGGATGGGATTAGATTTCCTAGTGATAGGATATGTGAGGGTGTGTGTGTGTGGTGAGGCATAACTTTGGTGTATACTTAGTTGGCATTTGAAGTACATGAGTTTTTGCCTTGTGCCCATCTATTTCTCACCTTCATTCTTTCACACCCTTGGATTAGGTGGTGCATGCAAATTTTTCCTTCTTTTTTCAGTTGTTAACACCAAAAATTCATGTGTGAGGCCTCGAAGCTGAGGCCATGTGATTCTTAAGGTCATGGGTTTAAATTTTATCGGTGTGGAATGTTGTTTTATTTAATAGTAGGTGCGATTTTATTTTATAGTAGGTGATGAGAATAGATTGTTATGGCAAAATTACACTTTTGGTCCCATAGGATTGAGGGGTCAACACTTTTGGTTCCGTACTTCCTGAAATGATCAATTTAGTCCCAAAATTGAGAATTTTCAACTCTGTTGGTCCCGCGCTTTCTGAAATGACCAATTTAGTCTCAAAATTGAGAACTTTTGACACATTTGATCCCACTAACGGTGAGACGTTTGCCGTTAACATTTTTTACGGAAATTGTCTAATGGGACCAAATGTGTTGAAAATTTCCAATTTTGAGATTAAATTGGTCATTTCAGGAAGTGCGGGACCAAAAGTGTTGAAAATTCCCAATTTTGGGACTAAATTGGTTATTTTAGGAAGCGCGAGACCAAAAGTGTTGACCCCCCAGTCCTATGGGATCAAAAGTATAATTTTGCCGATTGTTATAGTAGGTGATGAGAATAGATTGTTATAGTTTTTTGGTAAGTTATTAGATATAAGATATTTAATAGATTGTTATATATAATATGATTCTAATTGATTTATTTGAAATGAACAATAGTTTATTGTTTCACTAGAAAAAACACACACATTCAAAAAACCAATGCAATTAGGCCAAGAATATGATAAAAAAAAAAAAAAAAAAAATGGGGTTCATTATACTTGCATTGCTTATAGAATAGAGTTATTTTTTATTTTAAAAAAAGACCTATGAATTTATACATTTTATAAGTTGTTTTTATAGCTATGAAATATTAAATACTACTTTAATAATAAGTCTTTTCAGTATTGTTAATGTTATACAAATTTGAAGGAATTTTTTAAATAATTTAAAAATGAATTTATAAATTTTAATTTGTTTTTTAAAAAAAATTTATCAATTACTTTGTAACATTTTAATAAGACGTTTTAAATTTATAAGTTCATCCAAACATGCTTGTAGTTAAGTTACTAACAAAATCACGTTATTTTTTCCCTCTACTTTTTCTGATGTCCGGGTTCTTGTGGGAAAATGATGACACTAGTGTAAAAATCATCCGGGCCAAATCTCTTCATTAGTTATCCATCTATAATTTTTAGGGATAATTATATTTACATCCCCTAACTTATGGTATGTTCATATAAATCATCATTGCCTTTTGAATAATTACATATACACCCACTAGAATGTAAGCATTATTTACACAAATTACTCCTATTTTTTTAGAAAATTACACTTACAAACCTCAAAAGTATTGATATTATTACACAAACTACCCCTATTTTTTGCTATCAAGGGTGGTTTCTGTAATTATACAAAAGTCAGGAATGATTTGTGTAAATAAACTATAAGTTAGGGGTATAAATGTAATTATCCCTAATTTTTATATTATTTTAGTAGTTCATTTTTCAAAAGCACCATAATAGTCCGTCATTTCCTAAATATATTTTATTATAAGGTTGAATCTAATGGAACTTAAATTAAAATGGATGAAGTATTCCATTAAAAATGGGTATAATTGGAAAATTGTCATATTCTTATTTTAGTTTTCATAAATGCATTACATCGCGGATAATAGTCTTATTTGCATGAAAAAAGTGCAAAAAAAAAAAAAAAAAATCGATGACATTTAAAGCGTGTGTTATGAATTTCTTGATGAACAACATATTATAGTACATGATGTAATGCAGTTATAATGACATTTAATAAACTTCTTTTTTCTTATTTTGCATTCGATTTTATGCTTCATTATGTGGAGAATTGCATTCACATTTTTATAGTCTTTGATTCTTGTTTTTTTTTTTTTCTATATTTTTTCTCATGCAATTAAGTTTATGATACGTGATATAATCTATTCTATTATATAAAAGAAACTCCTTTTTTACCTATAAATGGCGGTTAATGACACTGTCGCACCACTTTTTGTAATGCCAAAAATTAACCCTCAAGTAACATGATAACTACTTTATTCAACTTTTCAAATTTTATATTAATTGATAAATTAGTTTTTTCTTTCTTTTCTTCTTTTTTTTTTAATGTGATGCGTTAGTATATATATTTTATTTTTATTTATAATATATTTTAAAATATAAAAAATTATTTATTATATGCACGTAGGAACGACTTGCCACGACAACTAGTGATAATTTATGCAAGGCTAATATAAGAATATGGCCTTTTTCCAGCTTCACCCATTTTTAGTGGAAAATTTCACTAATTTTAATTTAGATTCCGTTTAGATTTAATTTCAGGGATTTAATAAGATATATTTAGGAGATGATTGACTGTTATGGGATATTTAAAAGATTAAGACTAAACTAATAAAAAAAAGAGATAAGAGACTAATTGAGAGATTTGGCCAAATATTTAATTGATTTTCTTTTCTTTAGGGTTTTGACTCAAATACTTTCAATTTTTTTACGGACTAAATTATCATTATTAGGTCTACAATTTAGATGGGGTGTAAATTGCTACACATAAACACAAAAATACAAAAAATAAAAAATAAAAAATAAAAAATATGAAAGATATATACCAAAATACAGTTCAAGAAATATAAGGGGTAACTTCGCATAATCAAATACAATCCAAATCCTATGAGTATTTATTTCACTTTTTTGAATTTATTATCTTATTTTTCTATAATTAATTATTATCATGAAATATATTAATACACTAATTGATTTTTCAAAATGTATACTTTATTATTAAATGAGCTCACTTGTTCTAGTGTCTCACTTATTTGGTCTGTTTTTTTTAAATATTTTGTTTTTAATATGATTTCATTATTTTTTTTCTAATTTCTCCCTCTTTTCATGACGGCTAGGTGTCCACTCTTTTTAATTTCCACTAATATTAACTTCTTATAACTTAATTATTTTTAATTTTTTTAATTAAAGATACGGTTTTAAAAATATAAACTAATTTTAGAATTTTTATTTAATTATGCATATTAAACTGAAAATCTGAGAGTCGGGGTCTAGAACTCAACTTTGGGTGTGAAAATCTTTGTATTTCACATTCAAAGAAATTCAAAGAAATTTCACATGTGCATGATAAATACATGAAAAAAAATATAAAAAAATAGTGAGTGATAAATTTTATGATGCATAAATACAGACACAATGATACGGACACAAAAATATGAAAAATTTTAAAAATTAGAATACGACATGACACTGACACGACTATATAATATATATTTATATGTGTATTTTAAATTTTTTATAAAATTAAAATATTCAATATGAAAAATATCAAGATAAAATATAAAATAAGCATATCTTATATCTAAATTTTTAACGAAAATACATGACTTCAAAAATATTACATAATCAGTTTATTTTAAAAAGTACACTATGAAAAAGAAATTCTAATCACCCAAATTAGTTGTGAGGTGGTCATGATAATTTAACTAATTTGGATGAGAATATGTGGTCATGATAATTTAATTAATTTGGATGATTAAATTTTTTTGGATGGTTAGAATCTTTCTTTCATCGCGTACTTTTTAAAACAAATTGATTATGTAATATTTTTGAAGTCATGTATTTTGGTTAAAAAGTTAGATATGAAACATGCTTATTTAATATTTTATCTTGATATTTTTCATATTGAATATTTTAATTTTATGAAAAATTTAGAATATATATATATGTGTGAGTGTGTAAATATATTATATATACTCGTGTCATTGTTGTGTCGTATCCTAATTTTTGAAATCTTTCGTATCATTGTATCCGTGTCACCGTGTTTATGTAAATGCATCATAAAATTTATCATTCATAATTTTTTAGTAATTTTTTTATCATGTATTTATTATGCACATATGAAATTTCTTTGAATTTCTTTGAATGTGAAATTCAGATAAATTCAAAGAGGTGGTATCCTAATTTTTGAAATCTTTCGTATCATTGTGTCCGTGTCGTCGTGTTTATGTGAATGCATCATAAAATTTATCATTCATAATTTTTTAATATTTTTTATCATGTATTTATTATGCACATATGAAATTTCTTTGAATTTCTTTGAATTTCTTTGAATGTGAAATTCCGATAAATTCAAAGAGTTTCACACCCAAAGTTGGGGTAGACCCCGACTTTGAGGTGCATTTTTTTTTTTAATTTTTTATTTAAGTCGGGATGTCAAATTTCGACTATGCCTAAATTTTCAAATGTTTTAAACTAATACTAACTTTGTAATTTTTTTATTATTGCACATTATTTAAATAATTTTCCCCTAGATTGTACTATTTGTAGAACACCAATCCCATATTGGTACGTTTCCATCTTATTCTTTCAAAAAATACCCTAACTATTTCTAATAATTACACCACTACATGATTCCATAACACCACCTAAAAAACCACAATTCTTGATGATATTTCAATTTTTTGAAAATATTAGCTATGCTGGCACACAATACTATGTGTAAATAATCAGATAATTATGACATAAATTTTAAAAATTAAAATTAATATATAATTAATAGTGGATCAAGAGATTAAAATGAGTTAAAGTGGATTGTAAAAATAATAATGTATTGACAATTAAAAGATGGTGTGGACATTTAAAATAAATAAGTTAATGTATTGGTACAAATATTTAAGAGTGTTAAATTTAGTGTACGGTGTCATAAACCGCCAATAGCAAAGCCAAAAACTTGACTTAATTCTATCAAAATTTAATTAATTAGTTTGATAAATAAAAATACTAAATTCATAAAATATTTAAGTTACTATAATAATTATTTCAAATTAAACTATTGCTCCGATTAATGAGGGGCTTGTTGAAATTTACAAGTAACAAATTTCGTGGTCTTGTAATAACAAATTTATGCATTTCTTAAAAATTAAAACTTACATTTTACATAATCATAAATTTCAAAAAAGAAAAATCATAATCAATTTTTATATCTAAGTTTCGACCAATTCGGACATTCTTTTGGACACTCTCTACACAAATCAACAAAATAATATTGTAAAATTAAAATTTATTTTATCTATAAATAAAAAAGAATTATATAACTATCAAAAGAAACGAGTTGGCCAAAAATTAAAATATATAAACTGAAAATCAATAACATAAAACATAAAAAAGAAGAGAAATTTCAGGAAAAACTATAACCTGTTGTTAAGAAATCACAAGATACCAAACTTTTCTTCTTAACTAAGTAGGAACCGGTTGGTTCTAACTAGTGGAGAGAGATTAAAAATTGGGATGTCGAAAAAATTGTTTTCGAAACAAGTTAATATGAATTATTATTATTATTATTATTATTATTATTATTATTATTATTATTATTATTTGATTGGGAAGAGAAGTTCAGGCCTAAAACTTGATAGATTAATAAGTCTAGACTGAAGTCAAGCCCTATCAGCTGCTAGGATTTGACGGGGCCTGTCTCGCCCTTACAAACTGCCAATTGTGACTGAGGAGGGATTTTTTTTTTTATATTAGTATATTTTTTTGTTATAAGTTATATTAGTATAGACTCATCTTTATGAGGTTACTACAGACGTATTTTTGTCTTTTATTATTTCATCATTATAGTCATTAACTTACAAAGTTAAAAATCCATCGTTTAATTCGAAGAATCATGTAATTAGCTTTTTAAATATACATAGTTTTAGTTAATAATTTTTATCTATATATTTTTTTACGTGCTGTAAATATGGTTCGATCGCTAATTTATATTATTTATTTAAGGCTCAAGCCTTACAGTAATTATCTTTAATAAACAAAATGTAAGTTCACTAAAATGCCCTTACATCTAAACTATTTATTAAGGCTCAAAACCTTAGAGTAACTATCTTTAAATTGATAAAATGTAAGTTTTGATTAAAATGCGGCATTTTAAATGCTCTTACATTATACAATTTATTAAGGTTGGAGTTCCTAGGAAGTGTTTGCGAAAACTTCTGCTTTTAAAGAAGTGATTTTTGTAGCAAAAGTTGAAAGTTATAGTATAATAAAAAATAAGTAGTGTTTGTAAAAAAAGTGAAAAACAGATAAAACCTAAATTGGGTAGTATTTGGAGGGGGAAAAAATACTTCTAAGACAAGCTTAATTGATTAAGGACTGTTTTGTCCGTATGTGTTAAAAGATATTATTTTTGCTTATCATGTGCACTTATTTTTTGTTAATAATAATTATTTTATCCTAAAAATTAATAATTTTTATTTCAATTAATATATTTCATATTTAGCTTTTGTATAAACTTTTGTCATTTATATTATTATAATCGATTGTTTAATTCAATGATGTTCCCACTAAGTAATTTAATTGTTCATTCATACATAATAAATAAAATTGTATAATTACCAAAGAAAAAAATATTTTAACTAATCATAGATTTACTTTTTTTTATGATATATGAATAATATATTAAATATATAAAATATAAATTTTATTAATGTTAAATTATTTAAATTATTTCAAAACTCTAACATCAATTTTAAATGAACAACTTTAAAAATAAATTAAAAAGAATAAAATTGAATTAAGATTATCGTAATAAGGGTAAAATATAGTTGAAAAGAAGTTGATTTTTTTGTTTAAAAAAATAAAAGCAGGTAGAAGTACTTTTGGCTTAAAAATTCTTATTGCAGCAGTTTCAGAAAAAAAATTAACATATCAAATACCTCAAAAATATTTTTTAAAGTCAGAAACTGAACTAACACTTTTCCAAAACTCTCACAAATATTCCCTTGTAATAGCTACCTTTAGTAAATAAACTATAAGTTGACTAAAAGTCCCTTACATACAGTTACTGCTTACAAATAACCATATACTTGATTAATTATCTCATGTATATTGAAGTTAATTTATTTTATCAGTTCAAAAGAACTATTCATTTTGTAGTTTTTATTCTTATTTAATTAAATAAATATAACATAAAATTAATTTATGTATGCTCATTGAGTTATTTCACTTTTTTCTTTTATAACGAACGATAAACTATTAATTTGAAAGTATAATAATGTTTTTAAAGCGACCAATTACTATTACAATATTCAATGTACAATATAATATCTATTCACTCCACGGTATAATAATAAATCCACATTTATCAACACAATCAAAAAAATAATACAATTATCTTATAAATTAAATAATTCTCTACATTTATAGTATTTAAACACACAACCTCTTGATTATGAGATCTCAATCTGACCACGCAGGGGCAAGTTAAGTGTACTTCACTTACTATTAGTAATAATGAGTGAGATAAGTTGTTAAGGACATGTGGCGTCACGGAGCCCAAATAAAAACATTATGATTAAAAATGGTACAAAAGAGATTTGGGAAAAAGGGAGAAGCGCAGATTGACAGCAAAAAACACACTTTTAGAGAAAAGGAAAAGCAAATTATTCCACATAACACGCTTCCACCATTTTCATTTATTATGAATAATAATATAACATTATAAATAAATATGAGATCGTGAGTTCAGATTTCGTTGAAGTATATGGGTATTATCTTATTTATATAAGAATATTGTAAGTCATGATTATATTATTAAAAGATGATACTATAAATTATAATAAATAGTACTTGCGCGTATACAATCAGATATATATAATGTATATTTCAAAAATAAAAATTGATATACAATCAAAATCGAATCAAATTATTAACATGTGGAAAAGTGTAAGATAACTAAGATAATATATTGACGGTTAAAAGAAAACATCGATAATTTAAAATAAATAATTATAATGATATTAAGGCTATAATTGGAATTTCAAAATTTTGGTATTGTGAGGTTACAAACTGTCAATTGTGACTGACAAGTGAATTTTTTTATTAATATTAGTTTACGTGACACGTCGATCCTACGTTCATATAATAAACGATATTTCACGTTTTAAAATATATTATAAATTAAGAAAAATATTTATAAATCAACACATCACATTTCAAAATAAAAAAGAAAAAAACTAATTTAAGAGTATGATTGGTATAACAAAAAAATAGATGTCGCGGTAGAAATAACCGCTCTTTGCGAGTGGAATGTATTATTTTTATTAATTGTATACATTAATGGAAGGTTAAATACAGTTACCACCCATGAAATATCCATCTTACATCAATTACCCCCTGAAGTATTAAAACCTTCAAAAATCCCCCTGACCTTCTAACACCTTTAATTTTGAAGTTCAAAAAGTCCATTTTACCCTTACTAAAAATTGATTTATGAAAAAAAAAATAAAGAGATTTTTAAAATATCAAACCACTATCTTTTTAAGTTTTATCTAATTTTATTTTCACTTATTCATTGAGCTCTTTTTATTTTTATAATTCTAAAGTATTTGGAGATCATTTTATTTTAATTTCACTTATTTGTCAAACCAAATTAAAAATAAATTTATACATTTATATAATTTTCACATTTATATAATTACCATATATATTAATTGTATATTTTTTTATTAGCTCATAATCAACTCTTTCGGTTTTATTAATTGTATATTTGTTTAAGTAAATATATAAATATATATATATGTACAAATTTATTTTTAATTTGATTTGACAAACAAGGAAAACTAAAATAAAATAAGCTCCCAAGTAATTTAGGATTACGAAAATAATAAGAGTTTGATTAACAAATGAAACTAGAATTAGACAAAGTTTCAAAAAAGAGTGATTTTGGTATTTTAAAAATTTTTTTAATTATTTTTTAAAAAGTAATTTTTAGTAAGGGTAAAATAATTTTTTTGAACTTAAAAATGAAAGGAGTTAGAAGGCTAAAGGATTTTTTGAAGATTTTAATACTTTAAAAGGTAATTGACGTGGGGTGAATACTTTAGGATGATAACTGTATTTAATCCATTAATGAACATGTCTTGATATCTTAATGTTATCATATAATTATTAAAAATAATATAATGATTACATAAAGTCATTTCTGCATAAATTACCGTGCGGTGGCATCGACGGTCGAAAATATCCGTGCAGGAATTATGCGGTCCGGATGGGGTTGTCCTTCCTTGAGCACAAGCTTCGATGTTTCGCTTTCGGCCTCAGACAGGGACAACCAGCTAAGCTATCCTTTGCCTACGTGTTTGTGGGTCCCACAAAACCCCCTCTCTCTCTCGACGCGGGAAAAGTATATATAATCTTGTCTATCTTTTCTCGCTACGTCTTTTGAATATTTTATTACATAAAAATCTATATTCCCTTCATGCCAATTTATTCGAAGATGAGAGTTAAAAAAAAAACACAAGGGGTAAATTATATTTTCTAAGGTCATATTTAATTACACAAAACCTCATATTTTTTTTTATTAAATTATAAATATGCTCCTTAAATGGTATTGCAATTCACTGCGACATTCTTTAAGATAAAATTTACACAAATACCCCTGAGATAAATTATTTATGTGTTACTTTCATTATGGTATTTTTGAATCCACACCTTCTCAAGGGGCATGATGTGTATTAGAAATTATTAGGCTCTCTTAGGTGAGATTTGAACTAAATTGATTCTAATAAGTTCCGATCAACCTTAATTTTCCAAAACACGGAAACTTTAAGGCAAAAATTCGTAAGAACCAAAACTCTAATTATAACTTGTTGATGCCTAAGCCATTTTAGGTCGTATAGTAGAAATATCTATAGTAGGTATGAAAATATGTACTTGGGGCATTGAGCGGTGGTCTTTATAATGTTTTAAAATATACGATTTCACGTAAACTAAAAATTTGAAAATGATTGGACAGTCAACATAATTTCATACATACCCCGAGTTTACGTCGGGGTGGGGCTGTACGACTGGAATAAAAAAGGTGCGAATTTTGCGTTGTTTTGTAATTAGTAGAATAATTGGAGGGTTTTTGGTGCATTTACGACTTTTAGGTGATAGCCCCTACATAAGAGTACATTTATAATTTTATAAAGGACAGTGAGTACTTATGTAATTAGATTTAATTTTAGGGGATGTCAATGAAATTTATCCTTAAAAAGCATATGATGGATTTTATTACTATTTTTATATATTTTATGATTTCTTCAAATAGTGTTATTTTAATTGTTAATAATTTCAATCACATGTTTAAAATATTATGATCTATTGTTGTGATAATAAAATACTTAAATACAATAGTTCTATAATATAATTATCTAAAAGTTGTTAAAAGATTTAGGGTTTGTCTGGTTTGGGTAAAAAGTTAATGTATAAAAGAAGTGAAATTAAAAATGGATGTACAAGATTAAGTTTGGTGTTTGGTTACGGAGAATAGATGGAGGGAAAGTAAAATTCGATGTACATGAAACTCCTTCAGAGTCCAATTTTGTTTCCGCCTGAAATTAGGCGGAAAAGTGAATGTATAAGGCTAAAAGACAAAAAAGTACTTATTTATTTTTATTTGTTCTATTACCCATATACATAATTTTTTCTGATGTTTTTTCTCATTCCCGTTGATTATACTGGTACATGATTTTTGAAAAAAGATAACCAAATCACCAACAAAAGCGCTGAAGACAATTTCTCTAATTGAGGGCATTGATAGTAATGTTTATTTTATTTATTGATTAGTTTAGAATAATGAAAAATACACATTTTGATGAATATTTTCATTGATAAAATATTCTTGTTCTTATTTGATGAATATTTTTATTGATACAACTTTTAAATTTTTGATATACTAAAAATTATTTTAGTATAAGACTAATTAATTTATTTTCTAATACAAATAAAGAGAAAGTAACCAGTAAAATTACAAAGATTAGTATTTTTATTTTAATATATTTTTCTCGTACAAAATAAAAAGAAGTATTTAAGATTTACCACACTTTCAATCATACCAAATAATTTTTGAAAAAACTATTATTCTTTATCCCCCTCCCCCTTTCGCTTTCTCATTTCTTCTCACTTGAATTAAACGAATCCTTAGTAAGCTATGTATTACGTACCATATATAAAATAATTTAGATAGCGGTAGACTTGGAGTCTGGACGTGGGTGGACGTTGGTCTACTTATATAGTAATTTTAGTTATTATAAAATTATTGATGTATATTATAAAAAAAATGCTTCTGCTGTATAGTAATGTCCAAAAATAGGTGAAAATATTCAAATTTTTACATATTAAAGAAAAGCAAGAACAATATCCGAGGTGTAATCATTGTACTATGTAAAAATATTACATAATAACTGAGATAATGAGAGACGCAAATATTAGCTACATTTTTAATGATCATGATTAAAAATTATGGTAAATAATTATTATTAATTATGATTAAATAAAAATCGATGTAAAATTAACTTTTCCACTACGAAAAACTTATTTGCCATGGGTTTTAGCTGTGGTAAAAATATTCGCCATGTCTTTTAACTATGTCAAATGTTTTCGCCACCCTGGCAAAAACACGGCCGACGACCATTGTGTGGCCGTGATTAATAACTATTTGTTACGATTATTTAATATTAACCATGACAAAACCATGATTAAATATCATATTTTTTATATCACATGAATTGTTTAAAAAAAAAGAAAAGAAAAAAAGAGACGCCCATGAATCTTTTTCTGATTTTCTCCCTTTATTTTGTCTTGCCTATTTTTTTTTTTCACATTCTGATCAAAATTTATTCCCCAATTCTCCGTAATAGTTATCTTCATTTTTATGTAAAAACTTTAATTATATAATTATATCAATCTTTCATAAATTAAGTAATATATTAGTCCGGTCATTGCATTAATATAAAAAAGAAAGTATTAAAATAAATTACAATAAATTTACCTATATAAGACAAATGATCGAGCTAGAACATATTGTTATTATTATTATTATGGTAGCACTTCGTTCCTGCGTACATATAATAAATAATTTTTTATATTTTAAAATATATTATAAATAAAAATAAAATATATAAACAAACAAATCACATTTCAAAAGAAAAAAAAACCGAATTCAAATATTATTGGGCTAACAAAAAAATTAATGTAGTGGTGGTAAAAGTAACTTTTACAAAAAAAAGTAATTACAATGAATTTTAAAAGTATTTAATTGGGGGTATGATTGTTATACTTAAAAATTAGTGTGACAGTGCCATTAACCATCACTTGTGAGCGTAAGGACCATTCTTTTTCATATTAGTATTAGCTATCGTGCCACGCCGTTTCTTCGTGTATATCATAAATAATTCACACATTAAAATATATTATAAAATAGAGTAAAATATATAAATCAATTAATCATATTAAAAAAAGAAAGAAAAAAAAGAACTAATTTAATAGTTAATAATTTTTTTTTAAAATTAAATAAAATAATTATTTTATCCATTTAAAGATATTTTTGGTATCACAACAAAAAATTAATGATGCGGTATCATTAACTGTTATTTGTCAGAAATTTTTTTTTTTTAAAGTATGGTTTAATTTATATTGTTATTATATTGTTATATTATAATTATCTGGGGTATTGTAAAAGAGTGAGATATTGGAGTGGAGAGACTAAAGTGGGGGCGCCTCATTTCTCTGCTTCTTCTTCTTCTTCTACTGCTACTACTTTGCAAGCACTCGCGTTCACACCAACATTAACAAACACTTTTCTTGTATAAACAATTTCTTATTCACTTAAAAATTTTGTGGTTTTTTTTTTTTTTTTTGGGAGAAACTGTAATATTCTGAGTTTAAGGAAGAAAAAGTAAGAGAGAAATGGTTGAGGTGGGGTGAGGATAGTGTAGGCAGAAAAGTTGGAATATGTGATGTAATGGTTCCATTTCTCTTCAATGTGAAGATTTCTAGTGTGATTCTTGCACTGTTTTTTTCTCAATCAAGGTTTCCCAGTTGTTGAGTTGGGATAAAGTTTGAGTCTTTGCCCATTTGGGCCTCCAAGATTCCTCCAGAAACTGTTAAAAATTGGTCAAGAATGTGGGATTCTTCACATTTTCTTGGGGAAATGTGGTTTGCTTTCAGGTTTCTGCTTTATTCCCATGTGTTGAAATTCTCTGCTTTCTCTGCTCCTTGCGTGAGTGCTTGAGCCCTTGACGAGTTGCCCCTTTGATTTATCACCTGTTTTCAGCTCTATTTGTGGTGGGTTTTTAGCATGGTGAGAGCTCTGTTTTGTTGCTTGAAGTTGTGCTTTGTGCTTTGATATATACGTAACAAGGGTTTGAGGTTTGTATGGAGAGCAGAGGAGTTGTGGTTGGTAAAGCCTTGTTGAATATGCTTGTGTTGTTGATTTTCTGGCTGAATTTCTTGGCTGCTGAGTGCTTGGATAGAATGAGCAAGCATGTCTCAGCTGAGAATTCATCTCAAGTTGAGACACCCCACTTCAAGAACAGGTTCAGGAGGATTGTTTTGAGCATAGTTTTGGGAGTGATGACAGGGTTGATTTGTGCCCTTCTCTTTGCTTTGCTGGTCAGATACTTTGTCAAATACATAAACAGAACCCCAATTCTCAAAGGCCCTGTTGTGTTTTCTCCCAAGATTTCTCCTAGGACACTTAAATCAGCTCTTTCAAATGAACCCCACCTGCTTGGCTCAAGCTCCTGTGGGAAGTACTATAAGGCTGTTCTTGACAATGGCCTCACCATCGCGGTCAAGAGGCTCGAGCCCTTTACGGGTTCTTCCCCGGACGGGGTTCAGAACAAGGCAATGAAGAGGAGAATACAGCAAGAATTTGAGGTTCTTGCTGGCCTTAGACATAGGAATTTGATGAGTTTGAGGGCGTATGTTTGTGAATCTGGTGGATACTCTTTGGTTTATGATTACGTTCCGACCGGGAGTCTTGAAGATGTTATGAAAAGAGTGAGGGAAAATCAGTTGGAACTTAAGTGGGAATTCCGACTTCGGATTGCTGTTGGGATAGTTAAAGGGCTGCATTATCTTCATTTCACTTGTGATCCAAGAAGATTGCACTATAACTTGAAGCCTACGAATGTAATCTTGGACTCCGAATTCGAGCCAAGGTTGGCGGATTGTGGATTGGCTACGATTATTCCAAATTTTCATCGAGCAGCATCAGGCTACAATGCGCCAGAATGCTTCCAGAATTGCCGGTATGGAGTTTTGATTACAACTATGATAATTTCGTTCTAAAGTTCTGGGTATATATAATAAGAACTTCAATCACAACAAGATTGACAATACCATGGTAGCTGGTTTAACTTTTGAAATGCTCAGGTATCAATTGATATATACTCTATTAAGATGAATGATAAGGGACAAATTCAAACTTAATTTCTGAAACATTACATTGTAACTCCATTCTAGCTTGATGCCCTTATTGTTTTATAAGTTTACCCCATAAATTGTATTATCTTGGCTTGGTTCCTTAATTGGTTGCTTGAAGGTAGAATATGCTCGACGACATCTAAACGTGCTTTAAGGTAGATTTCTGCATCGATTAGTCGTACAAAGCTAATATCGGCAGCAGTTGGATGCAATTTTTGCCTACTGGATCCTTCGTTGCTTCGTCTAATAACTTTTGTAATTATAGGAGTGATTTGATTTTATTTGTTGAAGTGTGTATTTATTTATATTTTATGTTTGGCAGGTATACTGATAAGAGTGATGTCTTTAGCTTTGGGGTGATATTGGGCGTTCTATTAACCGGTAGAGACCCATTGGATCCGTTCTTCAGTGAAGCAGCCAGTGGAGGAAGTTTGGGGCAATGGCTCCGGCACCTGCAACAAGCAGGTGAGGCTCGGGAAGCGCTAGACAAGAGTATCCTCGGAGAAGAAATGGAAGAAGAAGAGATGCTAATGGCCGTCAGAATCGCCGTTGTGTGCCTATCCGACTTGCCCGCGGACCGCCCCTCAAGTGACGAGCTCGTCTCTATGCTCACTCAACTCAATAGCTTCTGAAGTGCATGAGGATTCTGGGCACCTTCAATCTTCCCGGTTCTTCAAGACCACGCAACAAAGAGCTTTTGGTTGTTCCCCCGGCTACCGCATGAACAAGAATCGCGTATAGGTTTGCCGGGGAAGCAACCAATGAGCTCCGGCCACGATCGCCATCCCTTCTTCGAGAGCGCGGTTTCTTCACGTCCACTGATGTACAGACGGCTCAGGTTTCGAGCTAAATACAAGACATGTTCATGGAGTTGTGCTGTAGTTGAGGAAGTTGGATGTGAATTCCCTTTGAAATTTTGAATGGTGTGGAAGGTTGGAGGGAGACATGAGCATTAATGTGCTTTAGTTGGTAATGGTGGTGGGGTTTTGTTTACTTTGTTTTTGTGTGGACAGCTACTTTGGGATCTCATGTCCTTTCACATTTTCACCCACTGCAAACAATCACCTCAAGGAATTTTTCAAATTTTGATATCTGTTAGAGATGCTTATTGAGAGAGTTTCTGGGTAAGTTTGTAATATCTTGAAGTTTTTGGTAGAATTTGTAAAATAGGGATTTATAAATTTGAAAGTTAATATGCTAAGATCTTGTTAATGTCTTCAATAAGTTAGGTGTTGGCTTGGGGATTTACTTCTGAATTTTTTATATATTAGAAGTATAATATTTTGTCACGATTAATTATTGTGGTTAAAAGTAAAAGATTGTGGTGAATATTAATTAATTATGGATGTACAATGGTAATTGATTATTATTTTGTGAGATTTTTTTTTTTTTTGAATTGGAAGTGATGAATTTATTAATCGAAAGTAAAGTGATTACATTCAATCCTGTAGGCTATTAATATCGAACAGAGATAAGTGCGACAATCAAATTAATAATATTACATAAATTAACACCTAACTATTACAACAATAAATCACATCTACTATACAGTAGAAATAACATCACCCACGTAGGGGTTCGAACTCATGACCTTTAGGATCATGGAGCCTCAACTTTGCCGACTAAGCTAGGTCTCCTCGGCGTGAGGTCAACATATTAGTCATAGCTAAAAAATACGGTAAATATTAATTAATCATTATCAAAATTTAAGTTTTTATATTAATTTTAGTTGATTGGTATTAAAAAGTGTTGATTTTCTATGATTTTTAAGTTATAATTATTTATAATGTAAGAAATAATGAATTCTTTTGTAGTATCAAATTTGGGAAGTGCTAGTCAATCCATGTTGTATATCCAAGTCTTTAAATTTATTGCACATTGATCTTCCTACTCATGACAATAATAAGTTAATTATAGGAATTTTGGTCATTTCTGTAAAAAAAGAAAAAAGAAAAATGGTAAATAGTTGCTAATTTGAAGCTGAAGAAAAGAGATACTTCAATTGAAACATCTGTACAAATTTTCCTTAGATATCTTTGTATCCATGTATAGAAAATATATACTCCAATTGAAGAAAATGATGAATCTAAATCTATAATTTTTTTTTGACATTTCTCAATGTGTCAGATTAGCAACTATGTTTTGTGCGTATTAAAGACAAGGGATAATTGCACCGCCTTTATATGAAGTTTGGTGTAATTATATGTAAGTTCTAAATAATTTGAGAAATTACATCTAGTATGCTTAATATTTTGTTCCATCCAACAAATAGATCCACCAATTAATAAAACTTACGAGATTTGGTGATATTAGTAAAAAAAGTGAATGAAAATTCATTTACCCACGATTCACTTAGTAAAGATTTATTGGCTGGTTAAACAAATTTTTTCTGTCTGAGTTATCATTTATAAGTGTGGTGATATATTTCCTCACATGCATTAGCGTGTGAAGATGTATAAATGTATTTTGGTTATTAGAAAAGATTTGTTTGACTTCAAATGTGTCTGTAATAAGTCAGTGGGAGTAAATATGAATTTTCATTCAATTTTTGTGTTGATATCAGCAAACTCTGTAAATTTTAAAAATAAATGGATCTATTTGTTAGATAAAAACAAACATTAGGGGTCTTAAATATAATTTCTCAAATCAGGGGTTGATGAGTGTCCAAATTACCATAGTTAGTAGTGTTTTGACCATCTTTTGAGATTAAATAGCTCCTAAATCACGTGAAATTTGATGTTTACAGCTAAAAAGGTGTTTATGGAGTAAGGATTAAAAAAATGAAGCCAACAAGTGAAATACGCATACAAAATTTTGGAGAAAAAAAATACCATGATAGATTTGCATTTTTCACTAGACGTGCCCACGTGTCACCTGCCGCCCCTTAGCCAAGACGGTCGGCAGTGACTTGCGAAGGACGTGCGGGCGGCAAGGAGATGCCGGCCAGCACGCAGGTGTACAAATGGCAAGTGAGCAGAGACTCTTACCGATTGGGGATCGCAATACTGTTCATATGGGAACTTCCTTCATGTGTGAGGATGTTATCCGCCAAGTATGAAGTCGTTTCATGAACGTTTGGGCACAGAGTTATAAGGGAGAGTACCGGGCGCTATCCTGTGCGTGAACAGGATATTGATGTACAAAGCAGAGTGCTTTATCTTTCGATATTTGCAAAACTATTTCAATGGTATGTTCCATAGAGTGTTGGGAACATCTCCACCAAGTTTCAGAGTTATACGGTTCCGATTGAGTAGGAAAAGATGATGATGTTTGAAGCCTGCTAGTGCAGTGGCGAGAAGGCTATTTCAGAATATTGCAAGGGTAATTCCGCAAAGATGGATGATCGGATGGGGCTGAAACTGTGGATTTGTGTTGTAGAAGTCATAGGCTACGGAACGGTTCAAGCGGCACGTGATTTGGACGTCGGACGAGGGAGATGCGAAAAAAGTGCGCTCCTCGGCCACTTTAATGTCTACTGCTAGAATAAGGGAAATTCTTTTTAAGCCTATTATAAGGGGGGCATGCAGTAGTGAGCTCTGAAAAAATCGGTACGGCCCGAGAACGCGGTGGAAGCGTAAAATAAAAGAAATTAAAAAACGATTTCAAAAGGGTGTTCCCTTTGAATTCTCGGGCATTCGATGTATTCAAAAGCATCATAACATACAGAAAAATATGCTTAAACATGTAAGCTAGAAGAGAAAACGAAAAAGTACAATAATTTAAATAGAAACATTACCTTTTTCATTTAACATGTAGAACGACAACAAGTAATGATTTCCTTTTCGTTCCTTTTCCGTTCACGTTAGGGTTCAAATTAGAACCCCTCTAATTTGTCCACACCATAGCAATGGAAGCAAATCTACATCTACTGCTAGGTAGAAGCTAGATCAAGGAAGAAACGAAAAACGTATTACACTATTGATTAGTGTATACGTATTTCTCATGTTCTCATCTTGAATCTAATTCAAAGAGAACTCAAAAATGGAGAAAAATGGAGGAAAATTTCATGGCTCGTGTGATGAGAGTGCAAGTTAGGGAGTTGAAAACTGAAAAGTGTAAACATGTGTTGTGTAGTTGTAGGTAGTTTCCAAAACCACCTACACACTAATGCACAACTTGTGCTCAATCTCCAACAATGTTAGCATAATATGTGGACCACCTAGCCATCATGGCAAGCCACATCAATGCTTACATGGACCCACATCATTGCTTACATGGAGGACTTTCAACTCCTCTTAAACTTGCATCAAACCTTTGAGCTTTGATTTCAAGTCATGAACCAGTTTTGACCGGTCTTGATTTAATCAAATTAAATCAAGTGATCCATGAATTTCAAATTAATCCAATTAATTTTAAACCTTATTGAATTTCAAAAGTTTATTTAATCCAATTAAATAAACATAAGCTCAAACACTAATTTGATCCAATCAATTAATTAAACGAAACCTAATAAATTAATCCAATTAATTTAAAGGTATTAAGCCCAAAATTAATTAATCCAATTAATTAATTCTTGGGCCATCCATCCAATGGATTTTCCCAATAAATGATCCAATCATTTATATTCTCCTTGAATTAATTTAATCCATTTAAATTAATTCACTTCTTGCAGAATTAATTCCAAATTAATTCCACTACTTCCATGGTGATTTGTGTTTGACTCTTTAGGTTCACCCTCAGCTAGACTTGGGCTTGTGTCCAACACAATTGATTAATTAAATCCAATTTAATTAATTATTTCTGATTAACCATTAATCAGAAATGTCCGTTACCATGGGTGGCCGTATAGCAACAGTCCATGACACTAGAGACTAGGTGAATGTTGGCGTGAACATTTAGGCTCCGAATTTCATACAGGTACAGTCCTTCCGTTGACCATCTCCCGACCTTAGTTTAGGACATGGAATTGGGCGTCGGTTCCCATCCTGGACTAGACAACTATGCTACAAACTCGAGACGCGTTTACTCTATTGATCGACCTAGGGAACCATTCCCTTCTCGACCAATCACTACGGCCGTAGACTTAAAGAGTCGAAACCATCTTAGAGCGCATAGAAGACATAATTGTCAATAACTGACAAGGGACAAATTCTCTCTTGGAATCCACCGTCCTCACTATATACTCCGATTGCACTGGACAAGGCTTATAATGACCATATCAAAGACACGGTCATCTCTCGCCAGATCCAAGATACAGCCTTCATATGCATGCAACTACTATGATTCCTCAAGTCCGAGAACTGATCCCGTACTATCGGAACTGGGAATTTCAGTCATACCGACCAAGCCTCCAAGGCTTCCATATGACGATTCTCGTGAGTCAGTTCAGTCAGTCGACTACCTTGCCAACTAACCCACTAAAATTGCATAGACGACCTACGTCTGGCACCGATGAAACTCGACACTCACCAAGTTAATGCAATACTTAGTGCAAGTCTCTATACGACACTTGAGGCCCAGTCTCGAGGTCCTCGACTTGGAACGTTTCAGACCGACCCTCAAGGAGTTGGTTTCATAGCCGCCAACGTATGCGCAACTCAACTCAATTGGGTTTAACAATCAGTCTGTGGGCATTTGTTGTGACATTGAAACGCCATTCAATGTAAGTAGTAAGCACAACAAACACATTTTGCCAGTGATGAATACTTACTTTATCCATCAGTATAATATTATTTTGATAAAGATCGACGAATAGTTTTCAGAACAGCCAATCTAATTGACTTTCTGGTTACCTATTCTAACAAGCTCCAGCCAGCCTCCCTTGTTGCAGCAAGGCACTAAATGAGCAACCCTTGGGGGCATGTTGGGGCCTTCAAGGGCCGGCTTTAGGCACCTCGAAGGGAGGGCTAAAGTCCCCGGACGGGATGGTAACCGAACAAGCGGCGTGGGGCCAAGTTGGCCTACGTTGGGCAAGAAACGAGCCAAGAGGTTCCGTGCTATACGCAAGGTTGCCCTGCGGGCTGCGGGAAATCAGGGGCAACACCTCTCGGCCGAATGAGCAATCGAGGCAAGCACTCCAAGACCTCGTGATCTAACTTGTGACATGTGCTATTGGGTTCTAGCCATGCAGGGGGGTCCGATGGCCAAGATACACGGTCGTGGGGCGACGCCGCACTGTGCGCAAAATATGAGACCACGCCGAAAGGCAAGAAGGCATGTTGGGCATGTCGTGCGAGATTGATGCAAGATGTTGGCATCCGGATTAGGCCATGGACTTGTGATGTTGTCCTACTCGAGCGAGGCATACAAGACGGGCATGGTGAAGACATGCGCTGGGGATGTACCGAGTGAACGTTGGGCATGCGACGGGCATTGTGGGCGTAAAAATGGCCCATAGTGCCGAGAAGGAGCAAGGATGCTCCGAGCCATTGCGAGATATATTGAAAGGACCCGAGATTGTGGGCGAGATGCATGATGGCAAGCTAGCTAGTTGGGTCCGGACATGAAGACACGCAAGGCGTGCGGGCCGCGACCCTCGGCGAATATGGGTATTTTGGATAGGCGAGTGCACGGGTACAAGGTGCCGCACAGGGAGGCGTCACGGGCAAAGAAAGATATATTCCGCTGCGACAAAAGAGTCTGCTCGTGACACCACGTTTAGTGCAACGGACAAGTCAGTGAAATATGGAGATGATGGATGAATTTTCTGGAGAAGAATTGATTCATATATAGATTATAGTGGCTTTGGAAAGTTGGAATCTTCATTTCTTGATGAGTCTAAATAGGGTTAAGAGTGTTATTTAATTGGGACTTAGAGTTATATTAGGAATGTACCTTTTTGGTATCTAGTTTTATTTGAAAATTAATTAGTATAAATAGACGATGTAATTGAAGACATCGACTCTCACATCTTATTCTCTGCATTTATTTATGAAATTCTCTCTTTCTTTTATGTGTTTTTTCATTAACATGTTAGGCTAGTTCTTTAAATTCCGGTTGAAGTTACGGAGATTGCTAGATTCATGCATGTTGTGAGATCTAATTTATGATTTATACTTTCGTTCGTGTGGATATTTGTGTTGTTCTCTGTGCTTTCATCATGAATAATTTAATTTATGATTGATAGGGCCCGTTGTTCATTGTCAAGAATGTTCACCTAGCTAATTAAACTTGCAATTTCGTAATTGTTTGTTAGCCTAATAATTAGTGGCAACGCAGTATAGTTTATCATGTCGTTGTTAGAATAGGTGACCCTGAAACCAATCTTGTTAGGCTTATGTAACCTATTTCTGAAATTATGTGTTTAAATAAAGTTCATTCTGAATAAAAGTGATGTTCAGTTACGGCATTAATACTTTGATTGTGTTCAATTATTGCTTTTGATATGTATAACCATTCAATGCACAACCAAAGCCCACAGACCGAAGGTTAACCCAAGAAACTGGACTGCGCATAGGATGGCAAGTCATGAAATCAGTTTCTGTGGATCGGTTTGAAATACTCCAAGTCAAAGGACCTCAAGATTGGGTATCAAAGTCCATTCGAGACTTGCACTAAGTAATTGCAGTCGCATTTCATCGACAAGTGACGAAAGTCGTCCATGCAATACTAGTGGGTTAGCGAGCTCGGTGCCAGCTGACTGAGGTGACTCGTGGGAATCGTCATATGGGAAACCTTGAGTAGGGTTGATCGGCATGACTTGGATTCCCGGTTCCAACAGTACGAGATTGGTCCTCGGACTTGAGGGACTACTGTGGTCACATACACACCATGCCTGTATCTTAGGTTTGGCAAAAGGCTACCAAGTCGAGAGACGTGGTTGGTATAAGCCCTATCTAGTGCAACCAAGATGTGTAGTGTGGACAGTAGGTCCCAAGATAGAATCCGTCTCCTGTTAAACGATTGACAGTAGTGTCTCACTTATACTCTGAGACTCGTCCTGCATAAATCTATGGCCATAGTTACTGAACAGTGGGATGGGATCTTAATAATGTTTAGTGTGGACGAGCCTAGGCTTAAATCAAGAATGGATACCGACATCCAAAGTCCATATCCTAGACTATGGCTGTGAGGTAGTAGACGGAAATACATACGTGCTCAAAAGCTTAAATGTTCACGCCATAACATTCACCTAGTCTCTAGTGCCATGGACCATTGCTAGACGACCACCCATGGTCACGGACGAATTTCCATCATACGTTGATTGGAAATTCGGCCAAGTCTAGCTAATGGTGAACATAAAGAGTCACACACAATTCACCGGCAACGGAGGAATTAATTTGGGATTAATTCCGGGAGATCAAACAATTTAATTAGAATTAAATTGCTTTTCTTCTTGGAGTGTCAAGTCTTTAATTAGGTTAAATAGACTTGACTCATAAATAGGATTTATGGAGTTGGGGAATAGACTCAAATATTTATTTGATATTTATTAGAAGCCCAATGGACTATTTTAAATAGGATTTAAAATATTTCATAAAGCCCATCTAAGGATGGACGCCGAGATTGATTCTAGAGGATTTGATGAGATGAAGGGCTATGATGAAGGGCTATGATTAAGTTTGACTCGTAGGAGAGTTTGAGTAAGATTAGAAAAACCCTTTTCCTATAAATACTCAAAACACACACACACACACACACACACACTAATCTCCACTCTCATCACACACACACACACACACACACACGGCCGACCACGTCCTTCTCAATCTCGTACCCTCTCCTCTCTTCACTCCAAGAAAGCCTTGTTTCCTTGTCTTTGATACAAGTTATACTAGACGAATCAATCATGTTAATTCATCACGCTAAGTTGATTCATCCTCCCTTATTCTTCTTGATCTCTTGCTAGCACGGAAAATCAAGATCCCGTGAATTGCATGGACGATTTAGAGGGTTCCTACTTTGGGATCTCGGTGGCAAAACGTGGAAAAACGCGTGTAGCGGTACGAAGAAAGACTACAACGGGTAAGTCTCGTTTCTTTTGCTCTCTTCGTTACAACCCTATGGCCTCCATGAAAGTTGCATGCTTTTCTTTATTCATGAGATACACCAAACACCCAGGAGGTTCAAGGGAACACCCCTTGAACGAGTTCTTTAAATCCCGTAATTTAAGCATGATTTACGTTTCTTGTTTTTTAATTATCGCGCTTCCGCATTCGCGCTTCCTCCCGGGACCATCCACATATCGTTACAGTTGTAGTGGTCGATTATGTTGTGGGGAATGCACAATGTAGCCTAAATAAATCCTCGTAGGATTTGTTGGTTAGAACTAGACCTTTCTAATTGTTAATGCTGTTGATAGATTAAATCTTGAGAACATTCTCAGGATTGTTTATTGATTAGGGAATTAGCCAACGGACGTTCCTTGGCTAACGACACGGTAAGAAAATGTGAGGTTGTTAGGTTGTACCAATAGCCATAACTATAGTATCTATTTTGTACAATTGTCATCTTTGTATCTATGATCAACCGTGGATCGAGCATGAACCTGTTTTCAACTGAAAATATCTTCTTATCCCTTATTCATTCTTAGAATTTATTTCATAGTTAAGTAGTGACTCTGAATCATAAACCAATCTCTGTGGATTCGACCCTACTCACTACTTCTACAAGTTTTTGTTTAGGAATTATTTTTGGTGGATTCGACACTCATCTCGGATATCTACGTGTAATTATACCATATCTTAGAGGAGGGTGTTTGCAATAATCCGTAAAGATAATGCATAATAATTTGAAAAGATAAAATGATAATTACACCTTTAAATTTAATGGTGTCAATGAGCAACTGTGTGCGCTGTTAACTCAGGGTCAATAATAGTCTTTAGAGTATAGGGGTAAACTTTATGATCGACAAAATACGAGGGCATAAATGTATTTTATCCTATTTTGAATCCATATTCCCAATTTGTCGTAAAGCTACAGCGGCCTGTGGGTTTAACTCCATTATCAATTGATGGTTATAACTTATAAATCAGTGATTAATGATGATTAATTTATTATAACTTATTATCCTATTGATATAATAATACATTTGTTGACTTTACCCTAAGGCGAAAAAGAATAGAACATCTGCGCTCATTTACTTTCCATATTAGATTGTATAAGCAGTCCAATATATTTAATAAGTTGTTACTTTGCATTATGAAAGCCCGTTTTTAATCCAAAAATTTATTTAGATGTGTAGAGTTATTCAATCAAAGTAGCCTAAGTAAACATAGTATACTTAATTTATGATCTTTTTTGGGTTAATCACACTTAAACCCCATCTGAAAATGCGAAATTACACTTTCCCCCAAGAAAGTTTTAAATTTATACTTACACCCTTTCTGAAAATTCACCGTTTACACTCGACCCCCTTTCGTTGGGATTTTGACGAAAAATACTGACATTAGCAAACAAATTACATAAAATTTTAATTTTACCCCACATTTAACATCCTCATGTAATAATTTTGTACTTATAAGAAAAAAATATAATAATGTTAACTCCATCTCTATATATAAATTACATTTATCCCCTTATATATAAGTACAAAAATATTAATAAAAATGTTAAATGAGGGGCAACAATGAAAATATATGTAACTCTTTTTGTTGACGTAAATATTTTCCGTCCAAACTCTAATGGAAGGATGTCAGGTGTAAACAAAATTTTTTTGGAAGGGGTGTAAGTGTAATTTTAATTTTTTTTGGGAAAAAGTGTAATTCACATTTTAGAGAGGGTCTACGTGTAATTAACCTTTTTTTTTTTTTTTATCCAGCCATCCAAATAACTCATATCACAAAATAAAGGAGCTTTCATATCACTTATCTGTTTTCAAATACTTTCAAACACTTTCCCTCTTTGGTGTCCATGTCTTCTATATTTTTCATGTTTTGATCAAATCATTAAAAGTCTATAACATTGGCATTTCCATCATTTATGATATATAGATTTATACACACATACAACATTAATACATATGTATGATACAGTATGTGCATGTCAACGTTGAATACAAACAGTAGTTGTGTATTAACAAAAAGTGGAGGCAATAGTTTGATTATTTTTCTTTAAAATAATATTGCCTCAAATTTTTGTTTACGATTCAACAATAATTGTCTCTCAAGATATGACGAATGAATATTATCAAGATAACAACACTACAAATCTTTTAAAACATTGAACCGAAAATATATTGAAACTCTCTATAAAAACACCAAAATGCTTAAGAATGTTTGAATTGTGTCGAAGATGATCATATTCGAAATAATATTTGGCGAGTGTTTGGTTAATTTAGCATCTTTCTTTAATTGGGTAAGATCTAAATTTTGATTTAACTTTGACTTAATTAATCAAAAAATTGTAAAAATATATGTACACTTATCAAATTATTTGAGTTTAACTTGATGAAAAGCTCATTTAAATTCAGATAAATCAGTTCAATCAAACCAAACTCAAATTCTACTTAAAACTTATTACAGATTCAAATAAATTGATTGGACAATATCTTATTCAACTTAACTCAGATCGTACACCAGTAGACAATGTAAGGGGCAAGTCCAGTAGGGTTAAACTCATGTTACATTTGGTATTTTGTGTGTTAAGTGTATGAATGGTAGTTATAATATTTCAGTGGGTAAATATTATTTGTGGTCTCTTAAGTATGTCACTTATCCATTTTTGGTCCCTTATATTTTCTGTTCATCATATTTGGTCCTTCCGTTAGATATTATGTTAAAACTAACGAATTTTTAAAAAAAAAGGCAAATGGACTGGAATGGGATTGAGCCCGCAGAATGAATGTAACAAAATAATGTCCTCAACACTCAACCAAATCTATTTTTGGTTATTTTATTAAATGAAATATTACTTAAACAAGACAGTAAAATAAAAAAAATGTTAAAAAATATCTCAAAACCATATTGAAAAATCTCAAAATCAAATACACCAAACTCCTATATACCTGATAACAGAAATTAAAATATGACCAATTAAAATAACACAAACACCAGACAATGTCATAAAAGTCATAAAAATACATAAAGAAGACATAAAATTCATAAGGAAATAATAGTCTTGAAAATATTCTAAACATTAGTTAAAACATAATTCAAACTTGTTCCATCACAACAATAATATTTATCGCTTGTCTATTTTTTCTCCTTACTCTTCGTCGTTGCTCGTCGCCCCGCTGCTAGGGTCGTTGCACACTGTTGCGCTGCTGCTAGGGTTAGGGTGAAAAATATTCGATTGTTGTGGCAAATTTGGGGCTAATACATGCTACTTAAGAGAAGTTTTGAGCATTAAGTAATTTTTTGGTGACTAACAATTTAAGACATAAGCTTGGTTTAGTGGTAATTGCATTATTTTGCTACATTTAAGACACGGGTTTGATCCCATTTAGACCATTTGTATGTGTGTGCGTGCGTGTTTTTTCTAATGTATATATAAAGAAATTCTTTAGTTTTAACGGAAGGATAAAAATGATGAGATTTTTAAATTTGAGGGACGAAATTCGGTAAAAAAAAAACATGAGGAACAAAAAGTGAATAAATAGTATACTTGAGGAACAAAAACGATGTGTACCCATATTTCAATATATAAAAAATAAATATGTGACAATCATCAAACTACACGACACATAAATATCGAATATAATATCTACACATCGTTTGTAAATATTTCAACTAAACTTGCTAAGTATGTGACAATCTCTCTCGCTCTCATCAAAGAACATATATTCTTAGCATCTAAAAAGTTAATAAAGGTGGATTATGAAAAGGATTAGCCTTTACTTTTTTGACTGTCACATATTCAATGTATTGGAATTTGGAATTAACATCTTCGGATCCATAATGTGGAAATGCCTCTTCAATATTCCATCCATTTATTTATTATTATTTTTTTCAAAATAAACGATCAATTATATTGAAAAAGATGGCGGGCATTATAGTCAGAATCCAATTCCTTGATTACTGTTTAATTTTGAATTCCATATATATATATATTGAAAAAACTTGGAGGCAAATAATGATTGCATTAATATTTTAATAAATTGAACAATTCACCGAATTCATCAATACATCAATATAGCAAAAAATAATAAATTAAATTATAATAAACTTACATAAAGTGAGACACATATATTTCATAATTTTATTAGTATGGAGTATATAATATATTTTAAATATCTGTACATATAATTGAATATAAAGTATATAATTTCAATATATATAACATAAAATTTTATTATTATAATATTATGTGCACAATATATGTACTTGCATCACAAGCTACATACTTATGTGCATCTCTTACTGATGGTGGGTGATTCGGAAAGTAGTTGATCCAAGCACACTAACACGAAACGACATCGCGAGACAAGTAACTTGAGAACTCTTCTCAAGAAGTATATTTCTTAAAATGAAAAAAGTACCTTTACAAAGGATTTTGATCCCCTATGTATAGTAAATGAGGTGGGATATAAATACTATTTTACCCTCCAACCGCCTCTAATCTAACGGTTGAAATTCAATCTTCAGGGGCACCTTGGTAATTTGGCACCACCCCACTAACCACTAACAATAACTACCTCTAATGATATTTTTGTAAATATGTTTACACTTGAGGGTAATTTGGTAATTTGCTAACTTAATATTTTCTATCTCCATCAATAGCCCCCAACTTTCAAATGTATCCGGAAAATTTGGAAGTTCTGACAAATAGTCTGAATTTGATGCAGCTTCCTCTTTCGACAGTTTTCTTTTGCTATGAACTCTTTTCCTCTTTGGACTCTTCCTGGCATGAGTTCTTCCTCTATCAGGGCTCTTTTTTATACAAATCTTTCTCTTGCTAGGACCCCTTTTGTCTTCTATATAAACTTGGTGGGATATTCTGATTTCTTCATCTTGCTTTGTTTTATCTGCCTTCTCGGTCTCAACCACTCTCCAGAAAAATGTCAAAATGTATCGGTTTGGGTATATAGCTCTTCGTCTCTTTTCTGGTATAATTTTTCATTTTTAGTCTTCCAAAGGCCATCCCTCGTTAGTCCATAAAAAAAAAGAAACAATTACGTCAGTCTGAAAAAATTTTAGGATGTTGGGTCATTAAGGGAATGCTCAATGAGGTGTCGGCGGGAGTACATGGGCGCCGGGTCGAGGCAACACGCCTCGACCCGTGGTTTTTCGAGGCACCCTGCCTCGACCAGGGTTCGGATCTGGCCAGGGTGCCATGCCTCGGCCGGATCCCGACCGAGGGCGGCCTCTCTCGTCTCCTCCCACTCCTCTTGTCCATCCCGATGTCGTGGGCTTTGATCACGAGGTGATTGAAACAATATGAAATTTACCCGCGTGTCCTTCAATTTTGTTAAATCCTTCTATAGGGTCGAGCTCAAAAGAAACTCCCTCACTTCTGTCTCCCGTTGATGTTGATTTAGATGATTCCAGTGTAGGTGGAACTGAGTCTTCATCAACCCCCCACTCTAAGTCTCGTTGTCGCATTATGGACGTTGAAAATTGCCATAGTTGCGTGAGTAGTATAGGTGGAACCGAGTCTTCATCAGCCCCCCACTCTAAGTCTCGTTGTCGCATTATGGACGTTGAAAATTGCCATAGTTGCGTGAGTCCTGAAGAGTTTCATACCCTTGAGACCAAAATCAACCCCTCCTCCGAGTTTACCTTGCTTCTTCCTAGCTTTGATGATAGGATCAAACATCCACCATTGGGATTCTTCACAGCCTATATGTCTTTCTTCGCCTCTGGTTTTACACTTCCCCCTTATCCTCTATTACTAGAGATCATCACCCGTACTACTCTGTGAAGGACAAGCGGATCCGCCCGGGAGCACGAGCGGAAGTGAGAAAGCGTAAATCAATATGTAATTTAAATTAAAATCGCATATAAAGCGAAATAACAAGGGGTGTATCCTTGGGTGCTCAATCGGACGTTCGATGTAGGATGTATTAACATGAAAGCATATACATAATACATAGGGCATAGATAAAAACACAAATCTACCAAAGTGTAATAAAACCGTTACCTTTGTTGATTACACGTATGTGCGGCTACTCGCGTTGTTCCTTCTCCGGAATGCTCACAAAGTCCAAACGTATGGACTCCCCAAAGGTGATCCACACCATTTAGGAAGGAATCGGTTCAAGAGAAAAACACTATGAATTAGTGTTTTCTTAAACCTACTTTGTTCTTCCTTTTGATCCAAGATCAAATGAAGAACACAAGTGGGAGAGGGAGAGAGAGGCCGAGAGTAAGAGAGAGAGGAGAGGCCGAAAATTGTCTTCTCTTTTCCTAGAAAAGATGAATTATAATTCTCTTATACAAGGTGTTGTATATACTCATATACATACATAATTAATGTGATGATTGGAATGTGTCTAGGTTCATCCAAAGATGTCTAGATATATCCCAATCAATCACCATTAATTCTTCAATCAAGCCTACCAACTTTTTAAGGTATGATCAAATCATACCAAAAGGGAAGGGCTTGATTGGAGTTGATTTGTCTCTTACCAAAAGGGACAAGTCAACCGCCACCTTGCATGGAACATGGCTGAATTTTACTTCCTCCAAGGGAGCATTTTTGGCCATGCTCATTATGGGAAGAAGTCCAACTTCCTATTGCAAAATAGGAATTAATTCTCCTCTTGGATCAAAATTTAACGGACAGGGTTTTATCGTAATCCAATTACGATGAACCCAAAATTAAATCTAATTTAATGTCCACTGAAATTATTCCCGCTGATCTTTTAATCCAATCAAAAGATTCCAACATCTCAACTTTTCATATTTAATCGATAAATCCAATTTACCGATTAAACGAGGGCTCGATACAATATCGGCCCGTCCATCCAATGGACTATCCCTTAAGTAATCCGATTACTTATTTATCCTTCGAGATTGACCCCAAGTCAATCTCTCAACCTTATCAGTGATTTGTGTATGACCCTTTAGGTTCACACTCAGTTAGACTTGGGCTCGTGTCCCACAAGGGCCCGTTACCATGGGTGGCCGTCTAGCAACGGTCCATGGCACTAGAGACTAGGTGAATATTGGCGTGAACATTTAGGCGCCGATTCCGTATGGCTGCGGTCCTTCCTTCTACCGTCTCCCGGCCATAGTCTAGGGTATGGAATTGGGCGTTGGTTCCCATCCTTGACTAGGCATCTATGCTTAATACTCGAGACTACGCATGCTTCATTGCGTCGACACAGGAAACCATTCCCTGTTCGACCAACCACTGTGGCCACAACTTCAAACAGCATGAACGTGTCTCCGAGTGCATAGGAGATACCTCTGTCACATACTGACAGGGGACGGATCCTCTTCTTGGAATCCACCATCCTCGCTACACATTCTGACTGCACTAGACAAGGCTTATAATGATCATCTTACAGAATGATCACCTCTCGCCAGATCCAAGATACAACTGTCATGTGCACGCGACTGCCATGATTTCTCAAGTCTGAGGACTACTCTCGTACTATCGAAATCGGGAAAATCCAATCATACCGACCAGGCCTCCAAGGCTTCCATATGATGATCCCCGCGAGTCAGTCCAGTCGGTTCGAACCCAGTCGACCAATCCATCAAGATCGTGTAGGCGTCCCACGCCCTTCCTTGATGAAACACGGCACTCATCCAATGAACACGACTATTGATGCAAGTCTCAATAGGACTCTCATGCCCTGTCTCTAGGTCCTCGACTTAGAACGTTTCAGACCCAACTCTTAATCAGTTGGTTTCATGACCACCATCCAATGCGTGGCCCAACTGCATGAGTTGTTAATCGTGGTCTGTGGGCTTTGTTGCGATATAAGTAAAACACCGTTTTAACATATGTAAAATGAGCGCAACAAAGTAGACACCAATAGTGACGAACACTCATTTTATCATCACATAATAATATTACATTTACATCAAGTTATCAAATAGTTTACAAATCGCCAAACCTATTGGCTTTCTGGTCACCTATTCTAACACTCTGAGTATTAGCCAGTTTACCTCCAACTCTTTCGTATGCTTTGGGGGGTTCCTTCAGCGTTTCGAGGACCTCGACCTGACCCCCTCACTTGAGGCTTTCTACACATTATTCACAGTTACGAAGGTCCCTAATGACTCTTACTTCTACTTCTATCCCCGAGGTGGCTGTAAATTTCTTGAGGGTGGTGCTTCCTCGAAAGGTCCCTAGAAAGAGAAATTCCTATATGTAAAAGACCTAACCTGGGGGTTGGCGGCTCCTTGGGGGGAGTCGCCCCTTGTGCCTGATCCTATCCATGATCTCCGTCTGTCATTTATTGGGGCAGGGTTATTTGATCAACTCTTTGATGTCAAAACTTTAGTGTCTGCTGGTACTTGATTTTGTCTTTTGCTGACCCTTACTTGTTTTGGAATTTTTTCTTTCCGTTATCTCACTCCTTCTTTGTTGACTTCTTGCAGGAAAGAAAGTTACTCTTCATGATGTTCATCGCTTCCGCGAAAGGGAGAATGCTCCAAGGCCTCGTAATCCTCCTCCGCCCCCCTCGAGGAGGGGGGAAAGAAGTCGCCGGCGTTCCCCTCCTGCTCGAGTTAGGGATCCTCCTAGTGGCCCAGGTCGGAGTGAAGGGCGTTCCTCCCCCCCTCATGGGGGCAGTGGCTCTAAACGTGCCCTGGAAGGTGAAGCTGATCCTCTACGCTACAGAGCAGGAAAAGGCCTCTTTACATATGGGACTAACAGGCAATGAGATATTTCATCGCCATAGTGACCGCTGTTCCTCAACGTGGCATGACATTTTCTAATCACCTGGTCATAGATCTCGCTCGCGTTGCCAAGGACAGCTTGGTTGAACTCCTCAGAGCCATGTACTTCTCCTTGAAGTCATCCCATATGCATTCTAAATAAATCTTGTCGGCGTCTGATTTCAGGAAGGTCTTCCTCAAAGCAACCTCCCGATTGAAGTTATCCTTCCATTTAATCTGCTCGGCTGAAGCAACTTTAAGCTCCTCTTGGCAACGTCCTAAGTCTTTCTCGCATCCTCAAGAGCATCCTTCAGTTGTTGGATCTCCTTCTCATAATTAACTAGACGCATCTCAGTGGATTCAGCAAGATTAATCACCTGAGAAAATAGGAAACCCCTCAATAAATGCCTTAGAGGCTAAGGAAATAATATAAAGAACGAAGCATAAGGGAGAAAACATACCCTAGCAGCTTCAGCTTGAAGAAGCCTAGAAAGAGTACCGCTGGGGAGAGCGCCGAGGCGCGTTACGTCATGGCCTTTCCCGTGTTCTTCCCCTCCTCTCTCGGGTTCATCTTGCCCCGCATTCGCACTTCTGAATCTCGAATGAGTATTTATCTGAAAGAATCGGGTACGGCCCGGGAACACAACGGAAGCGTAAAAATGTTAATTTGAAGGCATAATCTTAAATGGGTTCAAAGGGGTGTTCTCTTTGAAGTTCCCGAGCGTTCGGTGTTTGTCAAAGCATAAATAAAAGGAGGAGAAGATGTTGGACAAGTGGCTAAAGGATTAAAAACAAATGATACATAAAATGTAAATAGAAACCAACCTTTGTTTGTTTTACGTAGAACGGCTTCTAACGTTGTCCTTTCTTTTCTTCCTTGTATGTCCACTTGAGAGCTCAAATTAGAACTCCTCTAAGTATTGTCCACACCGCACAAAGGATTCAAACTATAGTTTATTGCCAGATAAAATATTGTGAAGAGAAGAAGAAAACAATTCCAAAGCAACACTATCAATTAGGTATCTTTAGAATGTTTTAAGTTCTTTTCTTTCCAAAAGAAAAGCACTTAGAGAGAATTTTCAGAGATGTTTATGGCTTAAATCTCATGCAAAAAACGAAGCAGGTTAGTAAGTAAATGTCTAGCAAAGTTGTTTTGTGTATGTAGAATGTAGAGTTCAAAAAACCACCTAGATAAGTAACCTCCAAGGCAACTTCCACATACACACACTTCTAGCACATCCACCACACATGATAGCAAGAGAAAACCACCCATAAATCAGCAAATTTTCGTGCTCATCATGTGATATGTGAAGAGTTGAAACTCCTCCTTAACTAGCTTCAACTTGCATGGAAAAATGGACTTGGATCTTTATGTTTTTGGACTTGTATTTAATCAAATTAAATAAAGTCCAAACATGTATCTATTGGGAATTAATTAAGATAATTAATTTCAATCCAATTGAAGCCCAATTATTTATTTAATCCAATTAAATAATCGTAAGTCCAAAATAAGAATAATTGATCCAATCAACTATTCTAGCCAAAACCCGATAAATTAATCAAATTAATTTAAAGGTTCTTAGTCCAAAAAATTAACTAATCCAATTAATTAATTTTGGATCATCCATCAAATGGGTTTCCCAATAAATGATCCAGTCATTTATTTTCTCTCTTGAATAAATTTAATCTAATTAAATTTATTCGCTTCTTCTAGAATTAATTTAAAATTAATTCCGCCAAATCCAAAGTGATTTGTGTGTGACTCATTAGGTTCACCCTCAGCTAGACTTGGGCTTGTGTCTAACAAAATTGATCAATTAAATCCAATTTAATGAACTGTTTTTTCGATTAACCATTAATCGGAAAAACGCCCGTCACCATGGGTGGCCGTCTAGCAACGGTCTATGGCACTAGAGACTAGGTGAATGTTGGCGTGAACATTTAGGCTCCCGAGTTCCATACGAGTACGGTCCTTCCATCATCCGTCTCCCGGTCTTAGTCTAGGGCATGAAATTGAGCGTCGGTTCTCATCCTGGACTAGACAACTATGCTCAATAACTCGAGACACGTTTTCTCTATTGATCGACTTAGGAAACCATTCCCTACTCGACCAATCGCTGTGGCCACAGACTTAAAGAGTTTAAATCGTCTCAGAGCGCATAGGAGACTTGACTATCATATTTTGACAGGTGACGGATCCTATCTTGGAATCCACCGTCCTTAATACATATTCCAACTGCACTGGATAAGGCTTATAATGAACGTATCCCAGATATGGACATCTCTTGCCAGATCCTAGATACAGTCATCATATGCATGCGACTGCCATGATTCCTCAAGTTCGAGGACTAATCCTGTACTATCGAAGCCGAGAATTTCAGTCATACCGACCAAGCCTCCAAGGCTTCCATATGACGATTCCCGCGAGTAAGTTCAGTCAGTTAACACCCTTGTCAACTAACTCAGTAATATTGCATAGACGTCCAGCGTCTGTCGCTGATGAAACGCGACACTCATCCAATGAATGCAATCCTTAGTGCAAGTCTCTATAGGACCTTCGATTCCCTGTCTCGAGGTCCTCGACTTGGAACGTTTCAGACCAATCCTCAAAAGTTGGTTTCATAGCTGCCATCCAATCCGCAGCCCAACTGCATGGGTTATCCAATTGGTCTGTGGGCATTTGTTGTGAAGTTAAAATACCGTTTAACGTAATCAGTAAGCACAACAAACACATAGTGACACGAATGAATACTTACTATATTCATCAAGTCAATATTACTTTAATAAAGATTGCTAAATAGAACCCAAAACTGTCAATCCAATTGGCTTTCTGGTCACCTATTCTAACATCATCCTCAATGCTTAGACCAAGTTCCCACAGACGGCGCCAAGCTGATGGTGGGTGATTCGGGAAGTAGTTGATCCAAGCACACTAACACGAAACGACGTCGCGAGACAAGTAACTTGAGAACTCTTCTCAAGAAGTATATTTCTTAAAATGGAAAAAACTACCTTTACAAAGGATTTTGATCCCCTATTTATAGTAAATGAGGTAGGATATAAATACTATTTTACCCTCCAACCGCCTCTAATCTAACAGTTGAAATTCAATCTTCAGGGTCACCTTGGTAATTTGACACCACCCCACTAACCACTAACAATAACTACCTCTATTGGCATTTCTGTAAATATGTTTACACTTGAGGGTATTTTGGTAATTTACCAACTTAATATTTTCGGTCTCCATCACTTACATATATAAATGATTTACTCCATAAAATATAATTGCATAAATTAAACTTCTACACTTTTCTATATTACATAATTTATGAAAAATTATAAATTTTAAACATTAATTAGATAAAAGATTTAAATAGAAAATTAGAATGACTAAAAAGATTTATATATAGGAGAATTTTGTGAGATTCGGTAAATAAAAAGATTTCAGGGGATATATAAGGGAGGAGCATTTTCTTCTAGAATGTTATCATTAATACTATTAGAATGATGTTTTTTTTTTTTTTTTTTTTACCTTTTATACTTTAGAAGTTAAATAAAATTATAATTATACTACAGGGATATTGAAAAGTGTATTTAACCCTATAATGTACTCTAGCACCAAACACCGCTAAGAAATAAACTAGTGAAGAACACATTATACAAGGTTATATTTGAGTTGTTGAAAATAGATGTTAGTTGGAAAATAAAATTTTCAGTAAGTAAAATAAGTTTAGTTTTTTTGGTAAAAGAAGATGCTCATAAAAATTGACAGGCCCAAAGAGACCTAAGTGGTTCAACAGGAAGAAAGAGATCGTGAGAGCTTAAATGAATGCAAAGCCCAATAAACCTTAAAAGGATCCAGGGTTCCCTTAGGAAGCACAGTCAGAATAACGGCCTCAAGTGCCTCCTAGAAATAAATTGGCTTAAGAGGCCAAATGACTCAGATCCAAGAAGACCCTGGAATCCAACATAGAATCTTAGGGGCCTAGATTTCTCCAACCAAAGTAGAAACCCATATTACATGGAGTCCACGGGTGGACTGGGTGTAGGTGGCATCCACGTACTGTTAGAATAAGTGACCAAAAAGTCAATAGATTTGGCGTTTTATAACCTATTTGACAACTTGATGTAATGTAATAGTATGTAATGAATAAAATGAGTATTCGTTACCTTTGGTACTTTCTTTGTTGCGCTCATTTTCCATATGCTAAAATGGTATTTTACATATATTGCAACAAAGCCCACAGACCATGATTAATAACTCATGCAGTTGGGCCACACATTGGATGGTGGTCATGAAACCAACTGATAAAGAGTTGGGTCTGAAACGTTCCAAGTCGTGGACCTCGAGACAGGGCATCGAGAGTCCTATAGAGACTTGCACTAAGAGTCGTGTTCATTGGATGAGTGCCGTGTTTCATCGATAACAGGCGTGGGATGCCTACACGATCTTGATGGGTTGGTCGACTGGGGTAGTCAGAATGTGTAGCGAGGACGGTGGGTTCCAAGAAGAGGATCCGTCCCCTGTCAGTATGTGGCAGAGGTATCTCCTATGCACTCGGAGACACGTTCATGTTGCTTAAACCTGTGGCCACAGTGGTTGGTCGAACAGGAAATGATTTCCTGTGTCGATGCATTAAGGCATGCGTAGTCTCGAGTATTAAGGATAGGTTCCTAGTCAAGGATGGTAACCGATGTCCAATTCCATACCCTAAACTACGGCCGGGAGACGGTAGACGGAAGGACCGTACCCGTACAAAATCGACGCTTAAATATTTACACCAATATTCACCTAATCTCTAGTGCCATGGACCATTGCTAGACGACCGGTTGAGCACCCAAGGGTACACCCTTAGGATTTTATGATAATGCTTTTGATTATCTTTTAAATATCTGCATTTTCACGCTTCTGCTCGCGCTCTTGGGTGGATCTGTTTGTCCTTCAAGTGGTATTAGATCCCGGTTCGATGTAAGGGGCATAGATCTATGTGCTTGGCATGATCTACTTGGTTTTACGGCTTTGTGAGCATGTGTTATCGTATGAATATGTGAATAAATGTGATTGTTCATTTGTTTGAATTTAATGGACATTATGCATGAGATTATAAGATTGGATCTTGAAATTGCATGTCTATTTTCAGTTTATATTGTATATTAATGTGTTGAAAAAGAGAGACCGAGAAAACATTTAAGCGGAGAACAACGATAGCAGTTGGCTGCCGGGCGCGTGCGGGCTCACGCTTGCGTGCAGCCTGGCCGGTGTGCCTGCCAGCATGCGTGCTGGCAGGGGCGGCCGCGCACATTGCGCCGCGCGTAGGCAGGCGCCTGCGCGCACTGGGCACAGGCGCGCGCACTGTGCATAGCCACGCAGCTGTTGCACAGGGCGCGCGCGCACAACCTTGTGCGTCCGCGCGGCTGACAGGCACAACGGCTGGGCTGTTTTGTGCCGTTTTTCAACGTTTTCTAAAAAATTGGATTTTCTAGGATTTCTGCTGATTATTCTGAAAATGAATTAATTTTGCATATTTGGTTTTGGAATTATTGGATTTTTCCTTAAGATCAAATTTGCTTAATTAATTTTATTTAATAAATGCATTGGATGCATTGTATGTAATGTCTATTAAATTTAAAATTTGAACTTTGCATGTTATTTATATATTTATAACTTATGATGTGGGACATCATTTGGATATTTTGTATATCCATGGTTAAGCATGATTATTTGGTATAATTATGTTATGTGTGTTGATGGGATCAACATGGGATGATCACAAGAGCCCTAGACCATGTGTATGGATATATGTCGTTTATTTACATATCTGTCGGGTGGGGCCTGCGTGCCTTTTGTTTTGGGACTATAATCTCCCATTTTTTCTAGCTTCATGATGTTAAGGTTTGTTATAAATTGGGCTTGTGATCATCCTAACAAGGGTATGCTATCTTTTCTGTATGCGGGTATTTATTTAAATGCTTTAATGAATATTGGATATTTATGCATGCTAAAACATTTAATGTGATGAGGTCTCGGTCATTATCTAAACTCTCATTTGGTAGGACCAAATTAATTATTAGGCCCAGAACGAACTTTAATCAAAATGGTATTTTGATCTGTCCGAGCCTTCCATCCACAACAATGTGGTGAGGAAGCTACCACTACCCAAGTGTGGTCTCACGAGTCGTGGCACACTTGGACTAGGGAAAAGCTGCACCATTGCTGTGAACAAAGAGATTGCACTCACTGTTTTCCTGTCTCACGAGTTGTGGGGGGCGACAGTTGAGGCATGATTTGGTTGATGGGTCGGGCCCAACACTGAATAACACGGTTCTCTTGGATTCCTCAGAACCATGCGAATAGGTGAGGCAAAATATCTTGGGAATCTCATTGGATGAGAATGATATTCGATATCTCCCATGAGGTTTTCTTCATGTGAATCGTAAAAGCGGGGCATGGAGATCACGCTTGTGGATCCCAATCCCACTAGAAAATGATTTCCCGAAACTCCACTTGAGAGTGGTGGACTTTCGTATAAATAGTGGAAGGGTTAAAGACTACAAGACCATGTCTTCAACTTGAATAATAATATTACCATCATCTGCTAATTTCTGCTTTACATTTGATAAATATAGATATGTCTAAGAATCCTTTGACCATGGTACTTGAGACTAATAAGTTTAACGGAATGAACTACTCGGACTGGCTAAGAAACCTGAGGATTGTCCTCGGTATCGAGAACTAAGGCTACGTCTTGGACGAGCCACCACCGAGCGACTTACCGGAGGGGTCCATGCCAGAAGAATATTTGACGTTCGAGAAATGGCATGAGGACAACCAGAAAGTACACAGTATCATATTGGCTTCAATGTCTAACGACATCCAGAAGCAACATGATAGGCTGGACAACATCTCCGCCATAATGCTCCGCATGAACGAGGTTTATGCGGTTCCGGACAAACATATTAGATATGCCGCCACATAAGCATTCTTTGGCACCAAAGTGGTTGAAGGATCGTCTGTACAGAGTCATGGGGTCAAGATGCTTTTCTTATTGGAGAAGCTCGAGGACATTAAAGCTGGGCTTAACAGTGACACGTACATTGACGTTATCCTCCAGTCACTTCCTCCGTCCTATGACTGGTTTGTTGTAAACTACAACATGAAGGGACTTGAGAAGTCTATTCATGAGTTGATCAACATGCTAGTGCAATACGAGGCAACAACCCATAATTCGGCGCCGGCGGTATTGATAGGAGAGGCTTCGACCTCCGAAGCGAATGGCAAGAGGGCCGGATGCTGGAAGAGGAAGAAGGGAAAGCGGAAGACGATTGCGGCCCCTGCTCGCGCTCTAGGCGCCCTGTTGCCCTGTGGGAATGGGCAAAGGGAAAGGGAAGCTCGTGGTTCTCAGCGGTCTAAGGCAAATGATGTCTGCATGCATTGCCAAGGAAAGGGGCATTGGAAGAGGAAGTGCCCAAAACTCCTCTCTAATCTAGGTATATTTGTGGTTGAAGTAAACATGATAACTAATTCTGCTTCATGAGTATTGGATGGCGGGTGTGGTGCTCACATCTGTAATGATTTGCATGCACTGCAAAGAAGCAGAAGGCTAACCAAGGATGAGATGATCCTGAGGCTAGGCGATGGCAAGGTAATTGCTGCAGAAGCCGTAACATCAATGGAGTTAGCCATTAGTAGTCATGTTAGGATTGTACTGAACGACTACTTCTATGTACCTAGCATGATTAAGAATATTGTATCAATCCTCGTCCTTGATAAGGAGGGTTGTTCTTTGACCATCAATAAAAATATTTTTAATATTATAAATGATGGTGTATCTTATTTGCATGGTACATTGGTGAACGGTCTATACATACTTCAACAGTCTAATTGGATTATGACTGTGGAACACAAATCGAAACATGATAATCAAGATAATGCCCAGATTTGGCGTGCGAGGTTATGTCATATTTCTAAGGATAGGATAAGAAGGTTGGTGGACTCAAAGAGTCTAGAAATAGATGATTTCGACAACCTACCGACCTCGAATCCTATCTAAAGGAAAAGATGACCAAGAAACCCTTGGTTGGAAAAACTACTCTAGCCAATGGTCTGCTGGATTTGATCCATACGGACCTCTGTGGCCTAATAAATACTCAGGCTAGAGGCCGGTACTCGTACTTCATAACCTTTACCGATGATCACTCACGGTATGTTTATGTTTACCTGATGAGGTACAAGTCTGAAGCCTTTGGAAGGTTGAAGGAATACAGACTTGAAGTAGAGAACCAAACTGGTCGTAAGATCAAAGCCCTTCGGTCGGACCGAGATGGAGAGTATTTAAGTGGTGGATTCATGGATTATCTAAAAGAGAATGGGATTCTCTCTCAGTGACCCCGTCCTGGAATACCACAACTGAATGGTGTGTCTGAAAGGAGGAATCGGACCTTGTTGGACATGGTCCGATCCATGATAAGTTTTACCGAACTCTCCTTATCCTTCTGGGGATATGCTCTTGAGACGGTGGCCAAACTTTTGAACTTGGCACCATATAAGAAGATATCTCAAATGCCATATGAGATATGGCATGGCAAGCCTGCTTCCTATAAATACTTGAAAGTGTGGGGTTGCCCAGCATATGTCAAGAGATTAGTGGGAGATAAACTGGACTCTAGGTCTAGTTTATGCCGGTTCGTCGGATATCCGAAAGAAACTGCGGGGTATTATTTCTATGTTCCCTCTAAGCAAAAGGTGTTTGTCTCGCGAAACGCAGTATTCTTGGAAAAGTATCCCAAATGATGATTTTCTAGTCCTCCGTAGGTCGGCCAGAGTATCCCAACCACCTGATAGGTATGGATTTCTGGGCCTGACCGGTCTATTGGATAATGATCCAACAACGTACGGAGAAGAGATGTCGGACATCGATTCGGATAAGTGGCTTGAGGCCATGAAATCTGAAATGGACTCGATGGGTGCAAACCAGGTTTGGACCCTAGTGGACCCACCCAAAGGGGTAAAATCCATAGGGTGTAAATGGGTCTACAAACGTAAGCTTGGAGCTGACGGGGAGGTTACAACCTTCAAAGCCAGGCTTGTGGCGAAAGGTTACACTCAACGACCTGGGTCGATTTTGAGGAAACCTATTCCCTTGTAGCAATGGCTAAGTCCATTCGGATACTGCTTGCCATAGCAGCATGGTATGGCTATGAAATATGGCAGATGGATGTGAAAACCGCCTTCCTCAACGGTTTCTAGAGAAAGAGATCTATATGGATCAACCGGAAGGTTTCAAATCTGTTGGAGAAGAGCATAAGGTCTGCCGTCTCCAAAGGTCCATCAATGGCCTCAAACAAGCTTTCCGAAGCTGGAACATACGTTTTGACGAAGTCATACAAGGATATGATTTCATCAAGAACGAGTTCGATCCTTTTGTATACAAGAAGATCATTGGGAGCTCTGTTGCGTTCCTGGTGCTTTACGTGGATGGCATCTTGCTCATTGGGAATGATGCTAAGATGTTGGGAACCACTAAAGCTTGATTGTCAACACAATTTTCCATGAAGGATATGGGCGAGGCATCCTACATCCTTGGCATCAAGATCTACAGTGATAGATCTAGGAGGATGTTAGGAATGGCCTAGTCCTCGTACATTGAGAAAGTCTTAAAGAGATTCAAGATGGAGAACTCAAAACGAGCATTCCTTCCTATGAGGCATGGAATTAAGTTGTCCAAGAAGCAGTCTCCTAAGACTGAAGAGGAGCTTAAACGGATGTTGGACATCCCCTATGCTTCAGCCGTAGGCAGCATTCAGTACGCTCTCCAGTGCACTAGATCTGATGTGGCTTTCGCTTTGAGTGTAACTAGTGAATATCAGTCGTGTGCCAGGGAGGCACATTGGAGTGCAGTGAAGACTATCCTGAAGTACCTGACAAGGACTAAGGACATGTTCTTGATCTACGGTGGTGGAGAATTGATACTGGAAGGCTATAGTGATGCTAGCTTCCAGTCAGATGACGATGATGCCAAGTCTCAGTCTGGTTTTGTGTTCAGACTAAATGGTAGCATGGTTGCTTGGAAGAGTTCCAAGCAGGCTACCACGGCGGACTCCACCACAGAGTTTGAATACATAGCAGGTTCAAAAGCTGCTAAGGAGGTGGTTTGGATGAAGAGCTACATCCAAGAGTTGGGTGTAGTTCCTAGCAGCGCTGAGCTAGTGGTTATCTTCTACAATAACAACGGGGCTATAGCGCAAGCAAAGGAACCGAGATCCCATCACCGATCCAAGCATATTCTTAGACGCTACCATATGCTCAAAGAGATGGTTAGCAGGGGTGACGTTCGGATGGACCAAGTCAGCTCCCCAGAAAAACATAGCAGATCCACTTACTAAGCCCGTGTCGCAAGTTGCCCATACTCAGCATCTGGATAAGATGGGTTTGAGGTCAATGGGTGATTGGCTTTAGGTCAAGTGGGAGATTGTTAGAATAGGTGACTAGAAAGCCAATAGGTTTGGCGTTTTGTAACCTGTTTGACAACTTGATGTAATGTAATATTATGTAATGAATAAAATGAGTATTCGTTACCTTTGGTACTTTCTTTGTTGCGCTCATTTTTCATATGCTAAAATAGTATTTTACATATATTGCAAAAAAGCCCACAGACCATGATTAACAACTCATGTAGTTGGGCCACGCATTGGATGGTGGTCATGAAACCAACTGATAAAGAGTTGGGTCTGAAACGTTACAAGTCGAGGACCTCGAGACAGGGCATCGAGAGTCTTATAGAGACTTGTACCAAGAGTCGTGTTCATTGGATGAGTGCCATGTTTCATCGGTGACAGGCGTGGGATGCCTACACGATCTTGATGGATTGGTCGATTGGCGAGCCGACTGAACTGACTCGCAGGGATCATCATATGGAAGCCTTGGAGGCTTGGTCGGTATGATTGGATTTTCCTGGTTCCAATAGTATGGGAGTATTCCTCAGACTTGAGGAACCATGGCAGTCACATGTACAGGATGACTGTATCTTAGATCTGGCGAGAGGTGATCATTCTATAAGATGATCATTATAAGCTTTGTCCAGTGCAGTCAGAAGTGTAGCGAGGATGGTGGGTTTCAAGAAACGGATCCGTCCCCTGTCAGTATGTGACGGAGGTATCTCCTACGTACTCGTAGACACGTTCATTGCTGCTTAAACCTGTGGCCATAGTGGTTGGTCGAACAGGAATTGTTTCCTGTGTCGATGCAATGGGGCATGCATCATTTCGAGTATTAAGCATAGATGCCTAGTCAAGGATGGGAATCAACGCCCAATTCCATACCTTAGACTAAGGCCGGGAGACAGTAGACGGAAGGACCGTACCCGTACAGAATCGGCGCCTAAATATTCACGCCAACATTCGCCTAGTCTCTAGTGCCATGGACCGTTGCTAGACGGCCACCCATGGTAATGGGCTCTTGTTGGACACCAACCCAAGTTTAGCTGACGGTGAACTAAAGGGTCACACACAAATCATCGAGAAGATGGAGAAATTGGCTTGGAGTCAATTTTTTCAGAGGATAGTTAAGTAATTGGATTAATTGTGCATTGGATGGACGGGCCGATATTGTATCGGGCCCTCGTTTAACCGGTAAATGGAATTTATCGATTAACATAGAAAGTTGATACGTTGGATCTTTTAATTGGATTAAAAGATCAATGGGAATTATTTAAGTGGACCTTGAATTAAATCTGACTTAATTTTGGGTTCATTGTAATTGGATTACAGTAGAACCCGATTCGTTAAATTTTGGCCCAATAGGTGTGTTAATTCCACTTTTGGAATCGGAAGAAGTAAAACTCCTTCCTTAAAAGGCATGGCCAAAAATTACTACCTTTGAGGGGGAAAAATTGGCCATGCTAAGCTTGATGTTGTTGACTTGTCTCTTTTGGTAAGAGACAGATCAATTCCAATTATGCCTCTCTCTTTTGGTATGATTAAATCATATCATGGTAGGCTTGATTGATGAATTAGTGGGATTGATTGGGATGAATCTGGACATCCTTGGATGTACCTAGACACTTCCAATAATCACATTAATTTTGTATATATATGAGTATATATACTAACATCAAAGTAAGAGAATTTATATTCATATTTTTCTAGGAAAAAGAAGAAGAAAAATCACACTCCTCTCTCTCTCTCAACTCTCGGCCACTCTCCCTCACTTCACCTTTGTTCTTCATTTGATCTTGGATTGATTCGAAGAACAAAGTAAGTTTAAGAAGAACACTAATTAATAGTGTTGCACTTCTTAAATCGAACCCTCCTAGATCCATTTTCTTCTAGTAAGGAAAACGAGGATCTCTTCCGGTGTGGTGTGGATCACCTTTGGAGAAGTTCATGCACTTTGAACTTGGTGAACATTTCCAGAGGAACAAAGCTAGTAGCCGATCAAGAAGTTAAACTACAAAGGTACTATTGATCTTACGTTTTAGTAGTTTATGTTTCATTTCTATGCCCTATGTACGATATCCGTTTTAATATTGATACATTCTACATCGAACGCTCGGTTGAGCACTTAAGGGTACACCCCTTGGGATTTTATGATAATGCTTTCGATTATTTTTTAAATATCCGCATTTTCACGCTTCCGCTCGCGCTCGCGGGCGAATCCGCTTGTCCTTCACGTACACTAGAACAAAACTCAAATATTAGCTACATTCTTAATGACTATGGAAAAAAATCATGGTAAATTACTATTATTAGCTACGATTAAATAAAAAATAATGAAAAAACTAGCTTTCCACCATGAAAAATATATTTGCCACGGCTAAGAGTCATGTTGAAAACATTCGCCATGACAAATATTTTAGCCACCCTAACAACCATGGCTGACAGCCATTGCATGACCGTGGTCAATGACTATTTGTACGATTATTTACTATTAACCATGGCTAATGGTTAAATATTATAGTGGTAGGACCTCTTAGGCCACATCAGAAGGCCCCACAGAATCTTATAAGGACCAGCCGCCTAGCGGGGACACATAGCCCTTTCAGCCGGAAGTAACCACTGAATCATTAAGTTTTGGGATTTCGATGGAGGAAAGGAATATCCTCAACCATTTTTGCCAAAATTCGGGAAGACATCCTTATTCCCATAAAAATTTTCTAATCCAGAGAAGGCATCTCTATCTATACCTAAGGGTTGCAGGATTCCAACCACTAGGAGATAACCACCATTGAAATGGTGGGGGATTGGACCTTATCCAATAACTAAGAGGTAACAATGCACAAAATCTATGAAAGGTTCAATCTTATCCAATCGGTTGATGGGTTGCCTGTAAATTGCAAGCTCCCCCAACGGATAAAACAAACTTTAATTCATTATCTTCAACCCTAATTTTTTATTTGAAGTTTCACACTTTGAATTTCAATTTCAATCTTTCACTTGTACCCAAAAAAAGCGAGCATTTTACTTTCAATTTGAATCATTTGCATTCTCTTAATTTTTTAGCACTTTATCTCACTGTTTTGTATTTTAATTAGACCCCAACGCGATTTTTTACTTGCATCATCACATGTAAATTTATAAGTTATTTGTAGTTTGTTAAACAATATAAATTCCTCCTATTTAACGGTTGTAATGGTGTTCTTTTCTAAACTCATATCTAAAGATTTATTTATTTATTTTTACTATTTTGAAAAATGAAGTCGATTTAAACAGATTTAACGGTCTGACCTAGGAGTGACAGACGAGTCGAGCCGGCTCGTTTTTTGGCTCGACTTGAGCTCTAGCTCGAGCTCAATTCTCTCTTTTCGTTAAGCTCGCGAGCCGCTCGCGAGCTTTTCCTTTTTTTTTTTTTTTGAATTTTTTTATATTTTTTTATATTTAGAATTTTATATGTTTAATTTCATATTCATTACTTTATCAATTTCATACTCAAAATTGCCCATATATTGTAATTATTAATCAATATCATATATTTTATTTTAGATAATAATAAACTATGGTACTTTTATTTATACATTTAACCTTTATAGTTTATATAAAACAAACTTGATCATGATAATAATAATAATAATAATAATAATAATAATAATAATAATAATAATAATAATAATAATAATAATAATAATAATTAATAATCATAATAATAATCATAATAAAATCAACAAGCTTAATCAATAATTTAGTAAGTTTTAATATTTTTTTTAATATGACACATATAAATTCTATGTTATATTTTAATATTTATATGTAATCTCTTATACTTTTTAACTTGACAAGTCCTAACAATTAACTTATATATATATATATACATATTCTATACTATTATAATTTATAATAATATAATTTTATTAAAATATTATACCAATAATTAAAAGTATTACGAGCTTGAGCTCGAGCTCGAGCTAAGGAGCTTGAAGTCAACTGGAGTTGAATTTAGCTCGAACTAGAGCTTGAGCTCGTTAGCTTGAGCTCATTAGGCAAGATTCGAGCTCGAGCTCGAGCTCAAACTGTAGGAGCTCGTCGAGCTCGAGCTAGAGCTCAAGCCATACCACTCAAAATCGAGCTCGAGCTCAAGCTCATCAAAAGTGCTCGAACTCAGCTCGAGCTCGACTCGTTGCCACCCCTAATCCGTGCACATCTATAAAAATCAGTGTTCCTCCTGATTCATTTATTGTTTTCAACTCTTAGTGTGCTAGTTACTAAGGATTAATATAGAAGTATTCATCGATAAAAAGATATTAATATAACATGTAATTATTGTTCTTATAAAAAATAAAAAAAAAGACTTTCTAAAAAAAATTTAGGGACCAGTCGTCCAAGACTGCTCTAGAATTGGTTGGAAAAGGTATATCATCACTGTGCTGCATTTGGATTAATGAATTTTTTAATTTGTTATTTAATTCTAAGTTCAAAATATTTCAAATTATTCGACTCTAAATTTGAATTATATTTTGTCAAATAATGATGGATTTTTTTCTCCAAATCCTTCTCTCAAATTCGAATCCATGAATCCAACTGTAACCTAAGGGTGAATTTGAATTGACGGATTCGACTCTTGTGGATTTCAAAATCCCTAGTTGAAATCCATATAATTTGTTTTGGATCATAAAATAAATCAATGAATTTGGATCTTTCATTTAATCAATTAGATTTTAAGCTAATTATGATGGTTTGAAATCTACCTAATACCCTATTTATTTTAAGTAAAGATGCTATAAAATTGTTAACCAAATGAATCTGAATACATGCACAAATTCTTTATGATTCCAAATAAGATATTTCAAATATATGGATGTAAAGAAATTCGAAATTCATTCATTTTAAATTCTTAGCAAAATCTAAATCCTTTGTCCCCAAAACAAACCTAAAACAATATGAATAAGAAAAAATGCAAGCAAGTCCTTGTGATATTGCAAATATGTAAATTACCCCCTTTTATGAAAAATAAAATAGCAATTTACCTCCCTGTGTTCTTTAAAAAGAAATTAATTTACCTCCCCGTATTTATTAAAATAGAGCAATTTACCTCCCTAGATATATAGGGGGTAAATTACTCCATTTTAAAAAAAACAGGGAGATAAATTGCTATTTTTTTTATAGGGAGATAATTTGCTCATTGCAATATCACAAAAAATTAAATTGCATTAAACCCAATATGAATACTAAAAGATCTCGCATCCATGAAACAGATTTCTTTTCTTTCACATATATTTATTTAAGAAGAGAATAAAGCAGTAAGCATTTAATACCTTTGAATTGTAGAATTGTTCTTTAGAGAAAAGCATCTTATGCCAAATAGAACATCTACAACACATAGCATTAATGCTGTTAAGACTTTTATCCTTCGATTTGAATCTTGATTTTTTGTGGACTCAGCTGTCAAAGAAGGATTTAGAACCAATACAAAATCCCCACAAGACATTTAAGAAGCCAATGTTGGAACCCTAACTGATGACTTTTACTCTACTTTTGGAGGAAAATTGATTATCATTGTTCTTCTTATGTTGTAAGTTCGTTTATTTATTGATATTCAGTTTAAAATAATTTTTGTAATTCTATTTACTTGTGCAGTAAAACTTTTAGAAAATTTAAGTTTTGAACTTTGAATTTGATATTTTTGTTTAATTTGTTGAGTTGAAACATTAGAATTGTTAACTAATAATATATAAACAATGATGGTTAAATCCAAATCCCCTATGTGAAAATGAAAGCATTAATGATGCTTATCAGAGTCCAGTAACACTATATAATTTCAAAATATTTATTGGGTATACTAAGATTTTTGAGGGATTAACTATACAAAATAGAATTAACACTTTAATATTTAAGTCAATAATTGTCTTAGTGAAAAAGTAAGCAACACTAATAAAAGATATGAAAATCAGTGGGCTTAGTGATGATATGTGTGATGAATGCGTCGAATATTCTGGAATAATGGATTTGTAGAGAAATGTTTGAGCGTCCTCAAAAGGAATGGAAATGCTGTAAAAATGTCAAAATATCAAGTTCAAAGTGAAGTTGCCTCTCTTCATCTACCTATGCCCCTATTTATAGGATCTAGATGAGAGAAACTGAGAGGTGGTTGAGCACAATCTGTGTTAGAATAAGTGAGCGTGAAGCAAATCTTGATGGGCTTCTGTAACTTATTTCTGACAATGGGTATTTAATTAAAGTTCATTTTGAATAAAAGTGATATTTAGTTACGACATTAATACTTTGATTGTGTTCACTTATTGCTTTAATTTATGTGATTGTTCAATGCACAACCAAAGCCCACATACCAAAAGGTTAATCCAAGAAACTGGACTCCACATAGGTTGACAAGTCATGAAATCAATTTCTGTGGATCGGTCTGAAATACTTCAAGTCGAAGGACCTCGAGATTGGGTAGCGAAGGTCCATTTGAGACTTGCACTAAATGATTGCAGTCGTGTTTCATCAACAAGTGACGAAGGTCGTCCATGCAATATTAGTGGGTTGGCCAGCTTGGTGTTGGCTGATTGAGGGGACTCGCGGGAATCATCATATGAGAAACCTTAAGTAGGGTTGGTCAGTATGACTTGAATTCCTGGTTCCAACAGTACGAGATTGGTCCTCGGACTTGAGGGACTACTATAGTCACATACACACCATGCCTGTATCTTAGGTTTGGCAAGAGGCTACCAAGTTGGAGACATGGTTGCTATAAGCCCTATCTAGTTCAACCAAGATGTGTAGTGTGGACAGTAGATCCCAAGTTAGAATTCGTCTCCTGTCAAACGATTGGCGGTAGTATCTCACATATACTTTAAGACTCGTCCTCTATAAATATGTGGCCGCAATAACTAAACAGCGGGATGGGATCCCAGTGACGTTTAGTATGGACGAGCCTAGGCTTAAGTCAAGAGTGGGTACTAACATCCAAAGTCTATATTCACCTAGTCTCTAGTGCCATGGACCTTTGCTAGACGACTACACATGGTGACAGACGAGTTCCCGTCATATGATGGGTGGGAATTCGGCCAAGTCCAGCTGAGGGTGAACCTAAAGAGTCACACACAATTCACCGATAGCCGAGAAATTAATTTGGGATTAATTTAGGAGATCGAATAATTTGATTAGATGAAATTGTTCTCTTTCTTGGAGTGTCAAGTCTTTAATTAGATTAAATATACTTGACCTATAAATAGGATTTATGGAGTTGAGAATGGGCTCAAATATATATTTAATATTTTATTAGAAGCCCAATGGACTATTTTAAATAGGATTTAAATATTCCGTAAAGCCCATCAAGCGATGGACGGACGAGATTGATTCTAGAGGGATTGATGAGATGGTAGGCCATGACTAAAGTTTGACTTAGTCATAGACCTAGTTGTGTTAGAATAGGTGACCATGTAGCCAATCTTGGTAGGCGAATTGTAACCTATGTCTGAACGATTTCGAGGATTTGATAAATCATTAATGAATAAGAAGTGAAATGCATTTGGCATTTACTTTGTTTGTGTTCACTTTATCTGCTTTATGTTTCTGTTCACTATGGAAACAAAGCCCACGGACTGAAAACACATTTCGGGGACTGGGACTACGCTTGGAGGTAGGTCCATGAAATCAGTCCCGCCGAATCAGTCCGAAAATCTCCAAGTCAAGGAATCTCGAAAATGGGCACTGAGATTCCCCTTGAGACTTGCACTAAGCATCTGCTGTCGTATTTCATCGACGGTGACGAAGGTCGTCTAAGCAGTGTTAGTGGGTTGGCCTGCTAGGGAGTAGCTGACTGAGGTGACTCGCGGCAAACGTCTTACGGAGGACCTTGAGTAGGGTCGTTAGGTATGACGTGTTTTCCCGGTTCCAACAGTACAAGTCAAGTCTTTTGACTTGAAGGAACTGCTGAGTTTACCTGTATATCAGGGCTATATCATAGATATGGTAAGAGATTGCCAAGAATCACTTGAGTAGTCATAAGCCATGTCTAGTGCAGCTCCGGTGTACAGAGTGACAGTAGTTTCTAAGAAAGGATCTGTCTCCTGTCAAAAGGTCTTGACAGTTAAGTCTCACAAATGCTCTAAGTCTTGTCCCTAAAATCTATGGCCACAGTAACTGAACAGAAGGGAAGGTTTCCCTTTTGACGTTTAGTAAAGGACAGACCAACACTTGGGTCCAAAATGGGTACCTGCATTTTCCGTGCCCTAGACCCTAAGTGGTGAGACCGTAGACGGAAGGACAAATGTGCTGTTAGAGCCCAAATGTTCATCCCCGTATATTCACCTAGTCTCTAGTACCATGGACCGTTGCTAGATGGCCACTCATGGTAACGAGCGGATTCTAGGAATCCAACCAAGTCTAGCTGAAGGTGAACCTAAAGAGTCACACACAATCCGCACACATGAAAGTATTTAATTTGGAATTAAATATTTGGAGAAGTGGAGCGATTAAATTGGATTTAATCAGGTCCTTAATTTTCTTGGAAAGAACTAATTCCTTTTATTAGATAAAAGGGACTTATCTAATAAATTATATTTACTAGAAAATTAATTTAATGGGCTTAGAATAAATATTTATATTTGATATATATTTATTTATTGCCCTTGGAATATTTAAATAGGTTTTAAATATTCCATTAAATTAAATTAATGGTTAAGGTTAAAAGGAGAGATGGATGGCTAGGATTTATTTGACTAGGTCAAAGAGCTACTTTGACTAGGACTTTGACTAGGTCAAATCCTAGTCAAATTAGTCTTCTAAAGAGTTGGAGTTTGAAGAGGAATGGATTCCTCCTCTATATATACTCCTAGCCCTTCACTTATGGAGAGATGATGATTCTCAACACACACACACACACACACTCTCGAGTTCTCTCCCTCTCATCTCAGCCGCGCCTCTGTCTCTCCAAGAACAGCCAATACCATTGACTTTCTGGTCACCTATTCTAACACATGATTGCTCTGCATATGTTTATAATTCATGAGATACACCAAACACCCGGAATTTCAAGGGCACATCCCTTGAACGTGTTTTATTTTAATACGTATTATGCATGTTTAAATTTTGTAATTTAAATTATACCGCACTTCCGTATTCGCGCTATTCCCGGGACGATCCACACGCCTACCCAAGGCTTTCAGTGGTATCAGAGCCCGGTTTGGTGTATAGGCCTAGGGTTTTGTGTGCGTTTTAAGTATGAAAACGTGCTTGGCATGTTTTTAATTATTTCTTGATATTTTTATCGTAAAAGCATGTCGTTTTCTTGCTTTCGATTTCGTATGATTTTGGTGTTGTTGGTATTTTCTGTTTTTTCTTGGGAAACGGGGGCAAAACTCGAACGAAATGGAGAAAACGCAGCACGCGACTTGCCGGTGGTTGACCGCGGCGCTGTGCGCTCAGGCGAGGCGGGCGCGCAGGTAGGGGAGCCTGCGCGAGGCCGCCTACGCCAGGCGCGTATGGCACCGCGCAGTTTAGGCCAGCCGGAAGCGCGGCCGGGCGACAGGCGCAGGCGGGTGGCCGGGCACGCGCGCATGCGGGCAAGGAAGCTCGCGCGCGCGCCTACGCAGGGCAGGCGCACGCACGCAGGCGGCCGGCAGGCTGGCGCGCACGGGCACTGCTGCCGACCAGGCGCGCGCAGGCAGGCAAGGGCCTGCGCGCGCCCGATCAGGTAGGGCCTTCGCGCGCGCAGGGGCTGCAGGCTGGGCCTACTGACCTGCGCGTCGGCTGACTGCTGCCGGTGGCGGTAGCCGGTTGATGTCGTCATTTTTCTCGTTATTTTTTAATTTTTTAATTTTTTGGATTATTCTATAAAATTTGTTTTGTTTAAATTTTGCATATTTTCGAAGAACATTATTTTGGGAGGTTGAGTTTATTGGATTTGGAATCCCGGGGATAACTTACCTACAAATAATGAGGAAGGGTCTTCCTGAACGAAAAAAATAATTGCCAATGGTTGCACCATATTTTTCATACGTAGCGCATTTATTTATCATGGATTGATGTGATTGGTAATCATAGAATATTAGCATGTGTTTATGTGATTGGATCATATGATTATGTACGTTGAATGCAAATGGATGATCGCGAGCCTTAGACCGAATGTATAGTTTAATTTTATGTTGGGCCTGTGTGCCTCTTTCTTCTTTCTCCTTCTCCCCTTCTAGTTGCCTTGGAATAATAAGGCATTCTTTCTCCCTCTTATGTACTCCCCCCGGATTTTTGCTGGGGGTTTCCTTTTCATATGTAATGAGAGTAGAATAGGAGTGAGGATTTATTTTTTATGTATTTGGTGGAGAAGAAGGAAGGTCCACATGGAGAACCCAGAATGGAGGATCCAAGGCGTTTCCATGAAGAGATGAAAGAGAAAAGAGACCAAGGTCCATCAGAATGATGATTGGGTTACTATTAATGTAATAGTGTAGGACCAATCCTAGATTGACCATAGATCCACTGCGGGCTCAGTGGGTCGCATAGGATTCGGGCTCGTGATCATCCAACAGGAGCGTGCTAGGCTTTAATTTTGCATGTGGCTGTTATGATGGATGAATGGTTTTTTATTTATCATATAACTGCTATGGGATGTAATTTATTTATTTACGCATTGTAGATGAATGTGTTTAATATTTACATATGAGATCTCGGTCATTTACAACTCTCACATTGGTCGGACCAATGTCCAAATATTAGACCCTAGACAAAATGGACATGGACTCTAGGAGTTTGTCCAGACCTTCCAATCCATGGCATAGTGAGGAAGCTAATTTAGGTCGATAGCGTGGTCTCACGAGTCGTGGCACGTCTATCATACTTAAAAGAAGCTGCACTATGTCATGAACAAAAAGTAGACCACTGTTACCTGTCTCACGAGTCATGGAGGTAGCAGCGGGTCTATGATTCGGTTGATTGGGTCGGGTCTAATGCCCGATTAGCATGATTCGCTTGGAGTCCTCGGGATCATGTGAAAGGGTGAGGTAATTATCTTGGGAATCTCGTGAAACGAGAATGGTATGGAATACCTCCCACAGGATTCTTCCCATGCAAATCGTAAAAGTGGGGTATGGGAAGATTCGCTGTAGATCCCGAGCCCACTAGGAAAAGGTTTCCCGAAAACAACGTTTGAGAGTATCGTGTTTTCGTATAAATAGTGGGAGCATTAAATGACTAAAGACCAAACGTTTAATTATTTTATCAAACTTCTGCCTTTTAAATTCTGCTGATCGCGAGCTCTGTTTTTAAATGTAGATTTAAAATGTCTAAGAACCCATTATCAACCATACTTGAGACCAACAAATTCAATGGAATAAATTACAACGACTGGTTGCGCAATCTCAGGATAGTCCTAGACTACGAGAACCAAGGCTACGTCATGGACGAGCCTCTCCCTAGGACCTTACCGGAAGGATCCACGCCAGAAGAACGTGAGACGTTCGAGACTTGGCATAAGGATAACCGGAAGGTCCGTAGCATCATACTTGCTTCAATGACGAATGAGATTCAGAAGCAGTATGAAAGGCTAGACGATGTCCCTTCCATTATGGCTCGCCTTAAGGATTGCTATGCAGTCCCGGACCGACATACTAGGTATGTCGCGACTAAGGCGTTCTTTGGAACCAAAATGACCAAAGGATCCTCTGTACAAGAGCACGGGGTTAAAATGCTTACCCTGGTGGAAAAGCTCGAGGACCTAAAAGCAGGCCTCGATAATGAGACGTACATAGATGTGATCCTTCAGTCTCTTCCACCCTCCTTCGACCAATTTATTGTCAACTATAACATGAATGCACTTGAGAATGGTATTCATGAGTTAATCAATATGTTGGTCCAATACGAGGCAACGACCAAAAAGTCCACGCCTTCGGTATTGTTTGGAGGTGCTTCAACTTCCAAGACGAAAGGCAAGGGTGCCAGACGTTGGAAAAAGAAGAAGGGGAAGGGAAAAGCCGTCAAAGCAGCTACAAACACTAAGAGTGTTCCCATTGCCAAAGAGGGGAAAGGCAAAGGAAAGGGGAAGGTTGTCTCCAAGAAACAGTCAAGGGCGTATGACATATGTATCAATTGCCATGAGAAAGGGCATTGGAAGAGGGAGTGCCCCAAAATCCTCTCAAACCAAGGTATTTTTGTGATTGAGGTTAATATGGTCACTAACTCTGCCTCTTGGGTATTAGATACCGGCTGTGGAGCTCACATTTGCAATGATTTGCAGGTGCTGAAAAGAAGCAGAAAACTGGGTAGCGGGGATATGATCCTAAAGCTTGGGGATGGCAAGGCCATCTCGGCAGAAGCAGTAGGATCCGCCACTCTAGTAGTTAGTGATCGTATTAGTATAGAGTTAGAGCTAGTTTATTATGTACCTAGTATGATTAAAAACATCATTTCCATTCTATTGTTAGACAATAGTGGATATGAGTTTATGATCAATAAAAATTGCTTTTATTTGATGAGGTGTGGAATTGCTCATCTGCTTGGTACACTCAATAATGGGCTCTATATCTTACAACAAAAGAACTTTATTCTTAACGCTCAACACAAACGTAAAATAGATAACAACGGGAACGCACGACTATGGCACGCTAGGTTGGGCCACATATCCCAAGACAGGATGAAAAGATTGGTAGACTCATAGAACCTAGAGGTAGGGGGCTTGAGTGAGCTACCAACTTGTGAATCCTGTCTACGAGGGAAAATGACCAAGAAGCCCTTTGTAGGACAAAGCAAGCTTGCCACAGGTCTGTTGGACTTGGTCCATACAGAAGTATGTGGACCACTAAGGACGCAGGCCCGAGGTGGGTTCTCCTACTTCATAACCTTCACCGATGATCATTCACGGTATGATTATGTATACCTGATGAGGTACAAGTCTGAAACTCTTGAGAGGTTTAAAGAATTCAGACTTGAGGTTGAGAACCAAACCAACTGCAAAATTAAAGTCTTATGGTCAGACCGGGGCGGAGAATACCTTAGTACTGAGTTCCTTAATTATCATAAAGAAAATGGTATAATATCTGAATGGACACCTCCCGGGACACCACAGTTGGATGGTGTCTCTGAAAGGAGGAATCGAACCTGTTGGACATGGTTCGATCCATGATGAGTTTTACCAAATTGCCCTTGTCCTTTTGGGGCTACGCATTGGAAACGGTGGTCAAGTTGTTAAATTTGGCACCAACCAGTGTATTGACCCAAACGCCATATGAAATATGGCACGGCAAGCCTGCGTCCTACAACTACTTGAAAGTGTGGGGTAGCCCCGCATATGTCAAGAGGTTAGTGGGAGATAAGCTAGAATCCAGGTCTAGCTTATGCAGGTTCGTTGGATACCCTAAACAAACTGCAGGTTATTACTTTTATGACCCCTTGGAACAAAAGGTATTTGTTTTACTTTTATGACCCCTTGGAACGCAGTGTTCTTGGAACAAGGCTTTCCAGAGGATATCCAACCTGATGAACTGATCCTTGAGGAATCAAGTGACGTAAACCAGTCATCAGAGGTAGCCCCAGATTCCTCACTTAGGGGATTCAAGATAGATACCCGAAGGGTTGACCCAACCTCGAGAAGTCCAGCATGTTAGGCATGAAGGACAGCCTCAGGAAGGGCCAGCCCCGGTACCTGAACCGCCTGCTCCTATACAGTCAGCGCCCACAGTCACCACTGACGTTCCCGTTCTCCGTAGGTCAACTAGAGAGTCTCGACCTCCGGTGAGATATGACTTTCTAAATATGACTGGTCTACTGGATAACGATCCTAAGACATACGGAGAAGCGATGTCTGACATCGACTCTGAAGAAATGGCTTAAGGCCATGAAAACCGAAATGGACTCCATGAGCGAGAACCATGTCTGGAGACTTGTAGACCCACCGAAAGGTGTTAAGCCAGTTGGCTGTAAGTGGGTCTATACGCCCACACTTGGCATTGATGGAGAAGTCACAACTTTTAAGGCTAGGCTAGTAGCTAAAGGGTACACCAACGACGCGGGGTCGATTTTGAGGACACCTACTCGCCAGTAGCCATGGCTAAATCCATTCGGATCCTACTCGCCATAGTAGGATGGTATGACTATGGATATGGCAGATGGACGTGAAAACGACCTTCCTCAATGGTTTCGTTGAGGAAGAGATCTATATGGATCAGTCGGAGGGTTTCACAGTCACTGGAGAAGAACAGAAAGTCTGTTGTCTTCAGAAGTCCATCTATGGCCTCAAACAAGCATCCCGAAGTTGGAACGTTGGCTTTGATGAAGTAATACGGGGTTATGACTTCATCAAAAACGAATCCGACCCTTGTGTATACAAGAAGGTCAGTGGGAGCTCTATAGTGTTCCTAGTGCTTTATGTGGATGACATTTTACTTATAGGTAATGATGTTAAAATGTTGGGTGACACAAAAGCATGGTTATCAACCCAATTTTCCATGAAGGATTTGGGTGAAGCCTCCTACATTCTAGGTATCCAGATTGTCAGGGACAGATCTAAGAGGATGTTAGGGCTCACCCAAAACTCGTATATGGAGAAAGTCCTGAAAAGATTTTGAATGGACAACTCCAAACGAGGAATCCTTCCCATGAGGCATGGGATCAAGTTATCTAAGAAACAGTCCCCGCAGACTGATGAGGAACTTGAAAAGATGAGAGTCATCCCCTATGCTTCTGCCATAGGAAACATCCAATATGTGGTCCATTGCACCAGACCTGACATTGCTTACGCTTTGAGTGTAACAAGCAGATATCAGTCTTGTGTAGGAGAGGCACATTGGAATGCTATTAAGGGCATCCTTAAGTACCTGCGGAGGACTAAGGAATTGTTCTTGGTCTATGGCAATGGAGAACTGATCCTGGAAGGCTTTAGCGACGCTAGCTTCTAATCTGATGACGATGATGCCAAGTCTCAATCGGGTTATGTATTCAGGCTCAATGGAGGAGTAGTGGCTTGGAAAAGTTCTAAGCGAGCAACCACTGCTGATTCCACCACTAAGGCCGAATACATAGCAGATTTAGAAGCTGCCAAGGAAGCGATTTGGATGAGAAACTACATCCAAGTGTTGGGTGTGGTGCCTAGCATCGCCGAGCCCGTTGTCATCTTTTGTGATAACAAAGGAGCAATAGCGCAAGCAAAGGAACCGAGATCTCATTACCGTTCCAAACACATTATTAGACACTATCATCTTCTAAGAGAAATTGTTGGATAGAGGTGACGTTCGGATGGACCGAGTCAACTCAGCAGACAACACAGCAGATCCGCTGACAAAGCCTATGTCACAGAGCGCTCATACGCAACATCTTGAGAAGATGGAGATTAGACATATGGGCGATTGGTTTTAAGGTCAAGTGGGAGATTGTTATAATAGGTGACCATGTAGCTAATCTTGGTAGGCGAATTGTAACCTATGTCTGAACGATTTCGAGGATTTGATAAATACATAATGAATAAGAAGTGAAATTCATTTGGCATCACTTTGTTGGCGTACACTTTATCTGCTTTATGATTATCTGTTCACTACGCAAATAAAGCCCACAGACTGAAAAACTATTTTGGGGACTGGGACTACGCTTGGAGGTAGGTCCATGAAATCAGTCCCGCCGAATCAGTCCGGAAATCTCCAAGTCAAGGAATCTCGACAATGGGTACCGAGATTCCCCTTGAGACTTGCACTAAGCATCTGCTGTCGTATTTCATCGACGGGGGACGAAGGCCGTCTAAGCAATGTTAGTGGGTTAGCCTGCTAGGAAGCAGCTGACTGAGGTGACTCGCGGGAACCGTCTTACGGAGGACCTTGAGTAGGGTCGGCTAGGTATGACGTGTGTTCCCGATTCCAAACGGTACAGGTCAAGTCCTTTGACTTGAGGAACTGCTGAGTTTACCTGTATATCAGGTCTGTATCTTAGATATGGTGAGAGATTGCCAAGAAGCGCTTGAGTAGTCATAAGCCATGTCTAGTGCAGCTCTGGTATACAGAGTGACAGTAGTTTTCCAAGAAATGATATGTCTCCTGTCAAAGGCATTGACAGTTGAGTCTCACGTATGCTCTGTGTCTTGTCCCTAAAAATCTGTGGCCACAGTAACTGAACAGAAGGGAAGGTTTCCCTTGCGGCTTTTAGTAAGGACAGACCGACACTTAGGTCCAAGATGGGTACCTGCATTTTCCGTGCCCTAGACCCTAAGTGGTGAGACAGTAGACAGAAGGACAAGTATACTGTTAGAGCCTAAATGTTTATCCCCGAAAATTCACCTAGTCTCTGTTAGAATAGGTGATCGTGTAAGCCAATTTTGGCAGGAATATGTAACCTATGTCTAGACAATTTCAGGTGTTTGATAAAACATTTATGAATAAAGAAGTGAAGATTCATATGGCAACACTTTGTTTACGTTCACTTATATCTGCTATTACATATCTGTTCACTACGCAAACAAAGCCCACGGACTGAGAATCGATTTCGGAGACTGGGACTACGCTTGGAGGTAGGTCCATGAAATCAGTCTTACCGAATCAGTCCGAAAATCTCCAAGTCAAGGAATCTCGAAAATGGGTACCGGGATTCCCTTTGAGACTTGCACTAAGCATCTGCTGTCGTATTTCATTGACGGGTGACGAAGGTCGTCTAAGCAGTGTTAGTGGGTCAGCATGCTAGGAAGCAGCTGACTGAGGTGACTCGCGGGAACCGTCTTACGGAGGACCTTGAGTATGGTCAGCAAGGTATGACGTGAGTTCCTGGTTCCAACGGTACAGGTCAAGTCCTTTGACTTGAGGAACTGCTGAGTTTACCTGTACATCAGGTCGGTATCTTAGATATGGTGAGAGATTGCCAAAATACTCTTGAGTAGTCATAAAGCCATGTCTAGTGCAGCTCGGGTGTACAGAGTGACAGTAGTTTCCAAGAAAGGATCTGTCTCCTGTCAAAAGGCATTGACAGTTGAGTCTCATGTATGCTCTATGTCTTGTCCCTAAAATCTGTGGCCACAGTAAATGAACAGAAGGGAAGGTTTCCCTTGCGGCGTTTAGTAAGGACAGACCGACACTTAGGTCCAAAATGAGTACCTGCATTTTCCGTGCCCTAGACTCTAAGTGATGAGACAGAAGATAGAAGGACAAGTGTACTGTTAGAGCGTAAATGCTCATCCCCGATTATTTCACCTAGTCTCTAGTGCCATGGACCGTTGCTAGATGGCCACCCATGGTAACGGACGGATTCTAGGAATCCGATCAAGTCTAGCTGAAAGGTGAACCTAAAGAGTCACACACTATCCACACACAGTTAGTATTTAATTTGGAATTAAATATTGGAGTAAAGGAATGATAAAATTGGATTTAATCGGGTCCTATATTTTTCTTGGAGAAATTAATTCCTTCTATTTGATAAAGGAAATTAAATTAATAAATTAGATTTATTAAGGGAATTAATTTAATGGGCCTAGAATAAATATTAATATTTATTTATTATATTTATTTGGCCTTTTGGAATATTTAATAGGATTTAAATATTCCATTAAATTAAATTAATGGTTGAGATTTAATGGGAGAGATCAAAGGCTAGGATTGAATTGACAAGGTCAAATTCTACTTCGGCTAGGATTTTGACTAGGTCAAATCCTAGTCAAATTAAGCTTCTAAAGAGGTGGAGTTTAAAGAGGATTAAACTCTTCCTCTATATAAACCCCTAGCCTTGCACCTTTTGAAGGATGATGAAATTCCAACACACACACAACACACACTCATTTTCGGCTCTCTCTCCCCTCTCTCTCGTCCGCCCTCTCTCTCCACTCTCTCCAAGAAATCCTTTTCTAGTTCTCTTGTTCTTGGAACATTAGAACTTAGATGAATCAATACCGTCAATTCATAACGTGTTGTTGATTCATCCACTCCAAAATATACACTTGTTCGTTGCTAGCACGACGTGCAAGATACGTGGGTGGATTGTGTGTCACGATTTGGAGGGTCTCAAGAACGAGATCTCGGTGCAAAACGCGGAACAACGCGTGTAGCTGTTGAAGACGAAAACGACAACGGGTAGGTCTCGTTTAATATTTTCGTCCTCTTTAATTTTCTACCCTATGGCCTCCATGATCATTTACATGTTGTTTACTCATGAGATACACCGAACACCCGGGAATCTCAAGGGCACACCCCCTTGAGCGTGTTCTTTAATTTGATTAAAGCATGCTCTAAATTTTTGTATTTTATTTTATATCGCGCTTCCGCATTCGCGCAATTTCCCCGGACGATCCACATATTCTTTTAGTCTCTAGTGCCATGGACCGTCGCTTGATGGCCACCCATGGTAACGGACGGATTCTAGAAATCCGACCAAGTCTAGCTGAATGGTGAACCTAAAGAGTCACACACAATCCACACACACTAACTATTTAATTTAGAATTAAATATTGGAGAAAAGGAATGATTAAATTGAATTTAATCGGGTCCTTTATTTTCTTGGAGAATTAATTCCTTTTATTTGATAAAAGGGATTAATCTAATAAATTAGATTTATTAGAGAATTAATTTAATGGCCTTAGAATAAATATTTATATTTATTATATTTATTTATTTGGCCTTTGGAATATTTAATAGGATTTAAATATTTCATTAAATTAAATTAATGGTTGAGATGGAAATGGAGAGATGGATGGCTAGGATTGATTTGACTAGGTCAAACACTACTTTGACTAGGTCAAAATCCTAGTCAAAATAGACCTCTTTAGACTTGGAGTTTAAAGAGGATTAAACTCCTCCTTTATATATAGTCCTAGCCTTTCACTATTTGAAAAGTGATGAAATTCCAACACACATACACACACAGACACTCGGCTCTCTCCTCTCTCCCTCTCGTCCGCCCACTCTCTCTCTCTCTCACAAGAAAATATTTTTTCTTGTGATTTTGTTCTTGGAACAATCGAACTTAGGAGAATTAATACCGTTAATTAATAACGTGTGATTAATTCATCCTTCCCAAAATAATACTTGTTCGTTCGCTAGCACGACGTGCAAGATACGTGGGTGGATTGCATGTTACAATTTGGAGAATCTCACATACGAGATTTGGTGTAAAACGGGGAACAACGCGAGTACCGGTTAGAAGACGAAAACGACAATCGGTAGGTTCTGATTTAATTTTTCATCCCCCTTTATTTTTAATCCTATGGCCTCCATGATTTCTTTTTATGCTTTTAATTCATGAGATACACCAAACGCCCGGGAACTTCAAGGGTACACCCCTTGAACGTGTTCTTTTATTTAATTAAAAACATGATTTAATTTTTGTATTTAATTTTATACCGCACTTCTGCATTCGTGCGATTTCCCGGGACGATCCACAATCTTTCATATACCACATCAAGGAACCGGCATCCCTTGCGGATGAATTAGTAAAACAACATCCCCCATTGTGAATTTCCTCGTCGAATTCTTCCACCTAAACGAGTCCTCACCACATGAATCAGTGGTAGATGTTGTATAATCTGCGCAAACTCAAAGGTGCGTGTAACTGGCCAATCCCACTCATCCTCCCTGATAGCAATCTTGAGAAGTTCCGTCACAGCAAACCAAGTAACTGAGGGTCCCCTCGGGTATGTATGGATCAATGGCCCGTTTTGTGCCAACGGTGTTGCCATATCTTAAGATGCTCACCATTCCCGACACGAAAATGCACCCTTTCACACAGCTGGGTACGAAGTTTGATAATCTTTTTCCAGCTCCATGGCCCGGTAGCTGGGGAGATGGTCTAGATGGTGTCCTCTGCAACCTATAATTGTAGATCCGGGCAGCCTAAATAGAAGAGGACTCAAGTTGGAGAAGTTCCAAAAAATGTTTAATCATAAGTGCCCGATTAACCACATGTATACTGGAGAGACCAAGCCCCCCTTCTCGCTTAGGCCGGCACACCTGCGTCCATGCCACCTTGATTGAGCCCCATCCTATATTGCCCTGCCATAAGAACCGGTTGAACTTACTCTCTATAAGCTTAATCACCCCTTCAGGCAACAAAGAAGCGGAGCCCCAATAGATATGAAGAGAACTCAAAAACATACTTTAACTTGAGTACGTGCAACAAATGATAACAAGAGCTTACTCCACCTCCCCTATCTATGATCAACCTTTAAAAGGAGTGGAGCATAATAATACAGAGATAACCGAGAAGCAACAAGATTGAAACCAAGGTATTTGAGTGGAAGATGACCCTCTGAGAACCCAAGGAGCTCCATGATGCTATGCTTACTGCCCTCCGCAGCCTTGGAAAACAACACATGATTCTTGGCCGGATTAGCCTCCAGTCTAGATACTGCTGCAAACTCCTCAAGCACCTCCTTGAACACTCGAACTGAATGAACTGTTGGTGTATAGAACAAAAACAAATCATCAACAAAATAGAGATTAAGGAGTTTGAGCTCCTTACACCTCCCTTGAAACCCAAACTCCGTGTCCTGCTGAACACGTCCATGCAACATGACATGAGATGATGGGGAGATTCTATGACCAGCACAAAATGGTATGGGGACATCGGATTCCCTTGTCATAACCCCCGTACCCTAGCAAGATACACATGGATAGCGCCATTGAGGGCTATATAAAATTTGCATGACTGAATAACAAAACAAGGAGGAAGGTTAACGACTTCTTTTTCAAAATGTTAACGTGGCTTTCTTGACATTTTCTTTTGGTTTAAGGAGAGTTTGTGCCTAATTTTAAATTTTGCAAGGGTGAACTTGAATTTAGCTCTGTAATATTTTCTCTAAAATATTCAAAGAAATGCTTTTGTGGAAATGTGACTTTAGGTAGTTAAGATTGATTTGAAATTTTTATCAATGATGATTGTTAATTCAATTTTAATTAAATTCTGGAGAAAAATATACAAAATATTTTGGTAAGATAATTTTGGTTTTTCAATTGCATGAACCAAATGAAAAGATAAAAGATCTCAAGGTTCAAAATTAAATTTTATAAAAGACTTTTACTACAAATAAATAATACAGTAGATAAATCAATTGTAAAATTATTTTTCAATAGATGAAATAAATCACAAATAAAAGAAGACCATGAGTATTTTTTTTTTTTCTAAAATAGAGTAAAAGTTAATAGTTGACTTTTAGGAATGAAAAGTTAATGGGTTGCTTTATTTGGATTAAAAGGTGTTTTAATAGTTTTTCAAATATCAAAATTTATTTTTAGGAGGGGGGGGGGGGGGTGTTCTCGACTTCTAGTAAAATTTCCAACAAAAGAAGAAAAAAATAAAACTCAATAAACCTAAACTGAAAACAATTTTATCTGTTACAGGATCAAAGGGGGTGAGAGAGAGAAAAATCACAACAGACCGACATATTTGAGTTAAAGTTGATACATATGATTGAGATCAAGAATTGTGGTAAACTTCATTTTAGTCCTCAGTATTCGGATCTAACTTCAAATAGTTTCTGGGGTTTGCAAAAAAATTAAATTAAATATTTTTCTATTATAATTTAAATGAGAGTATTTGAAAATGCCATTTCTCTTGATACTTTCTTGAATTAAGCTAAAATAGGTTAAAAGCCGAAGTTGGTGAAAAGGTCCTTATAGCAACTTAATATACTTTTGTAAATAAAGTAAATTTATTTATAACGTTTGTGTTCTAACTATGTTTAGTATATCTCAAAAATATCACATTCCTATATATAATGATTAAAATTTATCCACCGATTAATTAGTGTTGCTGCTACGCTCACTTTTAAGAGTTGTTTTTGTAAATGGGTTCCTGCTTCTCTTGTAAGTTTTTTTTTCAAAAATGAAAATTCATCACTTTTTCCTCAAAAATAAAAAATAAAAAATCTAGCACCAATTAGGGTATGTAGGTAATTTCTCGAATAAGTTGATAATACAACCCCCTCCCCCCTTTTTTTACCAAATACTTATGGATCAACTTCTTTTTCCCTACTTATAACTATTACTTTCAAATACTCGCAACTTTTACATCTCAATCACTTATCCATTTTCCCCCAAAAACTAAGTACTTTTGAAAAAGCATACATTAAAAGTTCTCTCTTCATGAGAGTTTACATTCTCTACATGAGAATTCTGTTGCACCTGAAACACTTCTTGTAGCGTGTTTTCGCACCAGCACCATGGCTTTGGCGCCCCTTCCGGTGAGTTTTGGGCCCCAATCCATACGTTGTCGAGGCTTTACTGACATATGCCTTTGGTTATCAATGGTTGGCCTATCTCTTGCCCACATTCTACGTTCCTTGTTTTGTCTGGCTTCTTTTTTGTGTTCCGACTAACAATTATGGGTAGTTAGGGTTTCCGTCAGGGTTGTCTTTAGCAGTAGCCTTTCTTTCACTTTGGTCTGGTCAAGTAGTTCATTGCTTTAGTCTCCTTTTGTTTTTGTTAGTTGTTAGGGCTATTTAGGGTTTCTAGAAGAGCCATTTTCTTTTCTAGCGATAGCGTCTAGTTCCGTTTTGTTCCACTGAGTAGGTTATTATTTCTTGGGGCATTCGTTATTAGGCAAGATGTACTCTATATTAGAAATATATATATTGTATCTACACTTTATGTGTATAGTGTAGTGTGTATCTCTCTTAGGAAGGGAAGTATATATTATTTAGTACGTGTGTATATATTTTCTGCTAGAATCATAGGATAGGCAAGATTCATTCTTTAAATCATGGATATTATATGTTTACATATATTTTTCACTTTATGAATGAGGATATATAGTCATTTGCCCAATTTTTCATGGTATCAGAGCCTTGAAACAATTTAACCAAACACACTATGCCTTCGAACCTATATTCCGATCACATAGAAAAAAACTGATGGCCAACGATGACAAGAAGAAGGGAACTACTTCCAGAAATGATTCAACGATTACATCTCATTATACTTTGCACCCGTCTAACAACCTGGGGATGATTATTCTCCTGTTCAATTGAGAGGAGAGAATTATGATGAGTGGGCGAGATCTATGAGGAACGCCCTTTAAGCCAAAAAGAAGCTTGGCTTTATTGATGGAACTATGACTCGACCAAGTGACGATATATTCATCAGAAATCGAAGACTGGTGGATTGTGAATTCCATGCTTGTGGCATGGGTTTTTAATACAATTGAACCAAGTTTACATTCTACCATAACATATATGAGAACGTAAAAGACTTGTGGAAAGACCTACGACAAAGGTTTTCTATAAGGAATGGACCATGGGTTCAAAACCCAAAACCAGACATTGCAAACTGCAAACAAGTGGGACAAGCAGTGGTTTCGTACCATGAACGACTCAAGATGATATGGGATGAACTAGTGAATTATGATCCGATACCTCTATGTCAGTGTAGCGGATGCAAGTGCAATGTTACGACCGAACTAATGAAAAAGCAAGAGAATGAAAGAATCTATCAATTATTGATGGGTTTGGGTGATGCAGTCTTTAGGACAATGAGATCAAATATGTTGAGCATGGAGCCCAACCAAGTTTCATGCGAGTGTATTCTATTATTATTCAAGAAGAACGAGACCATAGTATTGCACAAACCAACGATGAATGAGGAGATGCAGTAGCCTTTGCAACACAAGCTGGGCAAAGTGTAAGGGCGGCAACAGTGAAGACTAAGGACAAAATTGCGCCATGCACACAATGTGGAAGAATGGGACACGAGGCCAATGATTATTTCCAAATCATCGGGAATCCAAATTGGTGGAGACATTGACCCCGAGGAGGAAGAGGGCCTGGACGCGATTGAGGTTGGACAACTATTTTTGGATGTGGGCATAGTAATGCTCGAGAAAATGTGACACAAATAGCTAGTGGTCTTGGGTAACATCAAACCGAGGGAGAACAAAGCTGATAGATGCACATTTCTTAAGGTTAACTAATGAACAATGGGTTGTGCTCTTGAACCTCTTGAGTATTCATAAGGCTGGTGCAGCAGAAAAACTCACTGGTAAGACTTATTATCATGATTGAATATTAGATACGAGAGCATCACAACATATGGATGGAGATATCGAGCTCTTGACTAGTGTGAGGAAGAGTTCACCGTGTTTGGTGGGGACTTCCAAATAGTGAGCACACCACAACAATTAAGGAAGGGACAATATATTTTGGGAAAAATATTTATTTGAATAATGTTCTATTTGTTCTTGATATGAATTATACACTTATTTTCGTTGCCCAAATAGTAAGAAAATAAACTATATCGTCACATTTTCTGACAAGCTTTGTGTGCTACAAGACCGAACTTCAAGGATGTTGATTGGAGGAAGTGAGCAGTGCGATGGTTTAATATTTTCAGAGTGGCGAGAATAACACGAGCAAATAAGGCTAATAAAACAGATGTTTGTGAGTTGTGGCAACTTACGATTGGGACATCACTCGAACCAAATTATGTCTTTTATTCCTGAAGTTAGTAGAAATAAAAGAATATATACCTCCAAAGTATGTGATTTTTGTTTTAGGGAAAAAAATGAGAGAAATGCTTGTTGAAAGTAATAAAAGAGCAGGCGATTGTTTTCGTTAATTCATTGTGACACATGGGGACTTTATAGGATTCTTGCCTCATATGGAGCAGTTTATTTTTTGACGACAGTTGATTATTTCTCCAAAGCGGTGTGGATTTATCTACTACTTGAGAAAGCTGAGGTGCCTCAGATAATTAAAATTTTTTGCGTTATGACTGAAAGATAATTCGGAAAACTCGTTAAAATCATTCGAAGTGACAATGGTAATGAATTTCTTCTTTTGAAGTCGTATTTTGTGGAAAATGAAATTATGCACCAAACCTCTTGTGTTTGGACACCCTAGAAAAATGGACGGGTGGAATGAAAACGTAGACACATACAGAACGTGGTAAGGGCCTTAAGATTAAAATTAAACCTACCCATAGTGTTTTGGGGGGAATGCAACCTGACGGTTGTGTACTTGATAAATAGGACACCTACTCTCTGCTTGATGGACAAACGCCATATGAAGTGTTTTTCTGGGAAGCTACCATTTCTTCGGAATTGTCCGCTCATAGCACGATGCTCACAGTACAACCTGAAGAGCGCATTTAGTTTCCTATCTTATGTGCATTGGCAGGCTCGTGACCAAGACAAGTTTGGGGAAGGAGCAAAAAGTGCATATTTGTCGGATATCTTTTGTGAAGAAAGGTTAGTGTGTATATGATATTGAAAAAAAATGAAAATTTTGTGTTGCGTGATATACCATTCTATGAGAGAGTGTTTCCATTTAAGAAAGACAACAAGAGAATTGATGAAACCTTGCTTCCTTGAATCTAAAGAATGCATCAGAAATACTGAGAAAGATTTACGCAGAGGATGAATCAATCAAGAATGTGTGTAACTTCCCCCAGTTGTTACAAATCTTACTCCAATGCGTGCAGCTAGCAATCTTAGTGAATGACCAGAGGGAAATGAATGGTGCCTTTCTAGAGGAGAGAGAGCAGCCATGAGATCCTAACATGACGATATGGCATGGAGTCTTTCTCGACATCTAGAAAGAGGGTAGCTGGAAGAGAGATATCTGGGACTAAGAGAACCCCCGGACCAACAACTGAATCAAGAATCCGGACGCATCAATGAGGACGAGGGCCAAAGCTCTGCTTTGGTTCACCTCCTGGGGGGTTTCTAGGGGGGCTTTTGCTCAGTATGGAGCCGCTTCCCCTGAGCCTGAAAGCTAGACGGGAATGTCCGAGCCTTACGGGTATTTGAGAATAGAAACCTTATATGTTAGCGGTAGAAGATATTGTATAGGGTTAGTGCAGCTTCTCCTTAAAGCAAAGAAACTACCGTAAACCCCTATAAGGACAAGACAGCTACAACCCTATAATGGTACATAATCCAGATGACTCTAACTATGTTGTGAATTCAATGAGTATAGATGTTTGTTTAGAGATGCATATATCATGCTCAATAGGGAGGGGGGGGGGGGGGGGGGAGGACACCATTCATGAGGTGGAAAGCGACAAAGATTCTGAAATTGGAGTGCGTAATGATGCAAATTGTGAAAATGTGTCGGATGCAGTCGAGCCACCTACTATTCTATAGTGGAACAAGAGACAATTGGTAGGGGCCTTCGGTTCAAGCAACCACCTACCAAATTCAAGGAATATGTCACATATACAACATGTCATTTGAAGGACCCCAATACACTTGCTACCGCACAATCAAACTCCTTAGGTACTCCTTATCCCATAGCTCACTATGTGTCATGTATAATTTTTCTGCAAAACATCGAGCTTTCTTAGTTGTAGTGAAAAAGGGAATTGAACCATCATGGTATTCAAAAGCAGTGAAAGATGCTAGGTAGAGAGAATCTGTGAGTAAGAAAATTAAAGCTTTTGACGACAATGGGACTTGGACTCTAGTTTCTTTACCTCTAAGAAAAACTGCGATTGGGTGTAAGTGGAAATACAAGATCAAGTACAACTCAAACAGGAGACTGAACACTGTAAGGCACGAGTGGTGATTCTGGGCAACAAACAGGCCGAGGGGTTGAATTATAATGAGACCTTTGCCCCGGTTGTCAAAATGGTGATTGTTTGTATGTTTCTTGCAATAGTGGTGGCTAAGTGATGGGAGTTACATTAAATGAATGTGCATAATGCATTCTTGCATGGAGATGTCGATGAAGAAGTATACGTGAAATTACCACCAGGTTTCACAGTCTCGACAGATGAAGTGTGTAAGTTGAAGAAATCGCTGTATGGGCTCAGAAAAGCACCACGGTGTTGGTTTTCTAAACTTGCAGCATCTTTGAAATAATATGGTTTCGTATAATCCTACTCCAATTATTCTTTGTTTATTTATAGTAGAAATGGCATTCGACTTAATGTGCTTGTGTATGTCGATGACTTGATCATAGTTGGCGATGACTCGGAGGCATTAATGAAGTTTAAGATCTATCTAAGTGATTGTTTTCACATGAAACACTTGGTATATTAGAATATTTTCTTGGAATCGAGGTTTCTCGCGGCCCAGAAGGGTTATCTTTGTGTCAACGAAATATCCAATAGACATAATTTCTGAGACAAGTTTATTGGGTTTAGAAGCCTGCATCATTTCTGATAAAACAAAACCATTTCCTAGCCTTGGCTGAAGGGCCGTTGCTTGATGATACCGAGCAATACAGACGTTTGATTGAGAGATTGATTTATGTCACTATAACATGACCCAAGCTAAGCTATTCAATGCAAAACTCACGACGAGCTCATTGGGTTGCAATACTGCGAACGGTGCTGGATTTGAAAGGAAATCCAGGACAAGGTACTGTTCTTCATTCTGATAGTGATCTGCGTCTGTTTGCCTATTGTGACTCTAATTAGGCTAGTTTCCCTTTGACAGAACAATCCTTGACGCGATATTTCGTTCTATTTGGTCGCTCGCTCATACCGTGGAAGACAAAGAGACAATATAGTGTATCTCGTTCATTGATTGAGGCTGAGTATCGCTCGATGGCTACTACTACTTGTGAATTGAAATGGTTAAAAGGACTCCTACTCTCGTTAAATGTGGCACACTACGAACCTATATGTTTGTATTGTGATAGTCAAGTAGCCGTGCATATAGTAATCAGTCATGTGTTCCACGAGCGGATTAAACGCATTGAAGTGGATTGTCACTTCATTCAGAATGAGATACAATGTGGGAATATTGCAACCTCATGTGTTCGTACTACAGAACAACTCATCGACATTCTGACCAAGGGCCTTGGTACACAACAGTTCGATTATTTTCTTCGCAGTTGGGCATTCATAACCTATACGCACTAATTTGAGGGGCAATATTAGGCAAAATGTATTCTATATTAGAAATATATATTGTATCTATACTTTACGTGCATAGTGTAGTGCATATCTCTCTTAGGAAGGGAAGTATATATTGTTAAGTTAGGTGTGTATATATTTTATGGTAGAATCATGGGATCGCAAAATTCATTCCTTGAATCATGGATATTGTATATGTAATGTTTTGCACTCTATGGAATGAGGATAGACGGTCATTTGCCCAATTTCTCATTCGTTAGTGAGTCACTTTGTGTTCTTTTATCTCCTTGTTCTAGTTTGCATTGTCTTTGTTCCCATTGCTTTGATTAGTCAATTGCTTCTTTTGGTTCTCTTTTACAGTGACGGGCGTAGGGTTCCGACCATGTAGATTGTTCATCTTAGTCTGTCGTCCATTAATGGTAATCTCAATCTATCATACCATCATGGGCGAAGGGGATAAGGAGTTAGGTAGGTTGAATAGGTCACTCAAGCTAACAGATGATGAGGAGCAAAGGCTAGTTCTTTTAGATGAGCTTTGGGACTCAGACATGAATAGACATCAACTGGCTTTGGTTGGGAACCTTTTGTTGATTAAGATCATAAAGGTTCGAGGCCTTGGCAACGTCGGTTCAAGGAATGCTGAATTTGGTCAAAGTAATAGATTTTAAGCAGATATCAGGAGGTCGATTTTTGTTGTGTTTCAACCACATTATTGATCGCAACCACGCACTAGAAGGGTGTTCTTGGAGTTTTCAGAGAAAGTTACTGACTCTTAATGTGATCCAAGTTAATGAGAACCCAGAGCATGCCGATATGCACTAGTGCGATTTTCACATGCATGTACATGATCTACCTCTGGGCAAGATGAATCATGGCATAATAATGTTCATTGGAAATAATTTTGGGTAGGTTCCGAGACATGGACATGGACGAATCAGACGGCTCGTTCGGATCTTCACTCTGTATCTGAGTGTCTCTTGACATCAATTTCCCACTTCAGAGGGGGCTGAAAATCCGCATGACTATGGGGGAGAAGCATTTAGTGTCCCTTACAAACGAATGGCTCCCAAGTTATTGCTACTTGTGCGGCTGACTCGGACACATCGCTAAGTACTGTAAGCTTCAATTTGTTGATAACTTCTCAGACCCCTGGCCTGAACTACCGTACAGGCTTTGGCTGAACTGGGAGGAGACAAGCGATAGGAAAATGGACGAGCACACCGCCAGTTATGGGCAAAATGAGAGGTTGGTGTGATATTTTCAGTAACTTTGATGCATCTAATTGGAGCGGGATGGAGAATGGGAGAACAAGTTTGAATGTGCATAGCCGTAGTGTTGAGTAGCATCTTTCTAGGACATCTCATGGAATGTAGGTCTCAGTTCAGGCCTCAACCAAGAAACATCGAAACAGGGGATGGGTATGATGGCGGAGGGGGTGACGAGTGAGGCGCATCAACAGAGTCACGCTAGGGTTCAATGCAGTAGAGGGAGTCAGGGGAGCTGTGACACCTCTAGTGGGGTGGGTGGGACCTCCAAACGACTGAACAGATGGGAACCGAGGAGTATGTTCCATCCACATTGCTAGCCCTGTACGTAGGAGGAAAAGAACCTATAGGAAGTAGTAGGATGACGATAGTTGCTGATTTGAATTTATTTAATGTCCTACTTCAGTTCATGGTGCGGAGTAATAGGGGACATTGAAGGGCATCAACAAGGGGTAAAGGGGAATGTTGAAGCCAAAAGCACCATCTTGAAGGATAAGTTGGGGTATCAGTATTATCGAGCCCAATTTGGGTTCCATTCAGTTGAGTAAGAATTGACTTTAGTTAGTTGATGAAGACTCTCTTTCGAGATTGGTAGCCCTTGCTCAGAATTATCAGGAGTTGGGGTCCCCTTGGATAGTTCGAATGCTTGGAGAATTGATTAAACTCCACAACCCTGGCCTAGACTTCATCTCTAAGATGAAGTGCAACATTAGGACATGTGAGAAGGTCAAAGAAAAATTATCTCAAATAATAATTCAATTTAAAAAAATAATAAAAAGATGCTAGAATTTATCTCAAATATAAATAAGTCTAATTTAAATTAATTATTATTTATATAAAATAAATATTATCTAAAATTTTTAATTTAAAAAAATAAATTTATAATTTATATAAAAATTAAATTTAACTAAGAATTTTATTTTTTTTAAAGAAAAATATTTCTTATTGTTTTTAGGTATTAAAATATTTTCAGACAAATAATAATTCAATTTCAAAAAACAGTAAAAAGATCCAAGAAATTATATAAAATAAAATAATTGTAATTGTAATATTATTTTATTATATATATTAAAATAAAATTTCTCTACTATATTTTTTTAAAAATAAATTTTATTTCTTACAATTTGTGGTAAAAGTTTATCAAAATATTTAGACCAAATAATAATTCAATTTTAATAAATAGTAAAAAGATGGTAGAATTTATCTCATATATATATATATTTAACATTTAAATTAATTCATTATTTATATAAAATAAAATTTATCTAATACTTTTTTACAAAATAAATAATTATTTCTTATAGTTTGTTGTCAAATATTAAAATATTTTCAGTCAAATAATAATTCAATTTCAAAAAATAAAAAGAGTGCCTTGAAAATTTCTGAAATAAAATAATTGGAATTTAAAATTTATTTAATTATATATACTAAAATAAAATTTATCTTATTTTTTAACAAATAAATTTTATGTCTTTAGTTTTTGGTCAAAGTTTACTAAAATATTTTTAGACCAAATAATAATTCAATTTCAAATGATGCTAGAATTTATCTCAAATATAAGTAATTATAATTGAAATCAATTCATTATTTATATAAATAAAATTTATAATATATTTTTATTTAAAAAATAATTCTTTTTGTTAGTTCGTTGGCAAAGTTATTAAAATATTTTCAAACACGAGTCAACCTTAATTTTGATCAATTTTTCCTCTAATTTTGTTGGGGCATGTGAGTTTTTCCTCCCAAAGTGGGGAGTTAACGACAGTTTGTGGGCATGTGCCTTCTGCCGTTAACTCGGGACGTATTGGATATAAGATTATAGAACAGTACCTAACATGAATGCACATGTAATACAATAATGAGACGAATGTAGCTTTTCTAACCTTCATGGTAGTGCCAAATTAGATGGTCAAAACTATGCAATGTGGTATAGAAAGTTTCAATATTTCTTGCATCACAAGAAGATTCTAGATCATCTCACCACTAGCATGCCTGAGTCAATAGAGCCTGAAAATGGACAAACTGCCAATATCATCGTAACTCGAATGCGTACAATAAGTGGGGGGATCAAGATTTACATGCGTGCTTTACTATGCTAAGCTGCATGCACGATAATCTGATTCGTGAATATGAGAAGTATCCAACGGCCAAAGAGTTTTGGGAAGTTTTGAAGGTCGCATATGGTAGCACTTCGGCTACAAGACTAAGGGCAGTAACCCTTAGGTTCAAATTAATACGTTCTTGACCCAAAACACTCGATGATCCAATATCTTGATGTGATGAAGGATACGATTCGAGAACTCCAGAATGCCGGCACTGAGCTTAGTGATGAATAATAAGTTTTGGCAGTCCTTAAGTTGCTACTTGAGCAGACTTGGGGACACGTGAAGCTGGTGCTAACGCACAATGAGCAAATAAAAATATTCGACAGTGTCTCCAGTCATCTGAAATTTGAGGCTGTTCGTAGAGAATCTGAACGTACTCAGCAGGCTACCTTTGTCGCACATGCAGGTCAGCGCAAACCCCATAAAAGCAAGAGATGGAATAAACTGATTGGTGCAAGATAGAGCAAGAGCCATAGCCAAAGCAAGAACTTGTCCCTATAAGGTTACAAGGCTATGAAGTGTTATCTAGAAAAGCGGAGTGGAAAGAAGAACGTGGTAAAGGCCAAATGCTATAACTGTCAAAAGATGCGTAACTTTGCTCGTGTTGCACTGAGATAAAGAAGGTAAAACCTAACCCAAGTGTAACGTGTGGATCGGCCCGGGAGAGGTACGGCAGAAGCGCGGGAAGTTGTGTAATAAAAATATGAGGCATAAAACAATAGAATTTAAAGCATACATCGTTCATGCATAGCGGATCAAGGGGCGTGCCCTTGATTCTCCCGGGTGTTCAGTGTATCTCATGTTCAAGAATGACATAATATGGAGGCCAAAGAATTTGGAGAAGAAGAAACGTAAAGAGGAAACATTACCCTCGTAGTCTTCTTCGTTCGGCTACACGCGTTATTCCCTGTTTTGCCATCAAGATCTCAAAGTAGAGACCCACTAAATCGTCCACATGCTTCACCAGATAGTAGCGAACTCTCGTGCTAGCAGGAAGTTGTTTAGGAGAGAAGAGACATCATTACAACGCTATTGATTAACGCTATTGACGTTCTAATATTCTACCTTGAATTAATCAAGAAAAACAAAGGAAAATTCTTGGAGAGAATAATGAGGGTGGACGAGAAAGAGAGAGAGTTTTGAGATGACAAAAAGTGTAGAGATTAGTATGTGTGTGTGTATGTGTGTTTTGAGTATTTACAGAAAACATAGTTTCCTATTCCTACTCAACCTCTTCTAAAGAGGCACACTTGACTAGGATTTTGACCTAGTCAAATCCTAGTCAACCTAGGCTTTGATTAAGTCAAATTGATCATGGCCCTTCATCTCATCAATCTCTAGATCAAATCTCACCCATCCATCTTTGATGGGCTTTATGGAATGGGTCTATTTAAATCTAATTTAAATAGTCCAAAGGTCCAATGGACTTATATTAAATCTTATTTAATGTTCCAAGCCCACTAATTAATTCACCATTTTTATCTAATTAAATGGGAAGCCCATGCTTATTAAATCCATAAATTCAACTTATAAACTCAAGCCCGATTAATCCAACTAATCCATGAAAGCTTAAATGTCCAAGAAGTATAATTTAATCCTATTAAATTAAACCTTCTCCCCGAGTTAATTCCAAATAATTCCTTTCACATCCGGTGAAGCGGGTGTGACTCTTTAGATTCACCCTCAGCTAGACTTGGACCTACTTCTTGCTATCTCATAATCAAAGTAGTCCGTCACCATGGGTGGTCGTCTAGCAACGGTCCATGGCACTAGAGATTAGGTGAATATATGGCATGACATTTAGGCTCTGAGTTACATATAGGTACGGTCCTACTGTTGCTTGTCTTCCGGCCTTAGTATAGGGCATGAAATAGGATGTCGGTTCCCATCATTGACTTAGCCATTTATGCTTCAAACTTGAGATGGGTTTAACTCTATGATTGATGTAGGAAAATCCTTTCCCACTCAGTTAAGTGCTATGACCATAGACTTTGAGAGTCTAAACCATCTCAGAGCGCATAGGAGATCTCACTGTCATAATCTTTGACAGGGGACAGATCCTATCTTGGAATCCACCGTCCTCTCTACGTACTCCAACTACACTGAACAAAGCCTATGATGGCCATGTATTATGACACGATCACCGCTTGCTAGATTCAAGATACAACCTTCGTATGTAAGCGACTGTCGTGATTCCTCAAGTCCGAGGACTAATCCCGTACTATCGAAATCGGGAATACGAGTCATACCGACCAAGCCCATATGCCTTCCATACGATGATTCCCGTGAGTCACCCCAGTCAGCCGATACCCTTGTCAACTAACCACTAATATTGCATAGACGTCTAACATCTGTCACTGATGAAACATGGTACTCATCTAATAAATGTAATCCTTAGTGAAAGTCTATATAGGACCCTCGAAACCCAATCTCTAGGTCCTCGACTTGGAGTGTTTCAGACCTATCTACAGATGTTGCTTCCATGACCGCTAATCTATGTGCAGTCCAACTTCTTGGATTCATTTGTTCGGTTTTTGAGTGTTTGTTGTGACATCGAAACGACGTTCAATGCTAGCAGTAAGCACAACAAACTAATTTTTTTCAATGATGAATCCTTACTACATTTATCAACATAATATTACTTTCGTTCAAAGATTGACGAATGGTTCTCAGAACAGCCAACCGCATTGACTTTCTGGTCATTTTTTCTAACAATCTCCCATGTGACCATTATGCCAATTACCCACTCTGTTCAGAACCCTCTAAGCATGAGTAATCTACGATACCGACTAAGGTCTCGTGAGTCTGTTGTATTTCCTTGCCGAAGCAATACAGTCTAACCGTGTTACCTCTGTCCACCATCATCGCCTGGAGATGATGGTTGTCTAAGAATTTTTTGTGGATCTTGTGATGAGATCTCGGGCCATAACTATTGCCATAGCTTGGTTGTCCGCCATCTAGGCGACCATCGGCCTGTCGTGCTAGGCACCACGTCCAACTTATGGATGTGGTTTTCATCCTTAACCACTACCCAATGTAATCATCATTGAGCCTAACTGTGCATACTTTTGAGGCTAATCATTTTTCACTATGCTCTAGAAGCTAGTATCGTTTTAACCTTCCAAAACAACTCTCCACAGATGGTGCATCGAGATCACATCTTTAATCCTTATTCAGGTACTAAGATTGTTCTTGATTGCTGTCTTGAACCCCTCAGTGCATTACCGATTTCTGTTGAGTCACGCAAGAGGCATACTCAACAACGGATCCAATGCACCGAGTAAACATATCGCATGCTTTTCTAGGGTTAAGACGTAGGAGATACTCAACATCCAAGCCTTCTCATTAGTCTACCGTGATTAGTCTTGAATGGCTTAATGCTTTAATTCATAGTATCTAAACTTTCTCATCATTCTAACCACGACTGTGTCTCAAAAAGCTTATCCCTCTACGTATCTGAGCTGTCTCATCACTCTATCATGACTGAGTCTTTGAACAACTCAATTCATGATATATATGTGAGAACCCTAAAATATCATGGAGAATTTTCGTGAGCGACGGTTGTGCTTTAGTGATTCATAAAGTCTTGAATTCATCCATGATGAACAGTATATTACACACTTAAACACCTAGAACACAATTTCTATTCCTACTGATCACCTACGTCGTTCAAGACCGAGTTTATACTCCGTATGAGCTCGTTAAATGATTATTCCAGTTATGCGGTGTTTCAAACCTTGTTTGAAGTTTCTAGCGGATTCTATGGCTGCTCTCCATAAATCACGTTCCGCAGGTTGCTTCGAGCACAATCCAAATTTGACTGAAGTTATCCTGATCACTCGTACTTTTACAACATTCAGGTTCGTTCTTAAGGGCACTGGAATATGATCAGTTTAAGTAAGAAATGCGATTATGAGCAACGTTAGCATTATTCTGTCATAAACCTGTACAAATCAGACACCGAGTCTAATTTGTCTCCCACTAGTCCTTTGACGTATGTAGGATCCTCCTACATTCTCAAGGACTTTGTTGGGACACAGGCTTGCCAAACCATGGCACGATAGTGCGTGACTCCTAGCAAAATGCCACGTTCCTCTCGTTGGAAATGTCCGAGTCCACGTCTACACGGGCTAAGATAATTTGGTGAAACTTCGATCGTGTTCTGTCCAACGAGGCCCGGTCGCTCCCTTTATCAGCGCCCGTCATACTTGGCCTTTACAAGAAGCATTTCGTTGAGAATTCCATTCTCAACTAGATGCTCAAGATCTCCCACTAAATACAAGGCCTTTTCGATCCTATCGAAACAAGTTTAATTTTGCCACCATTTTCAGTTCACCACCTCAAGTGTAATTCCCAAACCTCCTATGGGACTTTTGGAATTTTGAACCCTCTCATGGTCTTGTGTATTCAGTAACCTACAGTTGTCTTACTGGATCCCATCCAATAGACTATTTGGCAAGCCTACTTTGTCCAACAAAGCACGTTCAGATTTTTACTTCTTCAGAAAAGACTTGTAAATTCAGTCAATTCGAATCGTCTATTTCTAGATTCATCAAACTTTCTAATTTGCTCATCTTTAATAAGAGGAAACCGCCCTAGCTGTTGCGGATGCCAAATCTATAAGTTGGTCTTGATTAATCTATTTAGATCATTTGAATTTTGAGTATTCATAAACCTTTTATGGGATGGTGTTCTAAGAATTTATGTGTAAACGCTAGCAAACATGAATCAATATTCAGTAATTTTGTTGATCAAATATATATGAAATAAAACCTTTGTCGAACAACGAGACATACTTTTGATCATGCTAGGTTACGTAATTCCTATAAGCTATCCTAACATGATCACGATGGCCTTTTTAGCAATGGCCTTGCCATTGTTGAATCCTAGAACTGTTATTGGCCTTCTAATCCTTATCACCTCCTGCAAACCACCTGCAGATTTGTGACAAGAACGGTATCCAATACCAAACAGAGTAAAGTGATCATATCAATACTCAATATCAAATTTTACCTTCATTGGAGAGGGGTTTAGGACACTCCCTCTTCTAATGGCCCTCTTTACGGCAGTAAATGCATAAGTTCTTAGGAATCTATGAACTTGAATGTTGAATCCTTTTCCTGTTTCCTTTACCGCTGCCTTGCGGTGTAATAGGAACAACACTAGAAGTGCTAGCAGCTGATGTCACCTTAGCCTTCTTCCTCTTTTGGCGTCTGGCACCCTTGCCTTTCGCTATAGAGGTTGAAGCCTCTCTTACTAGTACCAATGGCATTGATTTTACAATCGTTTCCTCGTACTAGACAAACATAATTATCAACCTATGAAGATCTCTTTCAAGCTCATCCATGTTGATAATAAATGGTTCGTAGGAGGGAGGAAGAGACTGAAGGATCACATCAATGTACGTCTCTATTTAAGGACCGACGTGGAGGTCTTTTGAGCTTCTCTACTAGGGATAGCATCATCACTCCATGTTCTTTGTACAAACGTCCCTTTCGTCATTTTAGCTCCAAAAATGCCTTCGTTGCATTATATCCTACATGTTGGTCCGGGACCGCATAGACATTATGCAATTGAAGCATAATTGAGCCAACATCATTATATCCTACTTGTCGATGGTCGTCCTTCAACTTCTTGAACGCCAAGTATTGCTTTAGTTGTCGACCCCTCCTGCAAGGGTTGTGAAACGTCCTCATTTGGCATGTGAGTTAAGGTTTTGGAAATCTAAAACCATCTTAAGATTTCACAGTCAATTCATGTAGTTGGTTCCATTAACTAGCCTCTAGTAATGCACTTGGTGGATACTTAGACATTCACAATATATATAAAGCATAAAATAGTAAGCAGAATGAAGTAATATTAATTTAAGTTAAGACTTAGTCTTTAGTGCTTAACCTCTCCCAGTATTTCTACAAAAGCCCATCATTCTCAAACGGAATTTCGGGAAACGGATTCCTAATGGGCTTGGGGTCCACAAGTGAAATTATCCATACCCCGCTTTTACGATTCGCATGGAAAATAACCTTGTGGGGGGTATTCCATACTATTCTCATCCAATAAGATCCCCAAGATATTTTGTCTCACCTTTTCACGTGATCCCCAAGACTCCAAGCGAATCACATTATTCAGGCGTTAGACCCAACCCATCAACTGAATCATAGCACCCACTGCTACACCCACAACTCATGAGACAGGAAACATGAGTGTATTCACTTCGTTCATAACAAAGTGTAGCTTTTTTTTTTTTCAGGACAAAAGACGTGTCACAACTCATGAGACCATGCAATTGACTGAAACTAGCTTCATAACTTTTGTCATGGATGGAAGGTTTGGACGAAAAAATTAGGTTCTAGTCCATTTATTAGGGGTCTAATATTTTGACTTGGTCAAATCTAATTAAGAGTTTTGATAGAACGAGATCTCATCACATAATAAGTGTTTTGCATGCATAATTGTAGGAATATTCTAAGCATAAATGTAAACATACATGAAGCATATAAAATACTCAAAGCATATAAAACGCATCACATGCAAAATAACACCTAGCACACCCTTATAGGATGATCACAAGCCCAAACCTATGCGACCCACTAAGCCCGCAGTGGACCTATGGTCAATCTAAGGATATGCTTACGCTATTACAAGTTTTATAACCCATTACATGCAATGGGCCTTGTAAGTCCTCTTCATCTTCTAGGGCTCTCCATCATGGGCCTACACCGGGCCTCTTCTACATGGATCCTCCGTGGGCCAACCGATGGCCTCCTCCATGGGCCTCGAAGGGCTTGGGCTTATCTTCCCTTGCAGCTTTTATTTGCAAAAATAAAACCATAAATAACATGCAAAATAAAAACACCAAACATTGAATAATGGTGCAACCTATGCACAACGATTTTTGTTGGAAATTCTTTTCCATAATTAACAAGGCAATATTAATTCTAGGAAATAACCAATCTCAACCAAAATTAAAATGCCCTAAGTTAATCAGTTCAATAAAATTCCCAGAATAATATAAAAAATCAAATTTTAAGAAACACACTTAAAACAACGAAAACCCAAAAAGCAGCCCAACACTGGCGGCCAGGCGCGCACGCGAACAGGCGCCTGCACGCGTGTGGGCGAGGGGCGCACTCCTCGCGCGGCCGCTGTGCGGCAGCAAACGCACACATGCGCAGTGCGCATGCCTGGGCCCGTGCGTGTGCAGGCGCGCGCTTGGTGCCTAGTGCGCAGCCTGCCGACTGGTACCTTGTGTTTTTCATGTCTTAACGTCTTTTCTTGCAATTGATTTTCTGAAGCACAAAAGTCGTTAATTCAAGATTATAACTAGATATTCAAGAATCCCAAAATCCAATCTTTTTTCAATATTAACACATGTCAAAATCTACACATGCTCATACTATACAAATAACCATGATATCCAACATAATAAACATGCAGAAATTTAATGCGAAATTTTACACGTGAATTTTGATCATTGGTGCAACCATTGCAAAAATTAATTCTTGTTAGGAAACCCTTTCCTCATTAACAAAAGAATATTTATTTTAGGAAATTTCAAATCTCAATAAAAAATAAATATCCCAAGTCAATGGGTTCGAAAAAACGCAACAAATATCATAAAAAATGTTTAGGAAAAACAATATTGAAAAATGAGCCAAAGACGGAAAAAAAAATGGAAGACGGCACCGTCCGGCCTGGTCAGGCGCGCGCTGGGTGACCTGGCACCTGCTTGCACGGGCGCCCGGCCGTGCCCCTGCGCGCGCGGCCAGCATGCTGCTGTTGCCAGTATACCATTTTTCTCCCCCTTTTGCTATTTTCATGCTATTTTCTGAACCCCAAGATAATTCCAATTGAAGAATATATATATATACACATTCAAGAAATCCAAGATAAAAAATCTCATGCAAAATTTAACGCCAAAGAAGATCTACGCTAAACATGCTTCAAACGTAAATTGAAACACGTTAAACACGCTTAGACACATGTATAGCACTTAGACTTCTAGGCCTATACACCTAAACGGGCACTAATACCACTATAACATGTGGATCGGCCCAGGAGAGGCACGACGAAAGCGCTGGAAGTTGCGTAATAAAAGCATGAAGCGAAAAAAATGGAATTTAAAGCATACATCGTTCATGCATAGCGGATCAAGGGGTGTGCCCTTGAAACTCCCGGGCGTTTGGTGTATCTCATGTTCAAGAAAGACATAACATGGAGGCCATGGAATTTGGAAAACAAGAAACATAAAGAGGAAATATTACCCTCGTAGTCTTCTTCATTCGACTAAACGCATTGTTCCCCGTTTTGCCACCAAGATCTCAAAGTAGAGACCCTCTAAATCGTCCACACGCTTCACCGGATAGTAACGAACTCTCGTGCTAGCAAGAAGTTGTTTAGGGGAGAAGAGATATCGATACAACACTATTGATTAATGGTATCGACGTGTCTAATGTTCTACCTTGAATTAATCAAGAAGAATAAAAAGAAATTCTTGGAGAGAATAATGAGGGTGGACGAGAAAGAGAGAGAGGTGTGAGATGACAAAAAGTGTAGAGATTAGTGTGTGTGTGTGTGTTTTGAGTATTTATAGAAAACATAGTTTCCTATTCCTACTCAACGTCTTCTAAAGAGGCACACTTGAGTAGGATTTTGACCTAGTCAACCTAGGCTTTGATTAAATCAAATTAATCATGGCCCTTGATCTCATCAATCTCTAGATCAAATCTCGCCCATCCATCTTTGATGGGCTTTATGGAATGGGCCGATTTAAATATAATTTAAATAGTTCAAAGGTCCAATGGACTCTATATTAAATCTTATTTAATATGCAAAGCCCACTAATTCACCCTTTTAATCTAATTAAAAGGGAAGTCCATGCTTATTAAATCCAGAAATCCAATTTATAAACTCAAGCCCTATTAATCCAATTAATCTATGAAGGCTTAAATCTCCAAGAAGTATAATTTAATCCTATTAAATTAAACCTTCTCGCGGAATTAATTCTAAATTAATTTCTTTCACATCAGGTGAAGCGGGTGTGACTCTTTAGGTTCACCCTCAGCTAGACTTGGACCTACTTCTTGTTATCTCATAACCAAAGTAGTCCGTCACCATGGGCGGTCGCCTAGCAACGGTCTATGACACTAGAGACTAGGTGAATATGTGGCGTGAACAATTAGACCCCAAGTTACATACAGGTACGGTCCTACTGTCGCCTGTCTCCCAGCTTTAGTCTAGGTTATGGAATAGGATGTCAGTTCCCATCCTTGACTTAGGCATCTAGATGCTTCAAACTTGAGATAGGTTTAACTCTATGATTAACGTAGGAAAATTCTTCCCACTCAATTAAGTGTTGTGGCCATAGACTTTGAGAGTCTAAACCATCTCAGAGCGCATAGGAGACCTCGCTGTCATAATCTTTGACAGGGGACAAATCTTATCTTGGAATCCACTGTCCTCTCTACATACTCCGACTGTACTAAACAAGGCTTATGATGTCCATGTCTTACGACACGATCACCGCTTGCCACACTCAAGATACAACCTTCGCATGTAAGCGACTGTCGTACTGAGCAAGCCCATGTGGCTTCCATATGGTGATTCCCGTGAGTCACCTCAATCAGTCGACACCCTTGTCAACTAACCCACTAATATTGCATAGATGTCCAACGTCTGTCACCAATGAAACACGGTACTCATATAAGACCTTCGATGCGCAATCTTGAGGTTCTCGACTTGGAGTGTTTCAGACTTATCCACAAAAGTTGGTTCCATGACCGCCAACCTATGCGCAGTCCAACTTCTTGGATTTATATGTCCGGTTTGTGGGCGTTTGTTGTGACATCAAAACAACGTTCAATGCTAGCAGTAAGCACAACAAACTCATCGTTGCCAATGATGAATCCTTACTACATTAATCAACATATATTACTTTTGTTCAAAGATTGACGAATGGTTCTCAGAATAACCAACCACATTGACTTTCTGGTCACCTATTCTAACACCAAGCTGTTCAATTTTTTTTATTTATGCTCACATGTTTTTGGGGTAATACTCATCTTGGTTGGATTGTAGATACAGGCGCAAAAGAACATGTAACAAGGGATCGAGCTGGATTTGTAGATCACCATCGAGTGCCAACACAAGAGGAGGACCTTGGAATTGGTTCATACCAACTCAGGCTCAGCATTGGGCGTGAGCTACTCCGTACTGACGTGCAATATGCACCGAGCGTTCGATGTAATTTAGTTTCAGTTACTGCATTGATAGGACATAGTTTTTCTTTTCTGTTTGAAAATATGAGTTTGTCTATTTATTTTGGCAGAGACCTCTATGGCTTAGGATTTATGACCAAATGGTTTTTTCATGCTAGAGTTAGGGCATTTCTTATATTGTTTCTTTTTATGATAATATCTATGTTAATTGCATGCGAGATTGGGACACATTAGGACAAGAAATGATGATTAAGTTAGCTCAAGAAGGCCTATTAGGTCTCTCGCGAAAGTCAATCTTCCTACATGTGAACCATGTTTGGGAGGAAAAGCCTGCCGAAAGCCTTTTGGGAAGGCTAAGAGGGCTACTCATCTTTAGAGTTAGTCCACTCGGACATATGCGGGCCAATGAATGTGAGAGGACATCATGGTGCATATTATTTTCTCACTTTTATTGATGATTATTCGCGCTATGGGTCAGTATATCTCTTATCTCACCGATCAGAAGCGCTTGCCTATTTTAAGCAATTCTTAGTAGAAGTTGAGAATCAAAGAGATACGAACCTTAAAGTTCTAAGAACTAACAGAGGACGAGAATATCTTTATGAGCAATTCAAGCAAATTTTGTGCGGAAAAAACAATCATGTGATAATTGACAATTCCACATATTCCAACAAAATGGGGTTGCAAAGTGAAGGAATCATACACTTCTGGAAATGGCCAGATCAATAATGGCGCAAGCAAATCTTTCAATATCATTTTGGGAGATGCGATTGTGAATATTGCCTACATCTCAAACCGTGTGCCCTCCAAATCTGTTCCTTCGACTCCCTATGAACTATGGCATGACAGAAAGCCCAACTTAGAGGGCTTACACCCAAGGGGGTCGGCAGGGTTTATTCATAGTCCCTCTCATAAAGATGGGATATTGGGGTCGAAGGTAAGCAAACTTATATTTATAATATATTGTAAGCACTCCAAGGGCTATGTGAAGTCCGGTCAACACCCTGATAGAGGAATGATGGAATTGAGTCCCACGATATAGATTTACTCGAAGAGATTTCCCGAGCATAAGTGAAGTCAAAGGGGATCTTGAACTATACGAGTTACGAGATCCTCAGGGAGCGTATCTATCTCTAGCGAGGGTGAGACTCCACACTCTTACCCAACAAATGACGGGGATAATGAAGCGACCCCAAATTAAGTGGGAGTTGTTCAATAGAGAAACATAACTCTCAAAATCCACAGATTCGAAGAAGCAAACATGGAGGAATACCCCATCGTCAATACGAGATTGAGGGGGACTCTTTTGTGTGTGCTTTTGTGGATGTGGATGAACCAACTACTTATGAAGAAGTTGTGACTTCACTGAATGCAAAAGAGTGGATAACATCAATGGAAGAAGAGACGTGCTCTATGGCTAAGAACAATGTTCGGGAGCTAGTTGATCTTCTAGCTGGGCGTAAGACCATTGGTAATAAGTGGGTTCTAAAGGTCAAACGTAAGGCAGATGGAAGCATCGACAAGTTGAAAGCTCGAGTGGCGAAGGGTTATACCCAACAAGAGGGTGTAGATTACGATGAGACATTCTCTCCAGTGGTGAGGTTCGGCTACTTCTAGCCATTGTTGCCCACCTAGATCTGAAACTATATTAGATGGATGTAAAGATAACATTTCTCAATGGAGAATTGGATGAGGAGATCTATATGGATCAACGTAAAGGTTTTCATGAAATGGGACAAGAGCGCTCAAATGTTCCATTTATGGTCTAAAACAATCATCCAAGCAGTGGTACTATCAATTTCATCAAGCTATCACCTCGTTAGACTTCACGATGGTTGAGGAGGATCATCATGTGTATGTAAAATGAAGTGGAAAGAAGTTCTTGATTCTTTCACTATACGTGGGTGACATTTTATTGGCAGGAAATGACATGGAGATGATTGTCGCCACTCAGAAGTGGCTGTCCTCAACATTTGAGATAAAGGATATGGAAGAAATTGAGTCCATACATGGTGTTAAGATACACCAAGATCGCTCTAAGAAACTTTTGTGCTTGTCTCAAGAGACTTATATCAAAAGGATCATAGAGCGATTTCGTATGCACAATGCTAATCTTGTTGACACACCCATGGATAAAAGTTGTATTCTTAGCAGATAATTGTGCCCTAAGACAGAATAAGAAAATAAACACATGGCTAAGGTTCCATATGCTAGCGCTGTGAAGTTTGATGTACGCTATGATGTGTACTCGACCAGACTTGTGCTTTGCAGTTGGAATCGTGAGCAGGTATCAAAGTGATCATGGGCCCGACCACTGGGTAGTGGTCAAAAGGATACTTAGATATCTGAAAGGAACAAGTTATCAAGCTTTGTCCTACCATGGGGGAAGTTTAAAGCTAGTTGGATATAGTGATGCTGATCTATCAATGGATAGAGATAAACCCCAATCTACATGGGTATATGCATTCTTGCTAGGAGGCGCTGCTATGACTTGGTGTAGGAAGAAACAACCTTGCATCTCTTTGTCCACCATGGAAGTAGAATATGTGGCTTGTACATCAGCAGTCCAAGAGGCTATTTAGTTGAGGAGATTCCTCAAGAGTCTGCGCATTTCGGCGGATGTTGATGATACTGTTGTGATCTATTATGATAACACAACACTATAAGATATGCGATGGACCCCAAGTACCACGGGAGGACTAGGCATATAGATACCAGATGTCACTTCATTCATGATAGTATTTCGCAAGACCAAGTGTTCTTAGGCATATTCCTAATAATGATATGATTGCAGATTCCTTTACTAAGCCTTTGCTTAGAGTGGGACTTCCAAGGCATGTGAGTAGTATAGGATTGTGTAGGACTTGAGTTTTGAGCCTGCAAGAACAACTTTTTTTTTTTGTTTAAATCAATAAGAATATGTGATTCTTGTTTTTATCAGAGTACTTTCTCTATTCTATTTATATGTGTGAATGTCACCAAGCTTAGATTGACCCTCTCACATGGGTAATCATCCTGGCGCTATGATAGCAAGGAGGATGAGGCTTAGAAGGATCACTTCACATAATTTAGTCATGTGAATGACCGCCTTCGCGCTTTAGAAGTGGTGGAGATTAATCTATAACTAAAATCTCCTTAGCTAAAGAGCTAGGATGAGATCATGCGTGATCGACTATGAAGTATGTCCAAACTTCATAAAAGTTTGTTCACAGATGAACGTACGAATCGCTAAAAGACATTAAGAGGGTGATCTGTTTGGTGGTAAACAACTTAGGCGCTTGGATAGCAACTGAACTCAGGTTCATATGATGTTAAGAATAGTTACATGCCCAAGTTGAGTGGTAGCTCCATCATAGCATGTATTCATACTACACGTGCATTAAGACGACCTACTATGGGGAGTGACTAAGTAGGTCCCTGTTTCATCGCTGTGTGAGCCCATACCACCTCTTGTACCCTTTGGGACTCTGGACCATGTCATGAGGTGTAAGCTTGAATGCTACTTTAGCATGTTATCCAATGGCCTCGAGTGATGTAGTCTGTCGCAGCATGTCTACAAAAGCTGTCAAGGCCAAACTGATTGATGTGAGAGGCCGAGGAAGAACTAAGGTGGTGATGCACTTATGTTCCATTGTTCATAGCCCGGGCGACTAAGTTGAAAAATGTCTGACTAGTCATGAACATAGAAGCATATTTGAGAGGGTAAAGCATGCTCCATTTATTCATTGAGGGATCTAGAGATGCTTGATCAAGTCCCACCACATGTTAGTTTTGGTGATAGCATAATATAACTCTCCTCACACTTCTTTTTTCTCGCTTGGTTGCACGCCTTACTCCCTATATGAAAGAGGGGATGAGAGATGAGAAACTTTAGATTGGAGAGGCTATGCCGAATATGTATAAGTGGGAGATATTGGATATACATCTATATTTTAAGAGTTTTGAAGTCTCCCAAAGTTGTGGTTGGGAGGATTCCTCTTGGGTATAGAGTTTGTATTCTCCTAAACTCCTCTTCTGCACACTTATAAAAAAGTTGCTTCTATGGATCCAAACAAGATATCAAATTCTTTGTATATTCTCTCAAAGCCTCGCGGTAAATACTCCCTCTATTCTCTCTTGGAGAATCACCAAAGTTTCCGAAGGTTTAAGGCGTGTAAACTTAGGTGGATAGCTTTGGTACCAATTTGCTTGGAGGAGAAGAGGGTGCTCGTGACAAGGCTTGGAAGGGACATGCTTGTAGGTCCACGAGCTTGTAGGCTAGCCACAAAGGTCCGGGATTCATTGACTAATTCCGCTGCATATTGACATACCAAAATATTGAGGTAATCACCGAAACTCTTTATGTGCAATATGTATTAATGTGTGACACATATGTACATTATTTCCAACATGACCAAAAGAGACAAAAATCATATTTTATGGAACTAAAAACAACACATGCCAGGATTGTAATACCAAAATAAATAATGATTGTTTTTAATGGTCCCAAAAAGATATTTTATAGTCTACAAAATTGCATCAAAAGCGATAGCTAATCGTATTAAGTCTTTCCTTGACGATATCATTTATATGACCGTTTGATCCAGATAGTGTATTGATTGCTAGTGAGTTGAACCATTTTTTATCCTACAAATATACAGGGAACGTTGGTCATTTGTCACTGAAGCTGGATCTCAGTAAATCTTGCGACCGCGTGGAGTGCAAATCTCTTGGACAAGTGCTTATTGGATTAAGCTTTCATCCAAGTTTTTTCGGTGCTTTAATTATGTAATGTGCCACAACCGTTTAATCCACTAAAAAAATACTTGTTATATTGATAATGGATTTATCATACACTTCTTTAGTTGATTATGTAAGTATACCGAGCATTTGATCATGCAATTATCTTGCAACAAACCCTCATCCACTTATAAGTGTATATGCTTATATGTTGGAACAAAAGCTTGAAAATATATAATGCACTCATTCATGTGTAGCTTATCTGTTGGAACAAAAGCTTGAAAACATATAATGCATTCGTTGATATAGAATGGTAATATAAGAGTGAAGTTAATATAACTAATATTTGTGAAAATAACTGCGGAAAAAGTATTATCATCGAACATAAAAATAGACACGCGATGAACATAACGATCATCTTAAAAATTCCAATATTAACCGTGGCGAAAATAAGTTGTTATATGCTTGTTGCACTGTATTCAATTGTGGGCGTCGGTGATTTGCTAGTTGTTTGGTTGCTGCATATTAACATTTCTTGAGTATGTAATTGTGTTATATGAACTTGTATTTCATCTTTATTTGGCTCCCAAAATATGTAAAAATTACATTTTTTGTTGAAAATAAAGCTTATTTGAACTGTCTCTTAATTATAAAATTTTGACTTCTACTTTTTTTCCATAAGAGCATATTATATTGTTGCATTTTATTATTGCTCCATTAATATACATGATGTTTTGTTGTGGGTGAGGCAGAAATTTAGTTGAACCTGCCTTGAGAGGAAATTTGGTGTGATTTTTGTTAGTTTTTGTAAATTTTGGATTGTCAAAACTCTTTTATTGGCAAATAAAAGTGCCTTTCAATGGCTACTTCATAGGAAATATTGCCCACTGATCATGACTCGAGAAGACAACGCAAGGCTCTTACACATACATGAAAATCATATAAAGGTGTAACGTATGTTAAAACTAACATCTATTAATTTGACAAAAACCAAAAAACAAAAATGTTGATTCTAAGCTAACATGCACATATGCATTATATAAATGTCGTATTAATATGGGATATATGGAAAAGTTCCCAATCCCAAGTATTTCAATTATCTCAAATTCAGCATAGAAAGGCGAACTGGGAACAAATAAATTGCACTTCTTTTCAGGGATAAAAGCAATTTAACCTATATGATATAAGAAATGAGTAAAAATCCTTTGACGAAAAAATAATTAGCAAATTACCTCTTGTAATTTTAAAATGGAGCAAATTACCCCCTGTGTTTTCCCTGGATAGGGGTAATTTACTTTAATGGTAATTTACTAATTATTTTTTCACAAAAAAGTTTTTTGCTCATTTATTATATCACCGGGGTAAATTGCATTTATCCCCTTCTTTTCATAATGGCTAGTGGAGAGAGGGGTTTAAGTGCTTATTTCCATAGCTGAAGGGATTAAAGAGTGAGTTTAGAGTAATAGTTAGGTGAGTAAAGTGTAAGTTACATTGGGACAATTACATTTACACTCCAATCTATAATCTATTTACCCAAATCACTCATATCTTTTACGTAGTTATAGAAACTACTCCTAACAACAAAAAATCAGAGGTAGTTTGTGTAATGATGTTAATGTTTTTGAAGGGCATACAAATAATTTTCCAAAATGTTGGGATGGTTTATGTAAATGATGTTGACGTTTCTGGTGAGTGTATGTGTAATTTTTCAAAAGTCATGAGTGATTTGTGTAAATAGACCACAGATCAGGGGTGTAGATGTCATTATCCCTAATTTAAAAGAATAACAAAAGGCCTACAATCAAGATTATCAAACCTTCATACTGGACATGGATTTTTCAGCAACTATGATGAAGATAAACAAGCACACACTAAAACTACTTTGAAATGTATACACTTGGTAATTACAATCCAATAGACGTGAGATATAACAGTACCCGTTTAAAACAACACGTAATTTGATCAATCGAAGAAAACACAGTATTTGGAAATATAGTTTAACGTTCAACTCCTTCAACAAGAGCCTCAAGTACCAGATTCTGAAGTGCTACGGAGTACCTGGCAGACCTCGTCGTCTTTGTGTTTACAGTATCCGAATAGCTTTTCTTCAGAATGAATGATCCCACACCATCACCCTCTACAACAAAATCAAGAAAATATCAGATGGAAACTACCCTGGGGAGGAATTTGGTCACTGCTAAGGTGAAACTCAAACTTGCAACTTACTTTGAATTGTGTAAATGCAGGATACCCATCTCCTGTAGATATAGAGCAGTCTCAGGGAGTCACCTTTGTGCGTGTCTGACAATATAAGTTCACAACGACCCCTTTCCCTGTCATGGTAGATATTTTCACTCAAATAACCAAATTGAGGGTGCATCACCATCCGTAAAAATGCCAAAGAACTTAGAAATGAATTAGATGTTAATAGAAAATATTGCTCACTTAGCATGATCAATGGCATTACGACAAAGAGCCAAGACTCGAACCATTGCCAAGTCTCTTCCTCGAGGGTTGTTGTACCTCTCTTGGCAGTTCCTTTAAGAAACCGAAACAAGGAGCTTATCACATTTCTGAAGTCTTAATATTGGAGGACTGAAACCAGAAGTCAGAAACCTTACACCACACAATATGTTGATATTACTAGTATCTGAAAATCCAGAGAAAATAACCAAAACCATTTGGGCAACGTTTGTTTTCAATTTTCTGCTGTTCGAAAGACAACGAAGAATATCTTAAATGCTTGTCGATATCTTTACAAAACACATAGTTGATTACGTCTGAACTTATCTTTATTTATCTTAGAAAAATACAAAATATAAAATACAAAATACAAAACAAAACATATAAATGATGCCCGAGTTGCACACACTTGTCTCTATTTTTCTCAATATATCTTTCAAAAACAAAGAGAAACTTGAAAATTGAACCACACAAAGTAAATTTTGGGCAACTTCCATTTCTCTAAAACATCACAGACATCAGAGATGCCAACCCCTAACTACAGAGTACACAAAAGCAGCTACAACGACATAATAAGGACATATAAAACTAAATTGTGCAGAGAAAAGTTTTACTACCTTTCATTAAAGAAATCAGCAAAATCGTCGATAATTACTGAAACAGGAAATGTATCATGCAAGTGGAATGCAGCAAAATAGTTCTTGATCCCTTCATCATCATCCACATACCTTAAACAAATGTAACAACTAATCAACATAAATTCATAGTTTCACCAACAACAATCAAATTCTTCGTGCAGAAAACAGAAAAAATAAGACAAAGAAACAGAGATAAAGGGCTTCTTTACTTACTTCATTTGAATTCTTTGGAATAACTCGGAAGAGGGATCAACACCCTGAAATAATTAGTTAAAGAAAAACCCCAAATAGAAAAGGATAGAAAAAGAAAGACTGGGATACCTGAGAGAGGAAAGGAGGGCTGGTTTCTAGCCTGCGCCGATTGCACAGGATAACCACGGCGCCATTGTTCTCCGCTGCGGAGTTCAATGCGAACTGGAACAGCAGTGAGGTTTTACCGCTGCAGAAAATGAGAAGAAAAAAGAACTTCAGAATTCAGATTAATCAACAGAAAGTGAAAATAAATAAATAAAATCTTTGGCTGGAGATTGTTACCAAGAAGGCGGGCCAGAGAGAAGAGTGATCGGGTCGGGTCGTTCGGAGAGGTGGAAATTTGCCTGGCGCTTGAAGAAAAACCTCTCCACCATTTCCGCTGTTTGGAAAATAGAGTTGCAGCTTCTCAGTAGTTGAATCTCAATCACGCGAATTGAGATTAGCCATCAGAAAATGCAGTTGTTGAGCAGTCGAAGCAAAAAAACAAACCAGAGGCGCAAATCCCATTGTTATGATACCATAAACAAGATTAAAGCATCATCATGATCATCATGTTGTCCGTATTCAATTTCATAACCCATTTCCAAGGCGGCAATCCAATGGTTTTATTCTGGTTATAGGCATACACTTCCTGGAAAAGCATCGAATTCTGAAGGGCTTTGGGTGTGTGCAAGAGGAAGATTCGAACTCAGAAAACCTAACAGAAGTTATCGTTCAAACTTAAATTAAATTATTTGATGTTTGATTAAAATCAATCGTATATAAACTTCTGGGTGGGTTTGTTTGGAATAATTTTAAATTTAAAAGATTTCAAATATTTGATACGGATAGTTGTTGGACTATAAATGTAGTTTTTGATGAGTTATAGATGTTTTATTTGAAATAATGATTACAATATTATTATTTAATTATATGTATTTGATATGAATTGCTAATTAGTCACATGTATTTGACATGTATTGATGACTGAAAACTATAATGTAACCCCCTAACGCACTCTCAACTATTATAAGTTCCCTCATGCGTGAGAGTTTTACGTTCTCTCGATTGAGACTTTTATCTTGTCTATACTACCCTTTATCGCTACCTCTCATACAACCATCAATATATTCGCTTTTCTTCAGCATGCTTTCCCACTGAGCCTCCCCTAGTGAGGTTTTGAGACCAGCTTGATGTGGGGCTTGAACCAATTCATGGCGGATTTTGCGATGGGCCTGCTGGTACCTTCATGGTCCTCTACAACCACTATTAATTTTCTTTAGTTGAGTTTTTCTCTTGTGTGTTTTTGTTCTTTTTCAATTTCGTTTGACTTTGTTCGGAGTCATGTTTGTTGATTAGTTTCTCCATGACTTGGTTCTAGTTTTCTTAAAGTTTAGAGCTTAGGGTTTCTCCAGTTTAGGGTTTTCTTAGGGATTTTTGGTGTTTTCTCGGTGTTCTTCGAGGGGCTTCCTAACTTCTGATGCTCAAGTCAGTATATGAAGGTATCTGAAGACATAAGAACAATAATTGGGGAGACAAAAGTTGTACCTGATGGTGGAGCGCCTATATTTATAGATGATGGTGGATTGTACGATTATATGTGCACCCTAAATCAGATATTAGATCAATAGCGTGCAATAGGTCGCACATATTTGAAGTAACAGTGACAGACGGTGGTCCAAGCAAACAAAAGCTGTGCCGCTGCCAAAAGGTAATTGGTACAGTGTCTGAGAAGGACGGCTATCCTGTGCACCATGTATGAAGGTTTCTTCTATACCTCTGGACTTAGAAAAATTATCGATAGTGTTTTTGTGTTAACCTTAAGCTCAGAAGCCCCTGCTGGGGGTCTGCTTGGAGCCTTTCTCATGGAGGTCTCCAAATGGGTAGCTTTATCACGTGTTTGAAGGTATCCTGGGTATTTATAAAATATCCGTAGATCAGAAGTTCCTCTACTTATCATGGTTTGAAGGTCAAGGCTTGGTAAGTGGAGTCAAAGGGACCTTCAAGCTATTGTCTCCTGGGGCTTTGTCACTTAGCAAAAATCAACAGCATTTGAAATTTGAAATTTTCCATGTCATTAGAGTGACTCTTGCACACCACTGATCACATCCGTACAAGTGTCAACAATTAGCATTTCTGACAGGATCACGTCCAATAGGAGTTGAGGCGACTTCTTCGATTCACGCGCTCCTCCTGACAATTAAATACAGGGTTCTCCCACTGCATAAGCCCTCATCTACTTGCGCTAATCCCTCCTTCAATTCGAAGAGTTGTTCTCTTTTCAAATCTTTAGCTTTTCAACCAAGTCCAGGTTAGTGATTCTGTCATACCTTATATAAATCTTGCATTATTCACAATGAACTCGTCCAGTGATTCTACTAAGAGAACCATCATCAATATCCCCATCGAACACCCAGGGGATTTTGGGGAAATCTCCTCTACTCCTTTAAAGATCGATTCTGCCATAGTTTTGGTAGGGGGAGCTCCTGGGCCCTTGAGCTTGAGCCACAAAACCATTAATTTGTTCCCTGAGGAAACCTTAGCTTTTGATTGCCCCAATCTACTTCTTCCTACTACTCTAGTAGGTGCAGGCCTTGTGAACATTCGGTCTAGATTCTTTATCCTTAATGAATATGAATTTTTGCTTCCTTATCCAGATGACAGGATTCATCTTCCTTTGCAAGGTTCCAAATGCACCCCCTAGTTAAGGAGATCCTCTTGAGTCTAAATTTATGCATATCCCAACCTACTCTAAGGTCTTCTGAGACCATTTCTTTCGTAGTGTTGATGCTTAGGACATAACCCACTTTTGAAAATTTGTTTGACTTGCATCAAGTGAACCACATTGTGGGGGTTAAGGGATTCTTCTGTCTCACCAGCCAAAGGGGTTGTAAACTAGTGAAACTTAATAGGATTTCCTATGATCACTGGAAAGAGAGTTTCTTCTACGTCAGTTACTCTCCCACCAATAACTGGCACAGTTCTGGTCGATTGGCTCTTGACAAGCCATGTTTTTCCTCCCTTTCTCTTCTACTTGGGATGAAGATTTTGTGCAAAGCACAGTTTTAGCCTATGAATATGAGTATAATACCCTTTTGAGTGAGGAGATTTTATCCCTAGTGGACCGGTCCCCTGCTACATTCTCTCTGGGTGCCTCCTATCTAGGTATTTATTTTTATGCTTTATATTTCTTGTTCTGCTAGTTGACATATGTGCTAACTTAAGGTCTTTTGACATTTTGAGCTTGCACTATCATGTCTTCACGAACTGCTAGAATGGGGGCCCTGGTGCACTTTTGGAGGGCTACTTCCCGCACTCTTTCTTAAGCCGGTACATCTTCTTCAAGTCCTGGTCAGGGCCCCTCTAGGAGTGGTACCTCTGCTACCCAAGGCCCTAGCAGTCGGCTCCATAGCACTAATGCCATAGCCCTTTCTCGCCCTGCCTTTGAGCCTAGAAGGGAGGTAGATCCCTTGGTCCCCCCCCCCCCCTTGATGTGGATTTTAGGGAACATCGAGAGTCCCCTATTGCTGTAGTCCCTTTGAGTTGAAAGTGAAGTTGATTGGGGCGGACGATTCTGACGAAGAGCAGGCTAGTGATGATGGTGAAAACTTGCCTATTTGCGCTCTTAGAAAGGGATAGTACTTTCTGAGCCTCGCTCAAAGGCTCCTGCTAAGAAGGTTTCCAGATTTGGGAAGGGGTACTCTGGCAAGGGTAAGGAAAAGGTGGACCCAACTTGGATCCCCTTAAAGCAGCCGAGCTCGCGGAGAGCTTCATTTCAGTGCCGGTGGAAAAATATGTTGCAATGAAAAAACAATTGAATGAACACGAGTGAATTCTTTCTATTATGAGCGAGACATGGTTAACTACCCAGGAGCCTTTGCTGAAGATTAGCACCCTTGGTCGCATTCTATGGCCTTAATGGGATGTCCGTGAGAACTCCTCTATTATGACTTCTGTTACTAGAGGTGTTTCATTTGATCTCTACCAAGGGATCCTTCTGGGCCAAGACCAGTTGAAATTGAGCATGATTTTCGTTCCCCAGCTGCGAAGCAGATTAGCTGTGTAAGTATCTTGTTAGTGTTCTTCTGCTCTCAATCTTATCCTGGGAGGTTTTCTATGTCTCTTTCTTAACCATTTCCCTTTTGTGCAACTGAGTCAAATAGTGCACGGGCTTTTCTTGCAATGCTTCAGTTCACATGATAGTGGCAGCTACCTCAAGGAAAGGCTTAAGGCAGTAACCCAGGAACTTGAAGAGCTCCAGGAAGAGAGTGAGTTCCTAATGCCACAAGTTTGAACTACAAAAAGTATGTTTCCAAATAAAAGCAAGAATTAGAGGTTGAGAGGCTAAACTTCACACAAAATATGGAGAAATACCACAAGCTCTAGGAGGAGGGTGATGTCAAATACCGAATGCTTTTGTTCTCCCGTGAGTGTGAAGAGGTGCACCCAAAGGGTTGTTTGGCCGGACTGCGAGGCTTCCAGTTGACCGATAATTGTAAGGCCCTCTGATAGAGTCTGCCATCTTGGAGGCCATTATAGATAGCAAGGTATTCGAAGAGCTCCAAATTAGGTGAGACAAATGCATTGCCCAAGCTCGTGATCTCGGTGGATTGAAAGAAGATTTTGATATGTCGCTCTTAAACTTGGCTACAGATGAGCATGGGAACTTCTATCCTGCCAAGGCGACAACCTTAGAAGTCCCTGATGATGACGAGTTTTTATGCCTTTATGCCTCCTCCTCCTCCTCCTCCAGAGCCTACTGATGAGCCCTTGTATGAAGAAGTGTAGGTTGCGACCGAGACATTGATGGAAACAACCCATAACTCTGCTCCTTCTACTGAAGTGGAGCCCTTAAAGGATCCATCCAAGGTGGCCGTAGATCAAGTCCTTGTTGAGCTTAATGCCGGCATGCCTCTACTGAACTACCTCCCGAGCTACCTATGGGGAAAGAGATCTTCAAACCTAGAGAATCTGCCAGGTATTGACAACGTTGGGGAAGATGTTCCTCCATCTAAGAATTGATTTTACAACACTGCTTATGTTAGACCTGTGTGCCTTAGAGACAATTTTAGCACTTTCAATTGGACGTGTGTGCCCTTAGATACTTTAAATGAATGAATTAATGGGCCTGAGTGCCCTTCGATGATTTTTAATGTTGTTGTTTATCATGTGTTAGAATAGGAAACCGTCAAACCAATTGGTTGGCTCTTTGCAAACTATTCTAGACGATCTTTTCTAATAATATGTTAATGTAAGAAATATCTTTGATCATCTTCATCATATGCTTTAAACATTATATTTATGTATGCATTTGGTTGAAGCCCTTAGATTAATTATACTACGGGGTTGGCTCGCACATATGATGGCAACCATGAAACCAACCTCTATGGTTTGATCTAAAATATTCTAACTCGATAAATCGATCGAGATAGTGCATCGACCATTCCTTAAAGACTTGCACTAAGTGATGCGTTCATATAATGAATGCCGAGTTTCAGAGACAAAGACGTACGACGTGTGCGCACTTTAGTGGGTGCTTGATAAAGAGTTATCAAGTTCACTGAATTGACTCGCAAGAGTTGTCATATGGAAGCCCTATATGCCATGATCAGTATGATTAGAACTCCTAGGTTACGATAATGCACTAACTAGTCCTTAGACTTGATTTTCCACAGTAACCTTGTGCATAGGACGACTATGACTTGATCATGTCCAATGTTGTCCCAGGTTTCATCCTGGATCACGAAACGGTCATGTTTCAGATATAATTGAAGCATGCATGGAGGTTGGTGAGTTCCAAGATAGGATCTGCTACTTATCATGAGATGATAACAAACCTCCTATGTTCTCTACAATGTGCGTTCCTCGAAACCCGTGGCCATGGCTGTTGATCAAAAAAGAGAAAGGGTTTTTTCCTGTATTGATAAATTATAACCATAACTTGAAGAGTTGATACATAGACATCAAAGTCGATAATGGAAATCGATAACTAATTCCATGCCCTAGACTTTGATCGGGAGGTTAGTAGCGGAGGAACCCTATCTACATGGTACACGTAGCTTACAGGTTCACACAATAATTCACCTATTCTCTAGTGCCATAGACTGTTGCTAGCTGAATAGTGAATCTAAAGGGTCACACAAAAATCCATGATGGAATTCTTGGAATTAATTTATAGGATTAATTATGGAGAATAAATCAATTAATTTAAGGAGTTAAATTAATTGATTGAAATGATTTATGAAATCAATTCATGGGAATATTAAATAATATGATTACTTAATTTGGAGTCTAAATTCACAAGCATTAATTTGATTAAGTAAGACTTGTGATAGATTAATTAAGATTAATCTATTTGCGCTTGAAAATTAATTAATTAGATTAATTGATTTGGGCTTATATTTAATTAAAGAATTAAATATCATGGGCTAAATAATTAGTTGAGAATTAATTAAAATTGGACTTAGTCCAATTGAGAATTAAGATAAAGCTCAAAGACTTTAGCCCAAACCCACAAGACAAGATTCAGTGAACATAGACATGACTTGTTTTCATCTTTAGATAAAGAAGAAAATATGAGTCATGCTAGAGCTTGTCTATGAAGAAGACAAGTGTAAAAGGAGAAAATATGAGTCATGCTAGAATTTGTCTATGAAGAAGACAAGTGTTATCTAAGAGCAAGATAAAAGGGCTTGTCTACATTCATTGTATCTAGTGCAAAGAAATGCCTATAAAAAAGGGGTAGAAGGCAAGAGATTGAGATACCATTTTTTACATACAAAGATACAAAAACTTTTTCTTTCCTTTTGCTATCAAGCTCTTAGACTTTCTCTCCTTCAAAGCTAGAAATTCTAACTTTCACTTTAGCCTTGGTATTATTTTCATTTCTCATCTCCACAAGAGAAGTATTCCCTTGATTTCTCTATAGGTCAATAGTTGATCTACCTTAATCTTCCAATACCTACTACATAGGTTTGAGGGTGATTCCATCATAGGTGGTGTGGACTAGCTTTAGAGGGAAGACACTTGTGTTCCTATCGTGAACAATAATAAAAAACGGTTTCGTTTTGACGTTCCACCGTTTTTAAGGTAAGGCCGTTCTTGAGAAAGTTCAAGTAATCAACATCATCCGGAGAGCAACAAAGGTTGGTTTTTCTCTTACCATTCTATTGACATCCTTTTATGCATAAAATCCACATTGTAATAGCAACGAGATGGGCTATTTGAACGCTAATTATAATATTATTTTGTAATTAAAATCTTAATTTTCGCTGCATTTAACGTCTCGGGGCTTATACGAAGCTAACAGTGGTAACAGAGTCTGGTCATGCAAGTCAATTGAATTTATTTTGGTTTGATGTGATTTAATTGGATGAAATTGCTTAACAATTTAATTTTATATGTTAATATGTTGACGTGTTAAATTTAATTCTTGGGCATATTTCAATTGTTGAAATTTGATTCTATTGTGTTTCGCTTTTCGCCTACATGGTCGGATTTATATTCCGCCTACATGGTTGGATTAAATGGCGATTTTTTCTATATTCTCAACTCTGTTTTTTATTTGAGGATAATTCAGAATAAAAAAACGATGAAAAACGGCACGGTGCGCGCGCACACGCACTGGTTGCCTGTCGGCAGGTGCGGCCGCGCTGGGCTACGCCAACACGCACGTTGTGTGACCGCGCTGTACAATGCGCAAGCGCAGGGCCAGCAACGGGCGCACGGGGCCTGCTCGCGTGCTGTCGGTTGCCGTTTTTGCTCCTGGCATTGAAATTTCAAATTTCAAATTTCTGATTTTATTTTTTCTATTTCTCTTATTATTTTGAATTTTTTAGTTGTTTAATATATATATATATATTATTTTCCTAATTAATATTTGGATATAAATTGAGAAAAAAAATTGAATTTTCACTTTCAATTCCATTAGGAAAATTCAAGATATTCTCCTAATATGATTAGGACAATTTCTTGGAAAGTCCAAGTTAATTTGACATTATGAATCAAGTGCCCATGAATTAAATTCAATTTCATTCCATGCAAAATATCATGTGATTTAACATAAGAAATTAAATTTTTTTGTTTTATTGGATCTAAATATATATATATATATATATGATATTATTTGCATATTTGATATGTGATATCTTTATGTAACAAATGTATGGGATGACTACGGGCTCATGAGCATCCAACAAGGGCATGCTAGGTTTAATTTCTGGTATATATGTTTATATGGCTTTGCTTGACTTTCATACCTACACTTTACATTGTATATGATAAACAAGCAAATAAGAATAAAACATCGTGATGAGGTCTTGCATAATCAAATGGTTTGAACCCTCACTTGGAGTGTCCAGGTTGAAATATTAAGCCTGTGATGGATAAATCAAATTGGATTTGATAATCCAAACCTTCCATCCATAGTGACAAAGTATGAGATGCTATCACCTTTCAATTCATTGCCTCACGAGTTGTGGAATGATTTGGACGTAGTGAAAAGCTATACTATCACTATGAACAAGTAGATTACTTACTATCTCTCTGTCCCACGAGTCGTGGAGGGCGATAGTGGGGGGGGGGGGTTTGGTTGATGGTTTAGACTTAACATGGAGTAACATAATTCACTTGGAGTCCTTGGGATTATGTGAAAAATGATGTAAAACACCTTGGGGGTCTCATAAGATGAGAATGATGAAAGTCACCTTCCATTGAATTATTTTCATGTGAATCGTAACAGCAGGGTATGAAATTTATTCTATGGACCTCAAGCCCACTCGAAAAAATATTTCCCGAAAGTCCATATGGGGGTTTATGGAATTTTGAAGAAAAAGTGGAGCAATTTATGATTAAAGACCATTTTGTAAATTTAATTAACATTGATTGAAAGAATGCTAAAATCTCCATTGTTTCTTCTTTTCTTTCTTGTAGATTGAAAATTTCTAAAAGTCCACTTGCTACCATACTTGAGACAAACAAACTTGTTGGAACCAACTATGCTGACTGGCTTAGGAATCTCAAAATTATTTTGGATTCTGAAACGCTCTTATGTGTTGGAATCTCGTCCTCCCATTGAGCTTCCCGAGGGTTCGACTGACGAAGAATGTGTTGGATCGATGATGACCAAAAGCAACACAAACACCTTAAGCATGCATCTGAGATCTTTGAACACTTACAAGAGTTGTTTCCCGTACAAGATCGACATATAAGATATGCAGCATCAAAGGAGTTCTATTGCGCAAAGATGACTGAGGGGTCGTCTGTTCATGACCACGACGTTAAGATGCTTTCTCTCATTGAGAAGTTAGAATCTTTGAATGCAGGCATGAGTAACGACTCCTACATAGATGTGATCTTACAGGCATCCCCGCCGTCTTTTGATCAATTTGTTGTTAATTACAATATGAACGATCTTGAGAAGACTGTTCTTGAATTGATCAATATGCTTATCCAATACGAGGCTACTATAAAGAAGCCTGCACCAGTAATACTAGCAACCCATCCACATCTTCCTCCATTACCAATATGGTCAAGAAATGGAGGAGAAATAGAAAGGGGAGGAAGAAAAGCAATAAAGACAGCCGAGGGAAGGGCAAATGATGGGTCTCATCACCGCCATGACAAAGGTCATTGGAAGAGAAATTGCAAGAAGTTCTTGCAATAGTCCAGGGTATTTTCGTTGTTGAAATTAACATGGTTGCTAATAATGCTTCTTGGGTATTAAATACTGGCTGTGGAGCTCATATTTGCAATAGTTTGTATGTAATGAGAAAAAGCAAAGAGTTAGGTGAAGGAGATGTGATCCTCAAGCTTTGAGACGGCAAGCAGGTTGCTGTTGAAATCGTTGGAACTGTTCACTTAACTGTTAGCAAGGATGTTAGGATAGTACTGAATAGTTGTTATTATGTACCAAGTATGATAAGAGATATTGTATCTATACCTACTCTTGATGAAGAGAGATATGAATTTTGTGTATCAAAACAATGTTTCTACTTAATGAGGAATGGTTGTTCTGTTTTACTTGGCACTTTAATAAATGGTTTATATACTATCCAACAACATAATATGATTATGAACGTTCAACATAAACGAAAATTGGATTATCAAAAAAATTCACAAACATGGCACGCTAGATTGGGTCACATTTACAAGGAGAGGATGAAGAGGTTGATTGACTCTAAGAATCTAGAAATAGAGAACTTAGATCCTCTTTCAACTTGTGAATCTTATCTCAAGGGCAAAATGACAAAAACACCATTTATTGGACCACTGCACTGTTGGATTTAATCCACACAAATGGTTGTGGACCTTTAAGTACTCCAGTTAGAGGAGGATTTTCTTACTTCATAACCTTTACCGATGATCACTCATAGCTCGGTTATGTGTACTTAATGAAGTACAAGTCTGAAGCATTTGAAATGTTCGAAGAGTTCAAACTTGATGTAGAAAATCAAACTGGACGAAAAATTAAGACCATTCGATCTGATCTTGATGGTGAATAATTAAGTAGTGAAGTCTTGAATTACTCAAAAGAGAATGGGATTCTCTCTCAGTTGACTCCTCCTGCAACACCACAACCTAATGGCGTGGCTGAAAGGAGGAACTGAACTTTGTTGGACATAGTTCGTTCCATGATGAATTCTACTACATTACCTCTTTCTTTTTGAGGCTATGCGTTAGAAACTGCGGCCAAGTTATTAAACATGGTGCCATCTAAGGCTGTACCCAAAACACCATATGAAATATGGAATGGCAAACCACCCTCTTATAAGTATTTGGGAATAGTGGGGTGCCGCATATTTCAAAAGACTAGTGGGAGATAAGTTGGATATGAGCTCCATCTTATGTAGATTTATTGGATATCCGAAACAAACTATAGGATACTACTTCTATGATCCCTCGGAACAAAACGTGTTTGTTTCGAGAAATGTAGTGTTCTTGGAAAGGGTTTTTCTTCGGATACTCAAAATAAACAGGTGCAACTCGAAGAGTCAAGTGATGCATCGCTTATGGCAGAAATGACACCTTAACTGCCTCACAATGAACCTTTTGATTTTACACATCCTTTGAGAAAGTTGGCTAGAGTCTCTAAACAGCCTGAGAGATATGGTATGTTAGCCTTGACTGGTCAATTGGATAATGATCCAAAGAAGTTCGAAGAGGCGATGTCTGACATCGATTCGGGTAGATGGCTTGATGCCATGAGATCCAATATGGACTCCATGAACTCTAACAAGGTATGGACCTTGGTGGAGCCACCTAAGGAAGTTAGGCCCGTTGGATGCAAATGGGTCTACAAGCGAAAGCTTAGAGTCGATGGAGAGGTTTCGACCTTTAAGACCCGATTGGTAGCGAAAGGCTACACTCAAAGTCTTGGTGTGGAATTTGAGGAGACATGTTCGCCTGTTGCTATGGCAAAGTCCATAAGGATTTTACTTACCATAGCTGCGTATTATGACTATGAGATATGACAAATGGATGTGAAAACTGCATTTCTTAATGGATTCATTGAGAAAGAAATTTATATGGATCAGTCACAAGGTTTTACATCCAAAGGAGAAGAGCAAAAAGTTTGTAAACTCCAGAGGTCCATTTATGGGCTCAAACAGGTATCCTGAAGTTGGAACATTCGTTTTGATGATGTTATAAAATATTATGACTTCATCAAGAACGAATATGATCCCTGTGTTTATACAAATGTTAGTGGGAGCTCTATTGTGTTCCTTGTGCTTTACGTGGATGATATTTTACTCATAAGGAATGATGTTAAAATGTTAGGTGACACTAAAACATGGTTATCTACTCAATTCTCCATAAGGACTTGGGTGAAGATTCCGATATTCTTGGGATAAAGATCTATAGAGATAGATCTAAAAGAATGTCAGGAATGAACCAAGTCTCGTACATTGATAGAGTTTTGAAAAGGTTCAAGATGGATGCATCGAAAAGGGATTTTCTTCCCATGAGGCATGGAATTAAACTCTCCAAGACTCAGTCTTCCAAGGCCGATGAGGAATTTAAGAAAATGTCAGAAATTCTCTATGCTTCTGTTGTTGGCAGCATACTATATGTTGTTCAATATACGAAGTCTGATATAGCTTACGCTCTAAGTGTTACGAGTCGTTATCAGGCATGTGCCGACCACGATCACTAGACTGCTGTAAAAAACATCCTTAAGTACTTGAGAAGAACTAGGGATTTATTTTTGGTGTACGGTGATGGAGAATTGATATTGGAAGGGTATACTGATGCCAGCTTCTAATCGGATGTGGATGATGCTAAGTCTTAATCTGGTTATGTATTTCGATTGAATGGAGGAGCTGTTAATTGGAAAAGTTCCAAGCAAGATACGACAGTGGATTCCACGACGGAAGCCGAATACATTACAGCTTCTGAAGCTGCAAAGGAGGTTGTTTGGATGAAAAACTACATTCAAGCATTGGGTGTGGTGCCTAGCATTATCAAACCTATAGTTATACTTTGTGATAACAACGGGGCTACTGCGCAATCGAAGGAACCAAGACCTCATCACAAAGCCAAACACATAATTAGACACTACCACCTAATCATAGTGATGGTAAGAATAGGTGACATGCGAGTGGATCATGTTACATCCACGGAGAACATAGCAGACCCGCTTACAAAGCCGATATCATAAATTGCTCATTCTCAACATCTTGAGAAGATGGGATTAAAGAACATGGGCAATTGGCTTTAGGTCAAGTGGGAGATTGTTAGAATAGGTAACTGTCAAGCCAATTTATTGGCCCTTTGTAAACTATTCTAGACGATCTTTTTCAATAATATGCTAATTTAAGAATTGTTCTTTGGCCATCTACATCATATGCTTTAAACATTATATTTATGTGTGCATTTAGTTGAAGCCCTTAGATCAATTATGCTAACGGGTTGGCTCACGCATATGATGGCGACCATGAAACCAACCCCTATGGTTTGATCTAAAATATTCCAACTCGATGAATCAGTCGAGACAAGGCATCTACCATTTCATAGAGACTTGCACTAAGTGATGCGTTCATATGATGAATGTCGAGTTTCATAGACAGAGACGTATGACGTCTGCGCACTTTAGTGGGTGCCTGATAAAGAGTTATCAATTTCATTGAATTGACTCGCAGGAGTTGTCATATGAAAGTCTTATATGGCATGATCGGTATGACTAGAACTACTAGGCTACGATAATGCATTAACTAGTCATTAGAGTGAAAGCCTTGGGTAGGCGTGTGGATCGTCCCGGGAGTAGCGCGAATACGGAAGCGCGGTATAATTTAAATTACAAAAAATTTAAACATGCATAAACATATATTAAAATAAACACGTTCAAGGGGTGTACCCTTGAAACTCCCGGCTGTTGGGTGTATGTGACGCCCACAAATTTTTAATCATAATTATGGGGTTAATTGGTAATTATTTAAGAAAATTTAGTTAATTAGTAGATATATTATAGATTAAATTGTGATCATATTAAGACTTGAATGGAGTGAATTGGAGCTTTATATAATATTTGGAAGCAAATCATATTAATTAAGAAATTAGAAAGGACGTAATGGGTATTTTGAAAAAAGTTTATTAATAATTAAAAAAAAAAAAAGAAAAGAAGAAATGTGGATACGCACCCATCTATTTAATTTGTTTAAACAAACACACACACAACATTTAACACACACATACACTAAAACCCAATTGAGTTTCGCGAAACCGAAGGTAAGAAATAATTATATTTTAATTAGTTTTAATTAATATAATTATATTATTTAATAAGTGCATTTATTAAATGTGGTTTATACTATTTGATTTAGTGTTTAACCGGAGAATTTTATGAATTTGAGTATTTATAATTAGTGTCTGGTTAAATGTCTCAATTGAATTAGGGGTGTTATAATTAATGGCTTAAACTGCTTAATTTACTAGATTTAATAATTTTTACAATTGATTGGCTTAGTTTAATCAGGTTGAAAATTTTATTTGAGAAATATTATAGAATACATTTGAAAATATTATATTTAGTAAAGATAAGTATATTTTGAGATAAATATAATCCAAGAATTGTTATTATGAGTGGTAGTTATAATAGGATGAGGGATTTAATGAAATATTGAGATATTGGTGAAAAATATATATATAATTACTATTTAATATTTTATTTAGAAATTACGATACTTTTGATGTGTTGATTATATGCATTATAACTTATTATAGGATAAGGGGGATAAGGTGAATGATTGAGCAACTCCCTACGTACAAGTAGATCGTTGTAAGTCGAGGTAAGTAAATAATTAGTGCCGCTTATATATGTTCCTTTTTCCTATTAGGGTTGTGTATGTAAATAATTAGTATTATCTATATATGTTTCATTTCTTGGTGATATTACTTTTATGTGAGCCTATGATTCGTGTTTGACTAATCTATTTTGAACTGTACGAGTGGTTGATGATTACTTTGAAATGATTATGTCGTGAAAGTGAAATGATGAAATCTATTGAGATATGTTATGTGTTTGTACGTAAAAAAAAAAAATGTTGCTATGTGGTTTTATGTGGCTAGTTGGCTTACAAGAACGGTGATATGTGGAATCGAGGGAGTGATGGAAATTAAATGTAATTATGATATGAATACCCCTTGATGTTGTTGAATAGCCCACGTGGCAAAATGAAATGAAAAGAGCTATGATGCGAAATGAAAAGAGCTATGATGCGAGATGAAAGAGCTTTGATGCGAAATGAGATTGATGAGTCTGTGTGGCATGCCAAGGGGATTCATGTATATGTGTATAATAAATGGTGAGGTTGAGTTGATGGAGAAAAACACTATATCACCTTCTGGCAAGCCAACTAGGTTAATGCGAGTTTGATTGATTGTCTAATCATGAGATGATTACATGGAGTAATGAAATGAAATGTGTTTGATCAAGTTGATTATATATTATATACGTTGCTTATTTTGTCTTGTTGAAACTACATTTGAGGTGCGTATATAGTTGGTGCCGATTGTTTACTTATTGAGTTGCAGGCTCATCCCTCTGCTAATATTTTCAGGTGTAAACTTTGTTGTGCCTATTCACGACAGATAGGTCCACGTTTTGCATTCCAGTCAGGTCGGGCCAGTATGCAGTTTTCTCCTCATCTTAATTAGAAATAGACATCTCATTTTGGATTAAAAACGAGAATGACATGTAAACTAACTATAACGGTTCCATTTTTGACGTACTTGATATATATGTATATATGTGATTTTGTGGATGAGGTGATAGATATGCTTGTTGTGATTGTGGGGCTACGTGTTATTATACTCAGCAGGGGTTGAATTATGTGCATAATTACGTATATAACAGGATTTACATTAAGTGTGATAATTAGGGGAGATATAGTCGTAGTGCCGTTAGAGGGTGTTATATTTGGTGGTATCAGAGCAGGGATTAGATTCTCTGGGGTTATTTGATAATATGTGGTATTATACTTAACATATATATATTATGAGTCTAATTATACATATGCATTTCATATAGGATGGAAGCGTCAGGTGAAAACGCTGCTGGCCCAACTGAGTCATTAGAGTCTGTACAGGGTCATGATCATGCATCTGAACATCAGGGGTTAGAAGACCAGAATAGAAATGTTCCCCAACCAGAAGTGAATCCTTTTATGCAACAATTCCTAGAGTTTATGCAGAGGATGGCTCCACAACCACAACCCCAACCCCAACCACAAGAGGTAGTTATTGATAAAAACTATGAGATAGTTAGAAGACAGGGTGCGAAGGTATTTGCTGGTACAACTGATCCTGCAGAAGCAGAAGAATGGTTGAGGAATACGGAAAGAGTTCTCGACAGAATTGAATGCACTTCTGAACAAAAATTGAGGTATGCGGTGTCTTTATTGGAGAAAGATGTGTTGGATTGGTGGGAAACTGTTCCAGGGAGTAGGAATCGACCAATCACTTTAACATGGAATGACTTCTTGAGGGAATTTGCTGAGAAATACACTCCACCGATCTACAGAAACCGTAAGAAAGTTGAATTTCTGGAATTAAAGTAGAATGATTTGTCTGTTGCCGAATATGAGCTACAATTTGTGAGGCTATCCAAGTATGCTCCAGAAGAGGTAAGTACTGATGAATTAAGGAGAGACAGATTTGAAAGAGGCCTGAGGCTTGAGATACGAGAGAAGATAGCAATCAAACCTCCGAGTTACAGTGCACTTTTGGAAGCAGCATTGAGAGCTGAAGAGACATCCATAGAAAGGAATTCCGCTGAATCTAAACGGAAGAAGTGGACAGGTAATCCTAACTTTACAGGCGGACCAAGTGGTGCAGTTTCTTTTAAGAGTTCTGGTTTCCAAAGAGGTGGGTATAGAGGCCGAGGAATGAGTCAAACTAATAGGTCTCCATCAGTGTCGTCAAGTAGAGGTGGGTCTACCTCAGTCGGATTTGGGGGAAGACAGGGTCCAACCAGATCGTTTAGTGGAAGGTCTATTCCCTCGTGCACGAATTGCGGTAGAAAACACACCGGTGAATGTTGGGGAGTCCAGCCAATCATATGTTATCGTTGCCACCAACCGGGGCATATTGTCAGGGATTGTCCTACGTGGAGAGTTGATGCCAGTGGATCCCAGATTTCAGGACCAAGTAGTGTGGGGGAAAATGTGCAACGGGCTAGTATAAGTAGGGGTCGAGGAAGAGGTGGTCGAGGTAGCGGGACTATTTCTACAACATCGACTGGACAGAGTAGTCAATCTCAGCCACAAGCAAGGGTGTACGCCATCACCAGGGAACAAGCTCCTAATACACCTGAGGTTATTACTGGTTCCTTTTCTATTTGCAATTCTGGTGCGCATGTGTTAATTGATCCAGGATCTACTTGTTCATTTATATCACATGATTTTGCATCACGTGTGCATGCTAGTATTGAACAGTTGGGGCATGACTTATGTATAACTATGCCTGCTGGTGGGGTTATATTTGTTAATACCATAGTGAGATCTTGTCCAATAGTAGTGGATAGTATCACACTGTATGCAGATTTGGTTGTAATAAACGTTAGGGAGTTTGACGTTATTCTGGGAATGGATTGGTTATCTAGTAATCATGCTTTGGTGGATTGTCAAACAAAAGAGGTGGCTGTAGAAATCAATGGGCAAATGAAGACGGTTATCGTGGGAGAAAGAAAAGTTATACCTAACTGCTTAATTTCTGCTGTGACTGCTTTTAATTTAATTAAAGAAGGGTGTGAAGCATATCTAGCTAGTATACGTGATACTACGAAGGTCAATCCGGTGTGTCAGATATTCCAGTAGTTAGGGAATTTCCTGATGTTTTTCCAGAAGAATTACCTGGGTTACCACCTCATCGAGAAGTGGATTTTGAAATAGAAACTATTCCTGGGGCAGCACCTATTTCGATTGCACCATATAGAATGGCTCCACTTGAACTGAAAGAATTAAAGAAGCAATTAGAAGAATTACTCGATAAGGGGTTTATACGACCAAGTATTTCGCCTTGGGGAGCACCAGTATTATTCGTAAAGAAGAAGGATGGGAGTATGAGATTATGTGTTGATTATAGGCAATTGAATCGGATCACAATTAAGAACAAGTATCCTCTGCCACGGATAGATGATCTACTTGACCAACTAAAGGGTGCAACCGTGTTTTCTAAAATTGATTTGAGATCAGGTTATTGGCAATTGCGGATCGAAGAAGGGTCTATTCCAAAGACAGCTTTTCGAACCAGGTATGGTCATTATGAATTTGTTGTTATGCCATTTGGGTTAACGAATGGCCCTGCTGCTTTCATGTCGTTGATGAACAAAACCTTACAGTCATTCCTTGATCAATTTGTGATTGTGTTTATTGATGACATCCTCATATACTCTAGTAGTCACGAGGAACATGAACAACATTTAGGGACAGTTTTACAAATTTTGAGAGAAAAACAACTGTATGCTAAATTTAGCAAATGTGAATTTTGGATGGAAGAGATTGCTTTCTTAGGGCATGTTGTTTCGAAGCAAGGAGTACAACCTGATCCGGCAAAAGTTAAGGCTATTTTGGAATGGGAGCCACCTAAAAATGCATCAGAAGTTCGCAGTTTTCTAGGATTGGCTGGGTATAATAGAAGATTTGTGAAAGATTTCTCTGTGATTGCGAGACCCCTGACGAACCTGTTAAAGAAAAATGCACCATTCAGTTGGAATGACATGTGTGACAAGAGTTTTGAAGAGTTGAAGAAAAGACTTACCTCAGCACCTATTCTTGCATTGCCATCTGGGAATGGAGGATATGTGGTATATACTGATGCTTCACGGCAAGGACTAGGATGTGTTTTGATGCAACATGGAAGGGTTATAGCTTATGCTTCGAGGCAGTTAAGGCCGCATGAATTGAACTATCCGACCCATGATCTGGAATTGGCAGCGATTGTGCATGCATTGAAAATCTGGAGGCATTATCTGTATGGAGAGACGTTTCAGATATTTACAGATCATAAAAGTTTAAAGTATATTCCAACTCAGAAAGAGTTGAATTTGAGGCAAAGAAGGTGGATCGAGCTGTTGAAGGACTAGGATTGTACTATTGATTATCACCCCGAAAAAGCAAATGTAGTTGCAGATGCGTTGAGTAGAAAGACGGTGGACCAATTAGCAGGTATGATTTGCTATAATGTGGAGTATTTAGCTGTCCTCAGAGCAATGAATGTGAGTTTTAGCGTTGGTGATGATCTTTTACTTGCCACTCTTCAAGTGAAGCCCTCCCTTAGGGACAAAGTTAAGAATACACAGAATAGTGATCCGTACTTGCAGAAAATGAAAGCCAAGGCACAAGAAGGAAAGAACGATCAATTTGTAATACAAGAAGATGGTATGTTATTAAATGGGAAGCGTATGTGTGTGCCGAATGTAGAGGAATTGAGAACGGAGATTATGCACGAAGCGCACTATGCACCGTATGCGATGCATCCTGGCAGTACCAAGATGTATCGAGACCTGAGACCCTATTATTGGTGGCCAACCATGAAGAAAGATGTTGCAGAGTTTGTGGCTAAATGTTTAACTTGTCAGCAAGTTAAGGCAGAACACCAAGCACCAGCCGGTAAGCTTCATCCTTTATCTATACCTGAATGGAAATGGGAAAAGATTACTATGGATTTTATCATTGGACTACCACGTACGTTTAAGAGACATGATGCTATTTGGGTGATCGTGGATAGATTGACTAAATCTGCTCACTTTTTGCCGGTAAGACAAAATGATTCTTTGGATAAGTTGGCTGAGTTGTACATTTCGGAAATTGTGAGATTACATGGGGTTCCTACTTCTATAGTCTCCGACAGAGATCCTCGGTTTACATCTCATTTTTGGGGAAGCTTGCAAAGGGCATTAGGTACTAGGCTGCACTTTAGTACAGCATTCCATCCTCAAACAGATGGACAATCAGAAAGGACCATTCAGACGTTAGAGGACATGATGAGAGCCTGCGTGATTGAGTTCAGAGGAAACTGGGATGATCATTTACCACTGATAGAATTTGCATATAATAATAGTTTTCATTCTAGTATTGGCATGGCTCCGTATGAAGCTTTGTATGGAAGAAAATGTCGAAGTCCAATATGTTGGGATGTTGAGGGATTGAGACAACTTGAGGGGCCCGAATTAGTCCAAGAAACGGTGGATAAGATACAAATAGCCAAAAAGTGTTTGAAGGCAGCTCAAGATCGGCAGAAGAGTTATGTCGACAAACATCGCCGGGAGATGGAATATGAGGTGGGTGAGAAAGTTTTTCTGAAGGTATCACCATGGAGGGGAATCTTAAGATTCGGTAAGCAAGGAAAGTTAAGTCCGAGATATATTGGGCCGTACGAAATCATTGAGCGAGTCGGACCACTAGCTTATCGATTAGCATTACCAGCAGAGTTGTCCCAAATACATGATGTGTTCCATGTGTCCATGTTACGTCGATATCGATCCGATCCTAGTCACATTTTGCGTGAACCAGAGATAGAAATATCAGAGGGATTAACGTACATAGAGGAACCAATAGAAATTTTGGATCGGAGTATAAAGAAGTTGAGGAATAAAGAAATACCTATGGTGAAGGTAAAATGGAGTAATCACTCTCCCAGAGAAGCCACTTGGGAGGTTGAGGAGAGTATGAGAGAGAAGTATCCATATTTATTCCCTGAACCGGTACGTTAATTAAATTTCGAGGACGAAATTTTTATTAGGAGGGGAGAATTGTGACGCCCACAAATTTTTAATCATAATTATGGGGTTAATTGGTAATTATTTAAGAAAATTTAGTTAATTAGTAGATATATTATAGATTAAATTGTGATCATATTAAGACTTGAATGGAGTGAATTGGAGCTTTATATAATATTTGGGAGCAAATCATATTAATTAAGAAATTAGAAAGGACGTAATGGGTATTTTCAAAAAAGTTTATTAATAATTAAAAAAAAAAAAAAAGAAAAGAAGAAATGTGGATAAAGATGGGTGCGTCAGCACCCATCTATTTAATTTGTTTAAACAAACACACACATACACTAAAACCCAATTGAGTTTCGCGAAACCGAAGGTAAGAAATAATTATATTTTAATTAGTTTTAATTAATATAATTATATTATTTAATAAGTGCATTTATTAAATGTGGTTTATACTATTCGATTTAGTGTTTAACTGGAGAATTTTATGAATTTGAGTATTTATAATTAGTGTCTGGTTAAATGTCTCAATTGAATTAGGGGTGTTATAATTAATGGCTTAAACTGCTTAATTTACTAGATTTAATAATTTTTACAATTGATTGGCTTAGTTTAATCAGGTTGAAAATTTTATTTGAGAAATATTATAGAATACATTTGAAAATATTATATTTAGTAAAGATAAGTATATTTTGAGATAAATATAATCCAAGAATTGTTATTATGAGTGGTAGTTATAATAGGATGAGGGGTTTAATGAAATATTGAGATATTGGTGAAAAATATATATATAATTACTATTTAATATTTTATTTAGAAATTACGATACTTTTGATGTGTTGATTATATGCATTATAACTTATTATAGGATAAGGGGGATAAGGTGAATGATTGAGCAACTCCCTACGTACAAGTAGATCGTTGTAAGTCGAGGTAAGTAAATAATTAGTGCCGCTTATATATGTTCCTTTTTCCTATTAGGGTTGTGTATGTAAATAATTAGTATTATCTATATATGTTTCATTTCTTAGTGATATTACTTTTATGTGAGCCTATGATTCGTGTTTGACTAATCTATTCTGAACTGTACGAGTGGTTGATGATTACTTTGAAATGATTATGTCGTGAAAGTGAAATGATGAAACCTATTGAGATATGTTATGTGTTTGTACGTAAAAAAAAAAAATGTTGCTATGTGGTTTTATGTGGCTAGTTGGCTTACAAGAACGGTGATATGTGGAATCGAGGGAGTGATGGAAATTAAATGTAATTATGATATGAATACCCCTTGATGTTGTTGAATAGCCCACGTGGCAAAATGAAATGAAAAGAGCTATGATGCGAAATGAAAAGAGCTATGATGCGAGATGAAAGAGCTTTGATGCGAAATGAGATTGATGAGTCTGTGTGGCATGCCAAGGGGATTCATGTATATGTGTATAATAAATGGTGAGGTTGAGTTGATGGAGAAAAACACTATATCACCTTCTGGCAAGCCAACTAGGTTAATGCGAGTTTGATTGATTGTCTAATCATGAGATGATTACATGGAGTAATGAAATGAAATGTGCTTGATCAAGTTGATTATATATTATATACGTTGCTTATTTTGTCTTGTTGAAACTACATTTGAGGTGCGTATATAGTTGGTGCCGATTGTTTACTTATTGAGTTGCAGGCTCATCCCTCTGCTAATATTTTCAGGTGTAAACTTTGTTGTGCCTATTCACGACAGATAGGTCCACGTTTTGCATTCCAGTCAGGTCGGGCCAGTATGCAGTTTTCTCCTCATCTTAATTAGAAATAGACGTCTCATTTTGGATTAAAAACGAGAATGACATGTAAACTAACTATAACGGTTCCATTTTTGACGTACTTGATATATATGTATATATGTGATTTTGTGGATGAGGTGATAGATATGCTTGTTGTGATTGTGGGGCTACGTGTTATTATACTCAGCAGGGGTTGAATTATGTGCATAATTACGTATATAACAGGATTTACATTAAGTGTGATAATTAGGGGAGATATAGTCGTAGTGCCGTTAGAGGGTGTTATAGTGTATCTCATGAATAAAAAAAAAAACATACATAGCAATCATGGAGGCCGTAGGATTCTAAAATAAAAGAGGACGAAAAACGTAAACCAGGAACCTACTGATTGTCGTTTTCATCTTCTAACCGGTACTAACGTTGTTCCCCGATTTGCTCCAAGATCTCGTGTAGGAGATCCTCTAATTCGTAACACGCAATCCGCCCACGTATCTTGATCTTCGTGCTAGCGAAAAAGAGCAAGTATATTTTGGAGAGGACGGATCGATCAAACGTTATTGACTTAACGAGATCAATCCTCCTTTAATGTTCAATTGTTAAAACAAAAGAACAAGAAAATTCTTTCTTGGAAGGAGGGAGAGGCGTGACCGAGAGAGGGAGAGGGAGGAGACGAGTGCGTGTGTGTGTGTTTCAAGAATCATCATCTTCTTCAAAGTGTGTGCTAAGGAGTATTTATAGGATTCCTCTTCTAGTTTCCTACACTTTGAAGACTCCACCATAACTAGGATTTGACCTAGTCAAATTCTTGCTTCTTGGTCAAACCAATCTTAGCCATAGAATCCTCCCTTTTAATCTCAACCATTGATTTAATTTAATGAAATATTTAAATCCTATTTAAATATTCCAAGGGCAATAAATAAATATATTAAGTATTTATTCCAAGCCCATTAAATTAATCTCTAATAAATCTAATTTATTAGATAAATCCCTTTTATCTAATAAAAGGAATTAATTCTTCCCAAGAAAATAAGAACCCAATTAAATCCAATTTAATCGCTCCACTTCTCCAAATATTTAATTCTAAATTAAATACATTTATGTGTGCAGATTGTGTGTGACTCTTTAGGTTCACCTTCAGCTAGACTTGGTTGGATTCCTAGAATCCGTGGGTTACCATGGGTGGCCATCTAGCAACGGTCCATGGCACTAGAGACTAGGTGAATATACGGGGATGAACATTTAGGCTCTACAGTACATCTATCCTTCCGTCTACGGTTTCACCACTTAGGGTCTAGGGCACGGATAATGCAGGTACCCATTTTGGACCTAAGTGTCGATCTGTCCTCTACTAAACGCCGCAAGGAAAACCTTCCCTTCTGTTCAGTTACTGTGGCCACAGATTTTAGGGACAAGACACAGAGCATTTGTGAGACACAACTGTCAATACCTTTTGACAGGAGACAGATCCTTTCTTGGAAACTACTGTCACTCTACACACCGGAGCTGCACTAGATATGGCTTATGACTACTCAAGTGCATCTTGGCAATCTCTCACTATATCTAAGATACAACCCTGATGTACAGGTAAACTCAGCAATTCCTCAAGTCAAAGGAGTTGATCTGTACCGTTGGAACTGGGAACACACGCCATACCTAACCGACCCTACTCAAGGTCCTCCGTAAGACGGTTCCCGCGATTCACCTCAGTTAGTTACTGCCTAGCAGGCCAACCGACTAACATTGCTTAGACGACCCTCGTCACCCGTCGATGAAATACAACAGTAGATGCTTAGTGCAAGTCTCAAAGAGAATCTCGGTACCCACTTTCGAGATTCCTTGACTTGGAGATTTCCAGACTGATTCAGCGGGACTGATTTCATGGACCTACCTCCAAGCGTAGTCCCAGTCCCCGAAATGCGTTTTCAGTCCGTGGGCTTTGTTTGCATAGTGAACAGTTATAAAACAGATAAAGTAAACAAAAACAAAGTAAATGCCAAATGAATTTCACTTCTTATTCATTAACGATTTATTAAAACCTCGAAATTGTTCAGACATAGGTCACAATTCGCCTACCAAGATTGGCTACATGGTCACCTATTCTAACAATCTCCCACTTGACCTTAAAGCTAATTGCCCATATGCCTAATCCCCATCTTCTCATGATGTTGCGTATGAGCGTTATGCGACGTAGGCTTTGTCAGCGGATCTGCTGTGTTGTCTACTGAGCTGACTCGGTCCATCCGAACGTCACCTCTTCCTACCATTTCCCTTAGAAGGTGGTAGCATCTAAGAATGTGTTTGGAACGGTGATGAGATCTCGGTTCCTTTGCTTGCGCTATTGCTCCGTTGTTATCACAAAAGATGACAACGGGCTCGGCGATGCTAGGCACCACACCCAACTCTTGGATGTAGTTTCTCATCCAAACCGCTTCCTTGGCAGCTTTTGAAGCTGCTATGTATTCGGCCTCAGTGGTGGAATCAGCAGTGGTTGCTTGCTTGGAACTTTTCCAAGCCACTACTCCTCCATTGAGCCTGAATACATAACCCGATTGAGATAAGGCATCATCGTCATTAGCCCGGAAGCTAGCATCGCTAAAGCTTTCCAGGATTAGTTCTCCATTGCCATAGACCAAGAACATTTTCTTAGTCCTCCTCAGGTACTTAAGGATGCCCTTAACTGCATTCCAATGTGCCTGTCCTGCACAAGACTGATATCTGCGTGTTACACTCAAAGCGTAAGCAATGTCAGGTCTGGTGCAGTGGACCGCATATTGGATGCTTCCTACGGCAGAAGCATAGGGGATGATTTTCATCCTTTCAAGTTCCTCATCAGTCTGCGGGGACTGTTTCTTGGATAACTTGATCCCATGCCTCATGGGAAGGAATCCTCGTTTGGAGTTGTCCATTCGAAATCTTTTCAGGACTTTCTCCATATACGAGTTTCGGGTGAGCCCTAACATCCTCTTAGATCTGTCCCTGACAATCTGGATGCCTAGAATGTAGGAGGCTTCACCCAAATCCTTCATGGAAATTTGAGTTTATAACCATGCTTTTGTGTCACCCAACATTCTAACGTCATTGCCTATGAGTAGAATGTCATCCAGATAAAGCACTAGGAACACTATAGAGCTCCCACTGACCTTCTTGTATACACAAGGGTCGGATTCATTTTTGATGAAGTCATAACCCCGTATTACTTCATCAAAGCGAATGTTCCAGCTTCGGGATGCTTGTTTGAGGCCATAGATGGACTTCTGGAGACGATAGACCTTCTGTTCTTCTCCAGTGACCGTGAAACCCTCCGGCTGATCCATGTAGATCTCTTCCTCAACGAAACCATTGAGGAAAGCTGTTTTCACATCCATCTGCCATATCTCATAGTCATACCATGCTGCTATGGCAAGTAGGATCCGAATGGATTTAGCCATGGCTACTGCCGAGTAGGTGTCCTCAAAATCGACCCCGGGTCGTTGAGTGTACCCTTTAGCTACTAGCCTAGCCTTAAATGTTGTGACTTCTCCATCAACGCTAAGTTTGCGCTTGTAGACCCACTTATAGCCAACTGACTTAACCCCTTTCGGTGGGTCTACAAGTCTCCAGACTTGGTTCTCGCTCATGGCGTCCATTTCGGTTTTTATGGCCTCAAGCCATTTCACGGAGTCGATGTCAGACATCGCTTCTCCGTATGTCCTAGGTCGTTATCCAGTAGACCGGTCGTATTTAGAAAGCCATGTCTCACCGGAGGCCGAGACTCTCTAGTTGACCTACAGAGAATGGGAACGTCAGTGGTGACTGTGGGCGCTGACTGTATAGGAGCCGGGGGTTCAGGTACCGAGGTTGGTCCTTCCTGAGGCTGTCCTTCATGCCTAGCATGCTGGACTTCTCGAGGTTGGTCAGCCCTTCGGGTATCTATCCTGAATCCTCTAAGTGAGGAATCCGCGGCTACCTCTAATGACTGGTTTCCATCACTTGATTCTTCAAGGATCAGTTCATCAGGTTGGATATCCTCTGGAAAGCCTTGTTCCAAGAACACTGCGTTCCTTGAAACAAACACCTTTTGTTCCAAGGGGTCATAAAAGTAATAACCTGCAGTTTCTTTAGGGTATCCAATGAACCTGCATAAGCTAGACCTGGATTTTAGCTTATCTCCCACTAACCTCTTGACGTATACGGGGCTACCCCACATTTTCAAGTAGTTGTAGGATGCAGGCTTGCCGTGCCATATTTCATATGGCGTTTGGGTCAATACACTGGTTGGCGCCAAATTTAATAATTTGGCCGCAGTCTCCAATGCGTAGCCCCAAAAGGACAAGGGCAATTTGGTAAAACTCATCATGAATCGAACCGTGTCCAACAGGGTTCGATTCCTCCTTTCAGAGACACCATTTAACTATGGTGTCCCAGGAGATGTCCATTCAGATATTATACCATTTTCTTTAAGATAATCAAGGAACCCAGTACTAAGGTATTCTCCACCTCGGTCTGACCATAAGACTTTTTAATTTTGCAGTCGGTTTGGTTCTCAACTTCAAGTTTGAATTCTTTAAACCTCTCAAGAGCTTCAGACTTGTACCTCATCAGGTATACATAACCATACCGTGAATGATCATCGGTGATGGTTATGAAGTAGGAGAACCCACCTCGGGCCTGCATCCTTAGTGGTCTACGTACGTCTGTATGGACCAGGTCCAACAGACCTGTGGAAAGCCTGTTTTGTCCTACAAAGGACTTCTTGGTCATTTCCCTTTTAGACAGGATTCACAAGTTGGTAGCTCACTCAAGTCCCCTACCTCTAGGTTCTTTGAGTCTACCAATCTCTTCATCCTGTCTTGGGATATGTGACCTAGCTTAACGTGCCACAGTCGTGCGTTCCCGTTGTTATCTATTTTACGTTTGTGTTGATCGTTTAGAACAAAGTTCGTTTGTTGTAAGATATAGAGCCCATTATTAAGTGTACAAAGTAGATGGGAAATTCCACACCTCATCAAAATAAAAGCAATTTTTATTGATCATAAACTCATATCCACTATTGTCTAACAACGGAATGGAAATGATGTTTTTAATCATACTAGGTACATAATAAACTTGCTCTAACTCTATACTAATACGAGCACTAACTACTAGAGTGGCGGATCTACTGCTTCTGCCGAGATGGCCTTGCCATTCCCAAGCTTCAGGATCATATCCCCGCTACCCAGTTTTCTGCTTCTTTTCAGCACCTGCAAATCATTGCAAATGTGAGCTCCACAGCCAGTATCTAATACCCAAGAGGCAGAGTTAGTAACCATATTAACCTCAATCACAAAGATACCTTGGTTTGAGAGGAGTTTCGGGGACTCCCTCTTCCAATGCCCTTTCTCACGGCAATTGATACATATGTCACATGCCTTTGACTGTTGCTTGGAGACAACCTTCCCTTTCCTTTGTCTTTCCCCTCTTTGGCAATGGGAACAATCTTAATGTTTTGTAGCTGCTTTGGCGGCTTTTTCCTTTCCCTTCTTCCTTTTCCAACGTCCGACACCCTTGCCTTTCGCCTTGGAAGTCGAAGCACCTCCAAACAATACCAAAGGCGTGGAATTTTTGGTCGTTGCCTCGTATTGCACCAACATATTGATTAACTCATGAATACCCTTCTCAAGTGTGTTCATATTATAGTTGACAATAAATTGGTCGAAGGAGGGTGGGAGAGACTGAAGGATCACATCTATGTACGTCTCATTATCGAGGCCTGCCTTTAGGTCCTCGAGCTTTTCCACCAAGGTAAGCATTTTAACCCCGTGCTCTTGTACAGAGGATCTTTCAGTCATTGTAGTTCCAAAGAACGCCTTCGTCGCGACATACCTAGTATGCCTGTCCGGGACTGCATACAATCCTTAAGGCAAGCCATAATGGAAGGGACATCGTCTAGCCTTTCATACTGCTTTTGAATGTCATTCGTCATAGAGGCAAGTATGATGCTACGGAGCTTCCGGTTATCCTTATGCCAAGTCTCGAACTCTCACGTTCTTCTGGCATGGATCCTTCTGGTAAGGTCCTAGGGAGAGGCTCATCCATGACGTAGCCTTGGTTCTCGTAATCTAGGACTATCCTCAGATTGCGCAACTAGTCCATTGAACTTGTTGGTCTCAAGTATGGTTGATGTTCTTAGACATTTTAAATCTACATTTTAAAAACAGAACTCACGATCAGTAGAATTTAAAAGACAGAAGTTTTGTAAATAATTAAACGCTTGGTCTTTAGTCATTTAGTGCTCCCACTATTTACTACGCGGGTCCTAGTGGGCTTGGGATCCACAGCGAATTTTCCCATACCCCACTTTTACAATTCGCATGGGAAGAATCCTGTGGGAGTATGCCATAACCATTCTCGTTCCATGAGATTCTCAAGATAATTGCCTCACCCTTTCACATGATCCCGAGGACTCCAAGCGAATCATGCTAATCCGGGCGTTAGACCCGACCCAATCAACCAAATCATAGACCCGCTGCTACCTCCACGACTCGTGAGACAGGTAACAGTGGTCTACTTTTCGTTCATGACATAGTGCAGCTTCTTTTAAGTACGATAGTCATGCCACGACTCGTGAGTGTTGGAATAGTTGACCAGAAAGCCAATAGGTTTGGCAATTTGTAACCTATTCGACAACTTGATGTAGATGTAATATTTATTATGTGATGAATAAGATGAGTGTTCGTCACCAATGGCACCTTCCTTGTTGCGCTCATCTTACATTTGTTAAAACGGTGTTTAACTTATATCGCAACAAAGCCCACAGACCATGGATAACAACTCGTGCAGTTAGGCCACGCATTGGTGGGTGGTCATGAAACCAACTGATTAAGAGTTGGGTCTGAAACGTTCCAAGTCGAGGACCTCGAGACAGGGCATCGAGAGTCCTATTGAGACTTGCGTCAAGAGTCATGTTCATTAGGTGAGTGCCGTGTTTCATCGGCGACAGCGTGGGATACCTACACGATCTTGATGGGTTGGTCGACTGGGGTCGGGCTGACTGGACTGACTCGCGGGATCATCATATGGAAGCCTTGGAGGCTTGGTCGGTATGATTGGTTTTCCCCGGTTCCGATAGTACGGGAGTAATCCTCAGACTTGAGGAATCATGGCAGTTGCGTGCACATGATGGCTGTATCTTGGATCTGGCGAGAGGTAATCATTCTGTAAGATGATTATCATAAGCCTTGTCCAGTGCAGTCGGAATATGTAGCGAGGACGGTGGATTCAAAGAGAGGATCCGTCCCCTGTCAGTATGTGACAGAGGTATCTCCTTGCACTCGGAGACACGTTTATGCTGTTTAAAGCTGTGGCCACAGTGGTTGGTCAAACAGGGAATAGTTTCCTGTGTCGACGCAATGAGGCATTACGTGGTCTCGAGTATTTAAGCATAGATGCCTAGTCAAGGATGGGAACCGATGCCCAATTCCATACCCTAGACTAAGGTCGGGAGATGGTAGACGGAAGGATCGTACCCGTACGGAATCAGCGCCTAAATGTTCATGCTAATTCACCTAGTCTCTAGGTGCCATGGACCGTTGCTAGACGTCCACCATGGTAACGGGCCCTTGTGGGACATGGGCCCAAGTCTAGCTGAGGGTGAACCTGAAGGGTCACACACAAATCATCGAGGAGGTTGAGAGATTG